>OY821741.1:15393710-15738710 GCA_963682055.1 Primula veris
TATCGATCGGCCGGGACATCAATATTTTGAAGGAAGAACTTGATATACTGAAAAAAACCCTAATAATAAACTCCAGGAGAGCACAAAGAAGCTTAGGCTAGCTAGCTTGTCATTATCAAGCTGAATACCTAGAAAAAAAAAGGTTCATGGTTCTGAAGGTACGTCCATGATGTCAACAAATGATCATGATGATGAAGGAGTTTAAGTACTTCGTCTGTTTGGATTCTGATTCTTATTAGGTTTTGTGTTTCTTTGATAAACTAGGAAAATAACTAAATATACAAGTCTACATTCTTGTATCTGGAAATGTCTTACAACTTGTTTGTTGTAACCCTTAAGCCCAACTTCTTTGTTTTGTGTATAAGCTGCATTTCATGGTGATTGGTCAGCTTAAAAACAGTGAATATTTCTTTTGGCTTAGGAGAGAATCGAGAGTGAAAAACTTTAAATGGAATTAGCTCAATTAATATTCAGACTCAAGTATACCTTAGTTGCGGATTCTCTTGCAAAGATGGGAGCTCATGGAATAGATTTGATTTGTTTTGATGAGAGAGCCTTGAGAAGTAATATTCATGCAAGGATTAAAAAAACATGAAAAGGAGGGCTGCACTTACATCCGATAATGGATATAGTTTGTTTTTGGTTTTTGTTTTTATGAACATGTAATTTTTATTTCTTCCTAGTTTCTGTTTGTAACTTGGTCCGTTTATTGAAATAATAAAAATGAGGGCTTTTCTCCTCTTTAAAAAAAAAAATACTCAAGTATACCTTCATGTTTGCTCAACAGTTACAAGCCTAACAAGCATTCTATTTGAGTTTATTTTATAATAACTTAGTAAATATATATATATATATCTCATACTGTTTATTCTTTCAAACTTTCCAGCTCGTAATTGAAATTATGAAGCAAGAGGGAGCGAAGGACTTGAACAACAAAAAGCGCTTGTTTGAACCATCACTTATTCAACCGGTGACTGGAAATATGGAAATAACAATAGCTTCATTACCCGCCGATAAGACCCCTGAGAAGTCAGTGATGACACCTCAAGGCTCGCTGATGTCATCGCCCCATAAAGATCATGACAATATAAAGGCTCAAACCAGTCTGAATAAAATCATGATCAGAATGGCTCACAGCCGTTGGATCAATCTGATGACAACAATGCAGACGTGCAGAATGTCTTACAGCCGTTAGATTATGTTCCTGTCAGATTTCGTCGGTTGATGACGATGGTGATGCACATGAAGGCTAATGTTATACTCTCCACATCAAAGTTGTGAAAAATGTTGATGAAATTTTTAGTTGTTTTGCAGTTTTACCCAAAAAATATATAATCTTTGTTTGTGATAAACTTGTGTAGTACTGTTCTTTTATTGGACCTTCTTATTCACGTGTTGTTACTTTGTTACTGACTTTTTAGATCCTCATATTAATTAAAAAAAAAAACAATATAATAATATATATCCATGATTTTATGCTTTCTTTATTGTATATTTAACTTGTTATGTTTTTGTTTGTTATACATGTTTTTTTTTTGCTTACATGCTAATAGCGCTTGATTTATGTTGTGTATTGAATTTTGCTAATAATATTATATGCTCATGCTGCTGCTTTATGCTTTACAAGTTTCCCTTCTTTGATGTTGTGTACATGATTTTTCATCTTTGATGGTTTTTTTTAAAGTTTATAGTATATTTCATTGCCTGGTTCATATAATAATGCTCACATACTGTAATTTCTTTAACGCATGTTGATTTGACTTTGTAAATATTATGTTTTTTTTTTACCAAGGATGTGATATTCAAGTTGCCGAATTTGAGTTAATTAGAGGGTAATACTTATGTATTTCCGATGTCCTTAACCTATATAAACTTTTTCAATGGCATGTTATTATTTGTAGTAGTGCACATTATTTTTTCCTTACTAAAGACGGTAATATCTATAAATGCTTTCAATTTTCTCATACTGAAAATGTGTGAG
Organism: Primula veris; assembly: GCA_963682055.1. Taxonomy (NCBI): domain Eukaryota; kingdom Viridiplantae; phylum Streptophyta; class Magnoliopsida; order Ericales; family Primulaceae; genus Primula; species Primula veris. Next base: position 15,395,692 of record OY821741.1, read on the forward strand.
GAAAACATGATTTGTTTCATACCAAACTTGTGGATAGAGTAGAGTGTAAACGTTAAAAGGATGACCATGCATATATTTTTTTAATTAAAAATGGGAGACCCATTATTTCATTAATTTTGAATTTTAATTGGCCTACGACCTTATTACAAACGAAACAACAGAAAAATGAAAAGCTTGGGGACCAAAAGAAAAAACAAAAAATTTCAACTCCTTCACTGAAAACAGTCCAAACTTCCACCTTTTAATATTTTGCATCTTCTCTATTTCTGCGAAACTCAATTGCAGATTGAAAACAGAGCTTTTAAATCCATAGGATGAACTGATGATATTGGAGTAATCGCCACCTAATGTATAAGAACAGATATTCTCTTCTTCTAAGCATTAATTTGCTTGTCACCAATTGCGCTACCTTAAACCGAATAATTAGCAACTGTCATAATCCCCATAATCATAGGGATCATAATAGTCGTTGATTGATCTGGTCTTGTTTCTGTTATTATAACGATACATTTTGATTTTCCGATCTTCTGTGGAAATTTGTATTGCTTTCCATATTTTGGCTTGTTTCTTGTTTTTCTCTCATTCATCCACTTATGTTTCCCATTTGGATGAGTACATATCAACTACCATTTCAGCTTCATTTATATTTATATGCGCATGGATGATCTGGTTGTTTGGATCTATTTGCTTATCTGATCTAGAATTAATAATGGATGCATCTTCTCCACTTTCGTAATTTCTTTCTTCACTATATGCGCATGGGTTATCTGGTTGTTTGGCTCTATTCAGTTAATTTACTAGGGTATTATGTACTTTCAGTAAAAACACAACAATCATAGAAACTTACTTTTGCGTTCTGTAAATTATGTATTTGACACTCCATTTCCACAAATGTTACACTAGGTCAAAGATTTGGAATGAAACTTATTCAATCATGTTGGATTAAGAGTTGATTTTTTTATTATTTATTTAAACTAAATTGTTAAAATATGTTTTTAAACTGGAGAATCAAATCTATACATTTGTTAGAATCCTAGTAATTATTCCTATCATTTGTTTGTTTAACTAATTGTGTTAATGATGGAGGTTAAAAATTAGGATTAGCACCCCGCGGACGATTGTAATACACGCGGTGTGAAACCTATCAATGAACACGGCGTTAATGAGCATTTAATGGCCACATCGAAGGGAGCAGATAGGGTTCTGAACCCGGTTTCCTCACCGAGTAGCTTATCAGCGAGATAACCTCTGAAAGATATTCATGTATTTAGATAATCAATCAAATATCCTATGGAGGAAAAAAGACACCAAATTTATACACATACCTCATAAATATAGGGTCAAACACTTAAATATACTTCTTTTTTTTACCAAGATACATTATTTAAGCACAAAGGAAACTATATCCATCAGTAAGAATAGAAGATAGGCGAGGAGCCCACGTCAGGGCCTCCTCGCCAAGGGATATTCGACTATCCAAGGAGAAGTGGCGTCGCCCTTTCGGGCTTGGCAAGTCGGTGAAAAATACATGAGATGTAGTAGAATATATATCAACATGGTATTAGGGATACACGAACATATAAAGAAGATATGATTGGTAAGATCATGCCAATCATGAAAGATACGCCCTAAATCGCATCCACAACATATATAATGGGTTCATAATCGAAGAAGGAGATCATCTGAACCCTTACAAACTCATATATACACCTAATTATCCGATACTATTAACCCTTCTTCCATTCAATGCACTTTTATATTTATTATCTAAACCATAGAGGTTTAACCTTCTCACAGCTCCATCCAACGATGAAGGTTAAACGGTTGTCAAACCATCAAGTCCCCCTTGATCTTACCTATTTATGCACAACTCATAAAACCATCAAGTCCGTATCAAGCCCTAGAAAGGAGCTTTTTCATTGGCTCACAGCATGGGAGTGAATTTAACGCACTAGACCTAAGATTTAAGGTCTATCAATTGGCGCCATCAGTGGAAAAGATCCACAGTTAAAAGCTTGGATTCGCTCTGCTAAGAAGTTAAGCATGACCGATTCAAAGAAATTGAATCATCGACTTACTGATCTTATTTCAGATGGCCAGAAAGATACCAATTCAAACAGAAAAGAACTAGCCCGAAGAGCACATCACGCTCATCACGGGGACGAATGATTCTAATGCGAAAACCATCCCTCAAGTATTCTACACTCCTTCTGAGGGGTTGAACGCCTCTTCCTCAAATACCAAGTCCCTCGGGCATATCGAGAACGAACAGTACAAGGAGCTCAAAACGGCTGCACGCCAGCGATCAATCGATTATGTGGAGGCTTCCTCTCGAAGTCATAGCGCTCCTATGATAACCAAATGCAAGAGGAAGTCCATATTCCTCCCCAAGCACATCGAAGGCTTTAGGTTCATCTTGGAAAGAAAGAGGGGAAACCCTAAGCTACGGTTCGTGATCACGTGAGAGGACATATTCTACCTCAAGTAAGACTTCGACAAGGTTGCGGAGGTACTCGACGACGTGTACCAGAAGCCCCTTCCCTGTCAAAATAGAAGTGTGAAAGATTGGCTGGGAAGGGAAGCATACCCCGAGGACGAAGAACCAAGGAAGAAATACTATATCTCATCCGCAAGTGATGACGAAAGAGCACATCCCCTTCATCGGAAGAACCGCAAAGATGAGGATAGACATGGGGTCCCCCAAGAGAAAAGATGGACCCCGAAGAGCATATGAACCAAGAGGTCTGAGAAATACCTTAAGATGACACCCTCTCCCCGGAGAAGAAGAGTCCTTGAAGAGACACCCTCTCCCCGAGAAAGAAGAACTATCATCAACTATACTGAAAAGATTAGAGGGAGACAGAGGTACATGACTCGAACGGGTTCAGACATAAGAGACTATATGAGAACAAGTCCATTTTCCTCCATGTCACAGAAGTTCAAAGATGCGTACCGACCGAGAGGCTACAGAAGATCTGTTCTCAACACCTATGACGAGACCACCTGTCCTATTGCTCACATGGATCACTTCCGAGGATTCATGGCCAAATTGTCTGAGGATCGAGATTGGCTCGCTAAGCTGTTCTTCATAACTCTTGGGGAAGCCGGCATGCATTGGATCAGGACCCTGTTAGACGGGTACATCCGGTGTTGGTATGACCTAATGAGGGACTTCCTTGATCAGTTCGAGCTATGCATTAGGAAAAATCTGGAGTCTGACCAGCTCCTTCGCATTCATATGAAAGAAGGAGAATGCATGAGCTCCTACTACAAGAGGTTCCATGATCTATATCACAAGATCGAGAGTTGTCCCGCCGACATAAAAATCCCGGCCTTCAGATATGGTCTTCCCTTGGACCACCCCACCAGGCTGAGCATCGCTGCCACTCATCCAAGAACCTGAACGGAGGTGGAATGCATGGACAAGGAGCAAGAAAATCAAGAAGAGGAGCAATCTAATTTTTAGAGAGAGGATTTCATAAAAGCATAATAATAAAATCCACAATGATCCAATATTTATACAAGACAAAACACAATCAAGAACTCCTACAGAAAATACCTATAATGATGAGAAGGTCTTCCCCAAGTTTCGGTGTTTGTGTAGGGGTGGGAAAAGTGAAAGAGTGTTTAAACCGCCAAAGGGCCCACCACTTCCATAAATAGCTATAAAAGGTGTTCAACTTCTTTTTGGCATGGCTTTATATCAACATCCCATAAGGAGTAAGCTCTCCACCTCCCCACTATACCGTCATACGCCTCGTATAAGGCGCAACTGCCATAAAAGATAAGAGGCAATAACAAATCCCCGTGAAAAGGAACAAGCATACTTTGCTCCTTTTTAACAAAGAGGGTAGACCTCGAGAAGGGGGGAGAATGTCATCGAATACATTGGTGGCCTGCAGCCCCTCCTTTCCTAATTGTTGTCTTTAAGGCAATTGTTGTATTCCTCGACAAGGAAGATCTCAAGTAAGTAAGAATTCTTAGCACAAACCAAGATGTTTGTTCCGCCTCTCATGATGAATACAAGGGCAATAGGCGAGGAAAAAGAATGCCACATGTGATCCAAAGCTCCCACCGTCTGCTGAGGAATGGCGCGAAGGAGATTAGAATTCATAGTAGGGCTGAGAAATCTAATAAGCCAATGATCTCCCAAGGAGAATAATAAAGCAAGAGCTCTTAGAGCAAGAATAAGGATTTCATAACTGCGAGAGTCCGATCCTCGCCCTCCCACAGTAAGGGAGTTGTTGATGGAGGTCAAAAAATAGGGTTAGGAGCCACGACGATTGTAATACATGCGGTCTAAAACCTAGCAATGAAAACGGAGTTAATGATCATTTAACGGCCCCATAGAGGGGATCAAATAGGGTTCTAAACCTGTTTCCCTCGACGAGTAGCTTATCAGTAAGGTAACCTCTGGAAGATATTCATATATTTAGATAATCAATCAGATATCACATGAAGAAAAAAAGACACCAAATCTATATATACATATCTCATAAATATAGAGTCAAACACTTAAAAATACATTCCTTAATCACAAAGAAAAACATATCCATCAGCCAGACTAGGAGATAGGTGATGAGCCCACTTCAGGGGCTCCTCGCCAAGGGATATTCGACTAACCGAATGGATAAAGCTACAAGATCAATGCCTCCGAAGGCTAATAAAAGAGACATGGTCCCCAGGAGAGCTCTCCTCACCAGTGAGGAGAAGTGGCGTCGCCCCTTCGGGCTAGCCAAGTCGGTGGAAATATATATGAGATATAGCAAAATGTATCTCAGCATGGCATTAGTGATACACGAAGATATAAAGAAGATATGATTGGTAAGATCATACCAATCATGAAAGATACACCCTAGATCGCCTACAACACCTATATAAGGGGCTCATAATCCAAGAAACAGATCATCTGAATCCATACAAACTCAGACATATACTTAATTATTGAGTAATATTAATCCTACTTACATTCAATACACTTTTATATTTATTATCTTAACTCTAGAGTTTTAACCTCTCACAGCTCCGTCTGGCGGAAAAGGTTAAACGGTGGTCAAACCACCAAGTTTCCCTTGATTATATTTGTTTATTCGCAGGTTATAAAGAGCTAACAAGAAGTCTATACCAAGCCCTATAAATGAGCTTTTTCATTGGCTCACAGCATGTGATTTAAGTTCACGCACTAGATCTAAGATTTAAGATCTATCAGTTAAGGTCTTGTTTTATTTTTTTAACATGTAAGTGAGTTGTATATTATTTGGTTAAAGTTATGGTTACATTCACGTGTTGAATGATACAGTTAGGGTCCGTTTGACAACATATTTTATTACTCGATTTTTGGATTTTAGATTTTAAACATCTGTAGTTCTTTGGCAAGTCAGATTATACAGCTTCTGAAAATCTGATTTTTAAGCTGAGAAATCTAAAAAATCTAAAATTTTAATATCTACATTTTTAGTGGATTCTCAAAACAGATTTTTAAAATTTGATTTTGGATCAAATAATATGTTACCAAACACGGTCTTAATCTAATCATTTTCCAATTGTTAGATGTATTTGTGTACTGTGTGCAACATTAGTTACATGTTCATTAAAATCTAATAATAAAATGCTGATTATTCCCATAAAACTATAGCAATATTTGATAATTTTACTTGGAAATTGAAATGATTATTTGTTAATTATTGTGATCAATTGTTATTATTAGCTATTGAAAAGGTAAAGTAATTAATTGCTGATTACTGAGATTATGATAATAATTTGTATATTGCGTATAGTAATAGTTATTTGCCAACTATTACACTCATGATAATTATTTGTTTATTAAACATATTAGTCATTTTTATTAGTATTGCTACATATTTTAAGTAATTGTTTAATTATTAAAAAAGATGGTGTTTAAGAATCTTAAACTTGATGGATTTTATAATTCGTTTATATTGGAATTATTTAATATAATTTTGTAATGAATGGCTATAATTTCATTTGTCTAATTTACTGTTTTGGCCATTCACTACCCAGTTATATTAAAATGAATAGCGTCATTTTTTGGTAATTTATAGCTCAAAATACCGAATTTTTGGCAATAAACAATGAGTCAGTAATGATTGGTTTAGTGAGCATAAAGTTACCCAACATTTTTAACTATTTGTTGTATATATATTGTCTTATGGTTAATGTGATAGTGCCCAACATATAGAAAACTTATGCTCACAATGGGAATTTGAGAACTTCCAAAGTAAGCTGGTAATATATATGGTAACAATTCATGCCAAATATCTGTGGATGGTTTGTGTCGTGGAGATATAAAATCAATTAGTATGAAGAGCAATTTTTTGTTTGTTTTTAGATCATTGGTTGATTCCATTTGGTCCCATCCCAAATTAATTTTCATAATTGCTAAGTGGATCAACATATTTGTAATGATTTGTCCTGTCATCTTGAGCTTATGATATCGATTTGACCGCTTATTCCCAATTCCCGAAACCTTAGGAACCAATTTGTGTTCCCCCTCTTGTTCCAACGCGGCCTGTTTCTTCTACTGCCACACCCCATGTCACGGGCTACCCCGAACCCGAAGGGTCTTGTGGCTAGCGGCTCTCTTCCCACACATTTTGCGTAATTTATGGACCAATTCAGTGTTGAAGATGTTCAACCGTGACATGAGGTTCCACATGAACTTCTTCTAACGACCAAACTTGTACCTCATATATACTGATCTCCTTAGAAAAAGAATGTCCTAATTCGATCAAATACTCTAGAACTAATTGATGAAAATGTCCATCAAAGGGTTGCTCACAATGCAACACATCAACCAAGTTGATGTCAGAGAGTCCTCATAAGCAAGAACTCATAAAAAAAAATTGAATTAAAAGAGTATGAAAATGCTTCTCTCTTTATTTTAATGAATAATCCAAACAAAGAAGCATACCTTAATCTTTCACAAAATCCAGGATGTGTTTGTCAACCGAAAAATATCACGAGAAAGAAAATAAACTTGAAATCATTTTCCGTTCATGTGTTTGGAAGGTTGGAAAATTAAGAGAAAAGAAAAGAGAAAAAGGGGAGAGAGTGGGAGCTAGTCCGACTCTTTCCATTTGTTTTCATTTTTCGTCTTATCTCATCATACATCCAAAGTTTCCCTCACTTTATTTTGTTTATTTTCCATTGGTTTTTCTATATAAACAAACACAAGAAAATATTTTCTTGGAAAATCATTTTCATTTTTTCATCAGTTTTTCGGGTTCCAAACACACCCTGGCAAGAAAAGAAAAGAAAAGAAAAAGAAAGGAAACGAAATGAAAATGAAAATTAAATCATTTTCCGCTTTTTTGTTTGGAATATTGGGAAAAGAACAAAAAATAAAAGTAAAAGAAAGGGGGGGAGAGAGAGCTATCTTTAATTAACCTAACTTAAATCTATCAAATTATAAAATCAATTTAATTACAATCTGTACGTAATATGGAGTTTATGATTGTAACCTACGACACCTGTGACGACATCAACTTTGACCTCTCCGGAATTGCTCCACATCACTGTCTTCATCTTCGCCGGATTCCGTCATACATCAATGTATTCATCGGAAACCAAATAGGCGACGTGTCTCCACTGCAATCTCTGACGGAGGTTGTATATTGCTGCGATTAAGGGTTTGTTAATTGGCGGTCGGATCTATGGTTTACGTGGAGGTGACGAAGGTGATGATCGGAGGTTATAATCTAGGGTTTCGGTGGGATTAGGGGAAAAGAGGAGAGAGAGAGTGTGAGAATAGTATAAAAATGAATCACGTTAAAAAATAGAAAATTAAAGAGTATTTATACTATTAAAAACTGTTACGTATGAGAAATACTACTTATTACTAGTATCTTGTGAGAATATATATAAGTGTAAAAATGGTACTTATTGGGCATTATATCTTGTTTTTATAAATCTAGTTATTCGATTAAACTGAAAGCATGAATAAGATTTTAGTAAAACGCTAGAAATTTGTACTTTTTATAATGTTACAGTTGAAACAAATTCTATTAGAAAACTGAAGGTGATAACACTGTTTACAAAAATATAATTTCACAAAACCGATTATATATTTTTTTTTGAAAGGTAAACCGATTATATATTAACTATATCCTATACTTTTAATAGTTATGTTCCAATATATTTTCAGTTATATTATTATCGGAATTTTATCAGGGTAATCTTTTATTTTATAAAAAACTATTACTACACACTTGTAGTTTGTTGGAATGAAAATAATGCATAAGTTGGACACGTCGTACTTATAAAAGATTACACATGTCATTTTTATTTTCCACTATATATATTTGTGGTATTCTTCGTAGTTTTTCCACCAGCTTCATTTTATATATCTTATTAAAATTAAGGGAAAAAAAATAAAAATACTGTTTCATAGTTGTAATTTATTGGCACTTGGCATATAAATAATGGGATAATTTCTACACACCAGTTTAATTATATAAAAAAATTGCACGTCAATTCCATTTTCCACTATATTAACTATGGTATATCTCCTCGTTTTTTTTATCAACGTCGTTTTTTTTTATATATTATTAAAATTAACAATACTCGTATACGTACACTTGTATTTTGTTGGAATTGACAATAAATGGGTAAGTTTGGCACGTCATGCTTATCGAAATAAAAGATTACACATTTCATTTCCATTTTCCAATATATATAATATGGTATTCTCTTAGCCTCATTTTCTATAAATAATTTTTTTTAAATCAGGGGAAAAAGTTGTTTAGTACTCTATAATATAGTCTATATATAGGTATACTTCGATTCGATTTGGTCTTTCGTAAAACTGAAACCCAATATTTACTTAGCTTCTTTCGATTCGGTCTTTTGATTTTTGTGATAGGAGACCGAACTGAAAGACGTGCGTTTACTCTCATTTAGGTCTTCTTTTTTGTTTTCAATCCGGTATGAGTTTAACGCTCTAGTTTGGTTATAACTCCTTAAATATATATATTTTCATAAACGTAACTATGACAAATATTTAATTATAGATTGTGCATCTTCATCCCTTCCTACTCCGATTTTAACTCTTTTATAGAAATAAGTTTGATTAAAAAGTTTCAATGGTATTAGCACCAAGTAATATAGAATTATGATTACGTTGTCATGTTAATTACTATTATTATTAGCAATATATAATTATGATTATGTTGTCATGTTTATTACTATTATTATTATAGTTTTTTTTTTTGGATATGGGTTCTATTAATTAGTTCAGTCATATCCGCCTCGGTCCAGTTGGGTCATACATGAAACTAGGGGTGGGATCGGGTCGGGACTCGACCCGAAATGCATCAACCCGAATCCCGACCCAAAAAGAATCGGAAATCATTTTTTACTCCCGATCCCGATATTTCGGATACCGGACCATTCGGGTACCCGACGGATCGTGATGGGGTAATCCCGACATGTTTTTATTCTATTTTTATTCTAGATCGAAAAACTAAACATTTTGAATAATCAACTACAAATTGCTTAATAAATATGTAAAAAAAAACGAAAATTTAAATAAAAACAATGGTAAGCTACATGTAAATCATATATATGTGTATAATTTAATATAAACAAGTATCAAGAATAATTTGACCGTTTAGAGAATTTGGCTAAATTGAAAATAAAAACTATCGGTTGTTAGAAACCTAAATGGTTAGTTGACCCAATATATAACTTAATTAGTTTCCGATAAAGCCCTTAAGCAATTCTTATGTGCTTCAACGAAACATGGAGAGGTACATAATTTTTAAATTCAACTTCAACTATTAACCACATAAGAAATACGAATCCGAATTTGAACTAGTCAAACAATACACATACCCACCATGTATATATATAAATATATAAATTTAAAAATACACATAAATAGATATAGAGAGGAGGGGGTCTCTTGTGTATATAATATAAAAAGTTAAAATCATATATATTTAATATATTTCGGATATCCGACGCGTACCCGATGATATTAAAAATCAAATTCGATCCCGAAAGTGATCAGGTCGGAAGAATACTCGATAGAGTCGGGTCGGGTAGGGAAAGTTTCGGGTCAGGCTAGGGTCGGGCGGCGAGATCGGGTCGGATTTATTATTATTTTGGGTTTATTTTCTGTGAACATGTAAATTTATTTGTCATCTTACTTGTACATATGTTTGTGTTTGTGTGTGTGTGTGTGTGTGTGTGTGTGTGTGCACTTTATATATGATGTTCAGTTGTTCACTGTGTTCCTTCTTATTCTGTTTCTTTTTTTCTTTCTTGTGCTTATTATCATAGTTATCAGGATGGTTAGAGAGACTGATTTCATTACTTGTTCAAAAGTTAGTTTTCGTAAAGGATAAACCCAACTCCATCCTTCATGAATCACAATATATATGATATAGAGATAAATATGACCAATTGATTATGTTGGCATTTCCCATTTGATTTTGTAGTTGGTCATAAATAAAATTCTTAGCATTTAGAAAAAGGATATATCAAAAGCTTTTGCCTGTGTTGTATCAAAAGCTTTTGGAATATATCAAATGTGATTGCTAGTTACATTTGGATGTTCGACATATGTGGTGTGTAAGATTTAGAAATTCTGTGACCTTCGAAATTTTTAATGCAGATTAGGCATGGCAATTAGATCACATACTAATGGCCGATTGGGTTTTTTCAGGAAGTTAAATTTTAGCTGTACATTATATGAGGCTCTTTTGACTGTATTCCTGATACCATTTTCCTATACTTTCAAGAGAGAGAGAGAGAGAGAGAGAGATCTAAGTCGGCTGTCATCGCCATTTCTCCAATTCGACTGCGTGTAAGTTATTCTTTCCAAAATAAATTTTATTTGATTAATTTCTAGGGCTAAATTGTAGGGACATGCCAATCGAATACATTTGTCTATTGGTTGTGACTTGATTTGATTTGTTTAGAGTCTTTCGATGTGAACAGTGTTTTCTGTAATTCCAGGATGTGAGTTGTGTTTGTATATCTCTTAATTAGCGATTAATATTATCTGAAAACAGAAAAGACTTTTTTAGGATTTAGACTTGGTTGATCTGGTATGTATGTATTTATCTGGTATGTATGCAGTTACCATAAAAAGATCGATACCTTTAAAATTGTGATCTGGTAAGCAAGCTTCAAAATCTGGTGTAGCTCCGTAACAAAATGGTAAATGTAACAATAAATTGGGCAGATTCCGATTCAGAAATTCGACAATCGATTTGTGATTTCTAATTTTGAAAGCTTTCTTTGTATGGAGTCTGGACATATGTGAACTGTTGTAGTTGGTATAGGAGTTCCATGAGTAATTTAAAAAAGCTGTCCTTGTATGGAGATATTTCTTTTATGGAAAATGGCTCCAACTATCCGCCTCGCATTGGTGTAGTGTATACCAACTTGCTAATATTCTCTTCCCTAGTATTTCATTTCAGGTGAGTATGTCGGCATGTAAAGTACTTGTCCGGGGTGACCAATGATCATCTGTTGCTGCCCATACTGAACCTGAGGTCCGTTTGGATGAAAATACCCCTGTGGTGAGTGAATATGTGAAACTTGTGGAGAGTAGAAACTGTTTGCATAGTCAATCAGCATTCTAAACTACATGTAAACTATATACATTTCCTTTTCTAACGGAAATGTAGAGCTCTGTTAGCATTTCCTTGATGCTGCTGCTTTTTATGGCATTGACATGGTTGCTTGTTACCATATCTCCTGAAATTGATATTTTGTTACAACTACAAGAGAAATCATAGAATTGAATTACATTTTACTCTCATACCCTATGAGCTGTGTCATTTATTCAGTTTCATATTCATAAATTTGTGGATCCCGGAATACATAAGATTTATGACGCAGTGCAGGTTACTCATCCATAGTTCTAATAGAATGTGTACAATGTTTGTATTTACCACAAATGTTACATCCTATATATAGTAAAATGTTGATGTTGCTACTTGCATGTGGATGTTCTACCAATATAATGTGTATGATTTAGTGTTTTTGTGACCTTTAATATTTATTATGCAGATTAAGCAACCATGAATTTCAATACACAGGGGTTTTAAGTTTGAACTAGGACATGCTGAAAATAATTATGCTTCCAGTAGTCTCGTCTCCTGGTGGGGTGACAGATCTGGCAAAGTCTATGGCTGTGTGAGACTTCTATCTTTGCAAATTTTTACTTTTCTCTGGGGAACTATGAACTATCTAGTTTAAATATTTCTCCAAGTGTGAGGATTCATACATTTAATTTGCACAAATTTGCATTGAAAGAAGGAGTATTGTTTTAAGCCTGGTCTAGTCCAATCCTTTTTAGCCTGGTCTCTTAGCATCAATCTTAGGACAGTTCTTTAGTGAATTGGTTATTTTTCTACGTTGGTTATCAAACTTTTGTTCCAAAAACTTAACTATCATGTTGATTGAAATTTCATTGCAGCTGCAAAATGTTTACCCAATTTGGCGATGATGAAGATTTTCTGAAGATGGCGAGTTTTGAATTATTTGCTTCGCCAAATTCGGTTGACAATTGTGACAAGTCAGGAGCTTGTTAATTCGATGTGCTGAAGCTGGAAATACTGATACTCAGTATATACTCGTTCAGGTAATAAAAAGTGTATAATAGTACTTATTAGGCATTGATATTTTTGCTTTTTTAATCCTTTTCAGATTTGTTGAATATGATTCAAGTATCAGTTTCACCTGAGAACACCTTTGTCTTTTAATGAGATATTCCTTAGCTGTCCATTTGGTAAACATGAAATGTGAAGCAATACAAGGACAGGAGAGAAACACAAGAACAAGATTACAAACGGAACGTCGCAAGGAGTACCGGCTATCTGGACAAGAGAGAATCCTTAACTTGGGCTTAAAAGTGTTTTTTAATTGGGTTGAACTGGTTGCCCATACAAATAAAAATAACTTTTTTTTACCCATGATGCAAACCTTACTCGACTTGGGCCGCCCCTGTATACCGCATATTTTTTTTGGATAAGTTTGGCATGTGATGTCATCACCATTTTCCACTATACATAATTCACCTCATGTTTTTCATCACTCTTAATTCTTTTTTATCTTACTATTACAATTAGGGTTTCTATTTGCCGCATCTTCATTTCGAGGTTAGTACTCAAACTACCCCCTTATTATTTTCCAATTTTAACAGTATACTTATGATATGTCTTGTAAAATCTCTTCAAACTTGAGATTAAAAATTAAAAATAATACTGTTCTTTTTACGATAAACAAGTTGATCTTTATTAAGGTCTTTTTTAGTAATCAAACTTTGATCTTGTTAAGTACACAAGTTTTGATCATTTTTCTTAAACAATCTTTGATCCCCATTTTGGCAAACAAGCTTTAATCTTTTTTCGGTAAACAAGCTTTAATATACCGTATATTTTGGTGTGAACAAGGTTTGATCATTTTTTGGTAAATAAGATTTGATCATTTTTGGGCAAACAGGGTTTGATCTCTTTTTGGTAAACAATCTTTGATCTTTTTTTGGTAAACAAGTTTTGATCTTTTTTTTGATAAACAAGTTTTGATCTTTTTTTTTGGTAAATAAGGATTGATCTTTTTTTTGGGTAAACAAGCTTTGATTTTTTTTGGGTAAAGAAATTTTGAACTTTTTGGTTAATAAAATTTGATATTTTTGGGTAAACAAACTTTAATCTTTTTTTTTTGTTGGTAAACAAGGTTTGATCTTTCGGGTTAAGTCAATCACATTGTTGAACTCTGGATTTAAATTATGAGCCTCGGTTAGGTTTCTCTAGCTAAATATTAGATTTGAAGTGTTGGAACATATCTATTGGCTATGTTTTCGTGTTTGAGTTGATACAACTGGGAAATGTTAAAATCACGTGAATTAGTTATCTACACATATTTACATTTATACATCGATTTGAAAGTTATGTTTTAGAAGTGACCTAAATTTGTTTCATTTTATTGTTCATCTTCATCACTTCCGATTATTATATTATTGATTTGAGGTTTCTGATACTGTTTATCGAATGGGTTCAATGTTTTTACCTCTTTAATTAAAAAGTGTGGAAAATGAATTGGAGTCAGAATTGGCCATTTGCTAATTTGCTAATTTTTCAGTGAGGCTCAATTAATTTTATTTCACTTTTTACTTTACCTAATTTTGGTTTAGAATATTCATTACATTACATTATCTTTTAGATTTGTTAATTTATAAGTTTAGAAATCTAACCATAACTTGAGTTCTGAGTATGGTTGTAAAATTCACTTGACATATCATTGTACGAACGTTTGTATGATTAGCTCTGTTGAATGTATTATGTAATGAGCACCTATATATATAATAAAAATGTTTCATTATTGTTATATTGTAGATGCTTCTAATATTTGGAGTGATGGGATGACTTCTGTCTTAAGACCAACTTATGGTGGAACAAAAATATGAAATATAGTAAATACTAAATTAATTCTAGAGTCTTTTAGCATATGCTCAGCGAGTGTTGACTTACAAACCTTAATTTCTCTTGGTAATAGTATTGTATTTATTTTATACCACCATCTCCATTATTAATAATATTTTCAACTGGCTTGTAATGACGATGATGTACGATTAGAGTCTCATATGGAACAAACAAAAGTTCAAGAAAGTCCAATCCGAACTCTTGATGACATTGGAAAAGAAATCAAATATGGTAATGATGTAAATATGGAACCTCTTCTGGAACCAGCCAAAGTTTGCGAAACTACAACAAAGCAAGTTGTGGCCAAAGTGGCAGTTGACGAGGGGAGAGAGAGAATAGTGGGGGGTAGTGTAGATAGCGTAAACAAGGACAGATCTGAAGCTAATGCTAAATTGTACAGACTGGAAATGTTGAGAAGAATGCCACTCGAGGCCAGAATTAGCAGACTCGAGATACTTGGGGCTCGGCTGAAAAAGGAATGGATAGAACTCAAGTCTGTCAAAAAGTAATAAAATAATAAGTTTCTAGTTTATTTCCCTTGTTTATTGATATTAGTATTTTCCTATAATTGGTGTAACTCAGATCCGGATATGTACTATGCTTTCGATGCTTTTGTTAAGAATTGTGATTTGTATTATTTTTTTACTCTCTTCTTTTTTCTTACCGTGTGCTTGTTATCATGGGAATAAGGATGCTTTATGATTACGTGATCATTATTTTTCTAGCTTTCTTACTTGGCAACTCTCTACTTCCAAGTTGAATTAATTCAAATGCTTGATTTGGAAGATTTTTCAAGAACCATGACTACATAATGAGTTAATAATCTGAGCAATATTTATTTTTAAAATTCCTCATTATGTGCCTTTGCATAACAATTGCAATTATGAACTTGGAGATTAATTTTCAAAAATCCCAAAACTTGTGTTATCCACCTAGGGTTCTCTCAATATATCTATTGATAACTACTATAATAATTAATATGTAAGCAGTTATATATAATTACTTGAAATAAAAAAGGGCACGACTACACACAAAGAGAGAACGATGTTTTAAAAATCGCGCTTTAAATCGCTAAAATCTTGATAAAACTCTTTGCTAAAATAAAATGTTTACGCTTTTTCATTTTTTGGCTGGTAAAGCGCTATTAGTGCACTTTTATCACAGTTTTGGCGTTTTTATCATACTTTTTGAGCTTTTTCAGGATTTGTAGTATATATTTTTTTTTATTATTTGTCCAAAAAACTACGAAAACGACACTAATTTAGGGATAGCAATTTCAAAAAAAGAAGATAATTTCTAACAAATAATGCATAAGTTGGACACGTCCTACTTATAAAAGATTACACATGTCATTTTTATTTTCCACTATATATATTTGTGGTTTTCTTCGCAGTTTTTCCACCAGCTTCATTTTATATATCTTATTAAAATTAAGGGGGAAAAAATATGGTTTTCCTGGTATCTGTTACTCTTAGATGGAGTGGATTGGGTGGGCCAATAATATGTTCAAAGGAGACCATTTAGCCGCTATGGTTGGGAAAATTATTTTCTCTTACTCTGTTTATTTTATTTGGAGGGAAAGGAATAATAGAAAATATGGTAATGGTAGCTCTGATATAGGTGCTGTTCTGCAACAAATTGATTTTATTATTAAAATCAAGATTGGTAGATTAAAAGGAATTCCTAAAAGTTATAGGAACTCCTACATTACAAATGCTTGGAACCTTGATGTAACTCATTAATTAGCTGATGTTCTTGTAGGAGTATTGTTTTTTTGTTTCTTGATGTCTAGATTCCTACTATTTGGATTGTTCTACAAGATTGATTAAGCAATGTCATGGCTGAATGCTCAAGGTATTCTGTGAACTAGTCTTATGAAAATACTAATTGATGTTGATTTGAACTTGTATACTGCGTAAGTGTTGTCTTATTTGTTAGGATTTTATGGGGTTCAAACCCATGTAAGGAAGAAATTTTGATGAAAGATGATTGGAGCAGATATATTAGTTCAAGAAGATGTGATTAGAAGATGCTGTCTGAATTCGTTCTCAGCACAATTGTTGTATGTACTTCTATGCTGAAAGAATTTCCAGCGTTACTAATTGGGAAGCTTGTATTCTATCAATTCTCCGTGTTCTAGAGAATTTCGAATTAGTTATTGTATAAAAACTCATAGCTGTGTTCTTTCTAGTCCTTAGCTAGCAAACTGTGCTATGCAAGGAATTGTTTTACTCTTATTGTTTTTTTTTAATATAATTCCTGACCTTCCAAAAAAAATAAAATTAATTCAACTTGGGAGTACAGAGTTGCCAAGTAAGAAAGCTATAAAAATAATGATCATGTAATCATGAAGCATCCTCATTCCCATGATAACAAGCACACGGTAAGAAAAAAGAAGAGAGTAAAAAAATAACAAAGTGAATGTTAAAGAGTACATATTTATGTAAATAGTATTGCCATAACTATCCAAAAACTTTGTCCGCTAACGTGACGGATTATGTGAATCATTATGCTTTAAATAAAAATATGTTTTCAATATCAAAACAAAACTGATTGATACACATAATCGGCCAAATCAGCAGGTAAAGTTTTGGGTAAAATTTTTTAGTAGCAATATCATTTCTCTTATGTAAAGGAACGAGGAAACCAAAAGACACCACTAGATTGGAAGTTTACAAAAAAATATACCAGAATAGTAAAATCAATTGAATAGCAGGTGCATGCATTATTAAAAAGTTTAAGGGATTGATTGAAAAGAAAAAAGCTGACAACTCTGTTCGGTAATCACTCGCATCACCAAATCGAAATGTGATGTAAATTGTAACAGGTTTTTAAAATAATGTTTTTCGGAAGAGTTTCGGTTTTTGGCTAAAAATTAGTCGAGTGACCGGTTTTTGGTAAAATTTGTATAAAACGTTTTTGGATAAATTAAATCATAAATAAAACCATTTATAAAAATACGGGATGTTACAGATCGATATGCCGTCTCCGTCTTTAGCTTCCTCCTACATCATGTGTGTCCGTAAAATATATTGACATTCGAAAATTTAAAACTCTAAGCTAGATTTTGGCTATATTTTTAGGAAAGGAAAAAACAGGTGTTCATTTCGCTTGAAAATTCTAATTTTCACCTAAAAACAAAATGGAGAAAACTCAGGTTTTAAGACAACCAAACATCATAGAACTTCCAAGAAAGTTATGATTTCTAGCTAGAACGTGAAAGCTTCTTGGCAATACTCGGTAACCTTTGCTATGAAACCAGTGAAACAAAACGAAAACGTAAAATAGAAATTACTACTAAGAACAACCAGAACAAATACAGATTAGTATTACTAGGTGCATCCCATATTTTAGGCTTTAGCGTGGGAGACCATAATGAATATCGGTGTTCTTATGCTGTGATGAAATAGCACCTTATCCAATTTATAAAAAAATAAAAAAGTGTTGGAGTTTTGTTTTATTAAAACCGGTGTTGCCCAACTTTGTGGTCCGGTTCGTACGGGTCAAACTTCACAGAACAGTTCCTACTTAGTTATGAGAAGAAGTACTCCACAAAAGCTTCGAAACGGTATAAAGTGTATCCAGAACCAATAAACAGTATGCAAGATATCCTTCAAAATGGGGTGAGCACAGAAATTTCGAAAATTGGTAAAATACATCTCACATCGACAAGAAATGATAGAACACGACACCGTTAGGAAAAGACAATTAACAATTATAGTTTTATTATTAAATATAACTATGTAAATTAATATATATATTTATTTTACAGAAAGAAGAAAATTTACTGATATATTAAGTAAAACTTTGTTTCTCAATATCTCATCCTTTTTTGAGACAAATTGTAAAAATTGAAAGTTATGGACTTTGCTTATACTTTATGGTGTATTTTGTTTTTCATTTTCTTGTGTTTCTAAAGTGTTAATGACATGCAAGGAACCATTCAAAGTGTCTACGCAGAAGTGTTCTAATGCTCAAATCTTTTAATAATTTTTTTTATAAAAAAAAGAAAAGAAAAATCTTTCAATAACTCAATGTCACGGGAATTGTATTTTCCAACACGTGGAAAAAGTGTCGAACTGATATCGACACAGACACCATTTTTTTGTGTGTGCGTGCTTCAAATTATCTTTCTAACCACCTTTAAAGAATAACAGTTTCCTAAATATATAAGAATCTACTAAAATAAGCCTGTATATGTAGAAGAAAACCTGAACACGTTCCATGAGGGTTTGGAGACTCTTAATATTCTTATGAGGCCAGCGACTAATCCCAACCTGTCTGCATCGTTTTTTCAGACCCCCTAACCCGATGTTGAGTTCTTTTGCAGCTTCTGGAATTTGCAAATGAAAGTAGCAGGATATTGTTTCTTTAGACAAATTCTTCCGTTGCTCTGATGACATGCCTCTTTTGCCTTGTTTTCCAGAATCGATTGTTATTGGGTTCTCAACATTTGTCACCACATTATTTTCACGATGCCCCATTGTCTGGTCATCTATGAGATAAAACCCAAGCTGCTTATCATATCCAAACCTGGCGTCATCTGCCCAAATAAATTAATAAAGTTATTCTTATAACTAAAAGCCCAATAAGTAAGATATGTAAAACACTAAAATTGTTAAAAAAGAATAAAGAGCTCATGCAAATAAAACGGAATTCGCAAAGAGTTGGGATTTATACAACTTCATACATTATGTTTCAAGTTTGTGTGAAAATCTGTGACTATAGTACTCCTCTTGTCATTAATATTGTTTAAGGTATTTCCCGACCGGCTTATTATATTGTTACTGAAGTTAGTGTTTTCAGGTTTCTGCTTGTGTGAACTGTGAAGTAGGTTTAGACTTGAATGGCTGAATATTTTTTCACTTCTTGAAGGTTTAGTTTGACTTTATTAGTTTAGGATTTAGAACAAATAGTTTTTTAGAATACCATGGGCTTTTTTGGGGAAAGAAGTGCAAACATAAGTTCTATGTCTCGATTTTTATATTATTTTTAGAATGCTTACTTGCACGGCTGCAGCGGCAATTAAACAACCATCAATGGCCCCCGCTAATGACACGCCCGTCTGTACATGCTAAGGTGGTGAATATCATTAGCGGACCTTTGTGCTAACCTTCCAATGTCAACAAACACTTCTTAACCCAACCATGGTGAGAATCTCAAAGAAACCCTGCATCAAAAAAGATAAACAACCATTTTGACTACATACCCTTGACCGACAACACATCAAACGATTTAAATATGTATAAAGTAGGATTCACATATAAGTGTTGGGTCACTACTCTGATCCGAAAATAGAATCATATACTTGTGAAATCCATATGCCGGCAACAAGGCTACACGGTAGTGCAAACTATTCAGAAATCGGAAAATCAAGCTAAAACAAATCAGTGTTTAAGTGGGAAAAATATAAACAACCTTCTATGTTTCTATGTATCTATCATCCTCTTCTCACTCTTTGTCAGGGTTTTAAAAAGCGTCAAATTGATCAAAGTGTTTTTATGAGAGATACGTTTAAAGCGATAAAAGTGTAGTAAGAGTAAAACGTAAACTTATTATAATATAAAAATATAAATGTTAGAAATATTTAAAAAATATAGATGTTTAATATATATTTTAAAAATATAATTTAACGATATTATATATAAGAAAATTTGAAATATTTCATAAATAGAAAAAAAAATACGGATTTAGGTCTTTTAGTACTTAAAATTTTGAAATGTTGAACTCCGTCAAAATGAGCGACTATAAGTATCACTAGCACAGCTGGTAGAATTTGTTAGAAATTATGTTTTTTTTTTAAATTGCTATCCCTAAATTAGTGTCGTTTTTGTAGGTTTTTGGATAAATAATAATAAAAAAATATACTACAAATCCTGAAAAAGCACAAAAAGTATGATAAAAACGCCAAAACCGTGATAAAAGTGCACTAATAGCTCTTTACCGGCCAAAAAACGAAAAAGCGTAGACATTTTATTTTAGCAAAGAGTTTTATCGAGATTTTAGCGATTTAAAGCGCGATTTTTAAAACATCGTTCTCTCTTTGTGTGTAGTCGTGCCTTTTTTATTTCAAGTAATTATATATAACTGCTTACATATTAATTATTATAGTAGTTATCAATAGATATATTGAGCGAACCCTAGGTGGATAACACAAGTTTTGGGATTTTTGAAAATTAATCTCCAAGTTTATAATTGCAATTGTTATGCAAAGGCACATAATGAGGAATTTTAAAAATAAATATTGCTCAGATTATTAAGTCATTATGTAGTCATGGTTCTTCAAAAATCTTCGAAATCAAGCATTTGAATTAATTCAACTTGGAAGTAGAGAGTTGCCAAGTAAGAAAGCTAGAAAAATAATGATCACGTAATCATAAAGCATCCTCATTCCCATGATAACAAGCACATGGTAATAAAAAAGAAGAGAGTAAAAAAATAATAAAGTGAATGTTAAATAGTACATATTTATGTAAATAGTATTGACATAACCACCCAAAAACCTTGTCCGCTAACGTGACGGATTATGTAGATCAGTATGCTTTAAATAAAAATATGTTTTCACTATCAAAACAAAACTGATTGATACACATAATCGGCCAAATCAGCAGGTAAAGTTTTGGGTAAAATTTTTGAGTAGCAATATCATTTCTCTTATGTAAAGGAACGAGGAAACCAAAAGACACCACTAGATTGGAAGTTTACAAAAAAATATACCAGAATAGTAAAATCAATTGAATAGCAGGTGCATGCATTATTAAAAAGTTTAAGGGATTGATTGAAAAGAAAAAAGCTGACAACTCTGTTCGGTAATCACTCGCATCACCAAATCGAAATGTGATGTAAATTGTAAAGGATGCTTTCAAAACTCAGGTGTGATAACTAATAAAAACATGAAATAAGGTTTTGCTGTTTAGTATGGGAAGATTAACAATTAACAACCGCCTATACACATTACACATTAACCAAAAAATTATTACAGGAAAGAGAAATGTACCGTGTATTTGGTAAATCACTTATTCGTTTACAAAAATGAACATGTTGCTGGAAATTAGCTTCATCTTCTTCGTCTTTCTCTTTTGCCTCTTCAACACCAGCAACTTTCATCTTTAGATGGAACTGTCACTAAAGTCAATACAAACATCATTCAGATAACGAGTAAGACAATACAACTTCCATCAACAGACAATATTTGTTTTTAAATTAAAAGTAAACAAACAAGTCATTTTATGAAGAAAATAAACCTCTCTAGCTTTAGGTACACTTAGTTAAACATATTAAAACAATAACAATAAATAAGAAATGAGTGCAATATAAAACCTAAAACCAAAGGGATACCCTTGCTCGGTGTAGAGAAAACCGAAAAAAAATGAAAATATTATTAATAATGGAGATGGTGGTATAAAATAAATACAATACTATTACTAAGAGAAATTAAGGTTTGTAAGTCAACACTCACTGAGTATATGCTAAAAGACTCTAGAATTAATTTAGTAATTACTATATTTCATATTTTTGTTCCACCGTAAGTTGGTCTTAAGACAGAAGTCATCCCATCACTCCAAATATAAGAAGCATCTATAATATAACAATAATGAAATATTTTTATTATATATATAGGTGCTCATTACATAATACATTCAACAGAGCAAATCATACAAACGTTCGTACAATGATATGTCAGGTGAATTTTATAACCATACTCAGAACTCAAGTTATGGTTAGATTTCTAAACTTATAAATTAACAAATCGAAAAGATAATGTAATGTAATGTAATGAATATTCTAAACCAAAATTAGGTAAAGTAAAAAGTGAAACAAAATTAATTGGGCCTCACTGGAAAATTAGCAAATGGCCAATTCTGACTCCAATTCATTTTCCACACTTTTTAATTAAAGAGGTAAAAACATTGAACCCATTCGATAAACAGTATCAGAAACCTCAAATCAATAATATAATAATCGAAGTGATGAAGATGAACAATTAAATGAAACAAATTTAGGTCACTTCTAAAACATAACTTTCAAATCGCTATAGAAGTCTAACTGACTAATTCATAGTTATATATAAATGTAAATATGTGTAGATAACTAATTCACGTGATTTTAACATTTCCCAGTTGTATCAACCCAAACACGAAAACATAGCCAATAGATATGTTCCAACACTTCAAATCTAATATTTAGCTAGAGAAACCAAACCGAGGCTCATAATTTAAATCCAGAGTTCAACAATGTGATTGACTTAACCAGAAAGATCAAACCTTGTTTACCAACAAAAAAAAAGATTAAAGTTTGTTTACCCAAAAATATCAAATTTTATTAACCAAAAAGTTCAAATTTTCTTTACCCAAAAAAAATTTAAGCTTGTTTACCCAAAAAAAAGATCAATCCTTATTTACCAAAAAAAAGATCAAAACTTGTTTATCAAAAAAAAGATCAAAACTTGTTTACCAAAAAAAGATCAAAGATTGTTTACCAAAAAAAGATCAAACCTTGTTTGCCCAAAAATGATCAAATCTTATTTACCAAAAAATGATCAAACCTTGTTCACACCAAAATATACAGTATATTAAAGATTGTTTACCGAAAAAAGATTAAAGCTTGTTTGCCAAAATGAGGATCAAAGATTGTTTAAGAAAAAGGATCAAAACTTGTTTACATAACAAGATCAAAGTTTGATTACTAAAAAGGACCTTAATAAAGATGAACTTGTTTATCGTAAAAAGAACAGTATTATTTTTAATTTTTAATCTCAAGTTTGAGGAGATTTTACAAGACATATCAAAAGTACATTGTTAAAATTGGAAAAATAATAAGGGGGTAGTTTGTGTAACGTCTTGGAAAGTTGGGAGTTTATTATTGCTTTTATTAATAAAATAGGTGTATATGATAGTTATGGGTGTTATTGGTATTATTGAGTAAGTAAGAAGACTAATTAGTAAATTAGTTATACTTACACCTAATATATATATATATATATATATACACCAAAGGATACATATATACATATACATATATACAACACATTTACATACATATACACATAGATACATACGAAGAGAGAGAGAGAGAGTAGCAGAGGGACTAGACCAGCGGCAAACTCAACCGGAGGTCAGCCTGGCCAGGCAACGACGGGAGGTCGTATCGGTGGTGGTTTCCGAGATTTAGGACAACTATGTTTTGGGTTATTTCCGGTGCGTTCGGACTCCGTTTTTCACGACTAAATACACTATTTTGATCTACTCTTCGATATCTATCTACCTGTGTAAGTCCGCTCCGCTGATTTTGACCTTTATCAAAACCCATTTTTTTAGGGTTTCATTAATAATCCGAATTTATATCAATTTTATTGATCCGTAGATCGTTCTAATTACGTTTAGGGACGACTACTTGAGGGCGATTAGTGGGCTGTCCATATCTAGCTTTGATTGTTCGGTGGGTTTTCGGTTCGAGGTTGGGATATTTTTACAAACGAGCTCTCGTTTGTATAGGTAAGGGGGAAGAATATAGTTTCGCTTTAAAGGCGGTTTTTATGTGTTGTTTGTTGTATGCTAGGCTATGTAAATGGTTAGTTGGTTGGTTAGTGTGTATTGCATCATGTTATTGTATTGTGCATGTGTAACATGCTTCCATGGTTTTATTTATGCTAATCATATTGTTTATGGTGATTATGTTATGTATGGCGATTTTACCATTTTTATTTGAAAAAAGAATTGTGAACAAAATGTGATGGTGGTGATATAGTGCGTGATATTTATTTTATTTTCGTTTGGTAGACTTTACCCTTTATGTTTTTGGGAGTCTTTTATATTTATTTGAGGGATTGCAGTACCAAGTGTTAAGGCGGAGCTGTGTCAGCTCACGGTGAGATCCCGAAAACTTGCGCAAGGATTAGGTATATCGATACCATAGGGTTAGTCCCCTTAAAGCCGGCCCCATGTTTTCTTGGCCACGTGTTAGTGTCAGAATATGGGTGAGGGAACCATTGCACTTTGGGTCCTAGAGTAGAGTGGCTCTAAAAGTGGGTACATGTGAGGCAATCCCGACTTTGTGTTTTGTTGAGTCTTGTTTTATTTTGTTTTGTTTTATTTTATTTTGTTTTATTATTAATTCAGTTGATCTTGATTATATGTTCATTTACTTGTGTTGCGAGTTATATTTGTTGATGTGTTTTTCGTGCAATTACCTTTATCATTATTTGCCAGATATCATATTTGCCAAGTTAGGATTGTGTGTGCGTGCTTAGTAGCACGCGCCGTTTTTAATGCGAGATTGTTTTCTTACCTCCTTTCTTTGTTTTCTGTACATTTTGTTCATGATCGATGTATAGGTGCTAACGGAGACGGTGGTGAGGTGTAGAGCTCTTGTCTGAGGATCATTGTCATATTACGCCTTATCGCGTGCACGCTACTCTTTTGTTTACTCTTTTTGGCGTTTTCTTATTTTGAACTTTGTTCGCCTAGTAAGCGTTTGAAACGTGTATGTTTTTCTTTTGGTTAGAGTAACCTATCATGTACATTTGTATATGTTAGATTGTGTTATTGTATATAATGTCAGCTGGGTTGAATTTGACTTAATCATGTTGAATTAGTGATAATCGCTTTGTGATTTTGTTATATGTTTTGTTGTCAAACAGGTCTAATTTATTGGAAACAAATAGATATGCGAAGCTCATGCCGAAATTTTCTAAAACGTGTTGTTTTGTTCGTTTGTCACATTTGAGCCCCATTGGCTACCCTTAGGCCAACTCAGGGAATCATATGTGATTATCGGCATGTCTTGAAGTATTTATTTGGGTCTATTGATTAGCGTGCTATCGAATGGCATACTGAATGTTTCGTTATTTTAACTTTTCTCCTTTTTATTTTAATTTTCATTCACGACCCGGGTTTATCCAAAATCTGGGGCGTGACAGCTTGGTATCAGAGCTAACCGGGTTCCGATTACCTTGGTTGCCTGTTGGGTAGGATAGGCACACATGGACTGGTCGTAGAATAAGATAGGAATACATTCTTTCATGAAAATCTGCAATTGTTAGTAATTGTGCATACTTTCTTTGTGATATTTCTGTTTTATACTTTTACTTGAGTGACTTATAGAGCGTAACATATGTTTGATGACATTGTGTGGTGAACAAAAATCTTGTTATTTACGTTTTAGTGGGATAGCTTTTTTAATTTCAATTTTCTTTTCGCTATGGTTATGTGTAGTTACTGATGGCTCCTAAGCGAAAACCAACTCGCGGTACGGGTGGTAAGAGTCTAGGTCCTATACCTACTCGTGCTCGTACTTTTAGGGGTCGGAATCCTGCTCCTAAAGAGGCATCTGGGAGTGGTTGTATGGTAAGTCGAAATCGTGGTGGTCGAGGGAGAACCGGTCGTGAGGTTCCACCCGAAAACGTTCGTAATAATGCCCCACATGAGGTTCATAATTTTGAGGATGAAGGGGACGGAAATTCGATTGGAGATGGGAATGATAATGTCAACAACCCTATGATGACCCAGTTTATGAGGGCTATGGCAGAGACTATGCGACACATGGGTTCAAGTTCTCAAGGCGGGTTAATGGGTGGGGAAACAGAAGCTTCAGCTGCTCAAAAACATTTTCAACGTATGGAACCTCCTATCTTTTATGGGGGTGTCGACCCTGAAGTTGCCGAGACTTGGCTATCGGATGTGGAGAATATTTTTGAGTCGCTTCGAATCACGGAAGATAAATTAAAGGTGGTTTGTGATGTCCGCTATTTTAGGGGCGATGCGGGAGTGTGGTGGAAGAGTCGAAAGGAGTTGTTCGGTTTGTGAGATATTAGTTGGAAGGGGTTCAGGGAGATGTTTCTCAAGGATTATTTTTCTCAGCCTATGCGAGATTCGAAGAAAACCAAATTCCTAAAGCTTATTCAGGGTAATATGAGTGTGCGTGACTATCAGATAAAGTTCCAAAAGTTATCAACGTATTATCCAGAAAGTGTAAGCACTGAGGAGCTTCGTTGTCAGCGGTTTGAGCAGGGATTACGTCCTAAGATTCTCAGCAGTCTAGCATCGCATGTGTTTACTTCTTTTGATGTTCTTGTAGAACGCGCATTGAAAGTCGAGGCGGCGGATGTTGAGGAAAAGCGTATTCTGGCAACTAAACTACATAAGCCCCATTTTCCTTCTTCGGATCATGTTTCTAGTTCTCGGTTTCAGTCGGGAGGGATTAACCGTAAGTTGGGTAATAGCAGGGGTGATCGTAAGAGACCGAGGGAGGCCGACTCTTTTCCTGGTTTTCGAGGACATTCCCACCCTAGGAATTATTCGAGTACGGGTTCTGTCTCTTCTGTTCCTCAAGCGAATTCTGGATGCTATAATTGTGGTTCTCAGGCTCATAGGGTTCGAGACTGTCCTAGGGCTAAGTATCATAAGTGTGGTGGTTTAGGACATCTTCAAAGTCAGTGCATGTCAAGGGGAACTAGTGCCATTTCCTCAGCTCCTATTCGTACTACTCCAACTACTCAGAACTATTCGATTGCGCCTTCTTATTCCGGTTCTAAGGCTCCTATTCCTCGTAATTCTATGGCAACTCGCGGTGGTATTAAGAGTTCCAGTCATGGTGGTTATCAGCAGCACCAGTCTTCTCAATCTTCTCAGGGTACTCAAGCTCGTGTGTTCGCCCTGCCTCAAGTTAATACTGACAGGGGTGAACCTTCAGTTATTCGAGGTACATTACCTGTTAGCTCTTCTTGAGCTAATGTATTATTTGATACTGGCGCTTCTCGTTCATTTATTTCCTCTCATTTTGCTTTATCTATGGGTTTATTATTCAGTATTCAGGATCCTGCTATTTTGGTTGAAACTCCTATTCATGGTTGTGTTCCGCTTGATCGCGTATGTCGTGACTGTGTGCTTTATATTTCTGAACACCCTTTTGTGTTCGACTTTCTTG
The DNA here is from genome assembly GCA_963682055.1 of Primula veris. Lineage (NCBI taxonomy): Eukaryota > Viridiplantae > Streptophyta > Magnoliopsida > Ericales > Primulaceae > Primula > Primula veris. The sequence goes on from OY821741.1 coordinate 15,423,072, forward strand.
TGCTTGATATGACTAGCTTTGATGTTATTCTTGGTATGGACTGGTTATCTTTCTTCCAGGCCATTATTGATTGTGAGCGTAGACGTGTATCTTTTATTACTCCTTCTGGTGATTGCATTATTTTCTCTGGGGACCTATGTAGTCGTTTTTCTCCATTGTGGAACATTGTTGATGACTTGGGTGGGTTATTACCTAGCTTATCGGTTAGTGATGAAGCGTCTACCGATGTCGAGCTACCTCCGGTGGTGTGTGAGTTTTCCGAGGTATTTCCTAATGATCTTGTCGAACTTCCTCCTCAGCATGAGGTGGAGTTTTCTATAGACTTAGCACCAGGGACTGCTCCTGTTGCTATGGCTCCTTATTGTTTAGCGCCAGCTGAACTGAAAGATTTAAAAGAACAGTTGGATGATTTGTTGGGTAAGGGATTTATACGTCCCAGTGTGTCTCCATGGGGTGCGCCAACATTATTTGTCCAGAAGAAGGATGGTACTATGTGTATTGATTATCGTAAGCTGAATCGAGTTATGATAAATAATAAGTATCCCCTGCCACGAATCGATGACCTCTTCGATCAGCTGAAAGGGTCGAAGTGTTTTTCGAAGATTGATCTTCTCTCAGGGTACCATCAACTTCGAGTTCATGAGATGGATATTCCTAAGACTGCATTTCGTACTCGGTATAGTCATTATGAGTTTCTAGTGATGCCATTCGGGTTAACGAATGCACCTGCTGCTTTTATGGACTTGATGAACCGTGTTTTTAGAGCCTTTCTGGATAAGTTTGTCGTGGTGTTTGTGGATGATATTCTGGTATACTCTTCATCTGAGAAAGAACATAGGGATCATCTTCGTATTGTGCTTACTCTTTTACGAGAGCACAACCTCTATGCTAAGTTTTCCAAGTGCGAGTTTTGGATGTCAGAGGTGAAGTTTCTTGGCCACGTAGTGTATGCAGGTGGAGTATCGGTTGATCCTTCTAAGATCAAGGCGGTAACTGATTGGGTGCAACCAAGAAGTGTGTTCGAGATCCAAAGTTTTTGGGACTTGCGGGCTATTATCGAAGATTCTTACAAGATTTCTCTCGTTTGGTAGGTCCATTAACTCGACTAACGAAGAAAGGCGTTAAATTCGAATGGGACGAAAAGTGTGAGATTTCTTTTCAGGAATTGAAGGGTCGCCTAACTTCTGCCCCTATTCTCATCATCCCAGAACGAGGTGTGGAGTATAGTGTTTATTGTGATGCCTCGAAGGAAGATCTCGGAGCAGTTTTAATGCAAGATGGCAAGGTTGTTGCTTATGCATCCCGACAGTTAAAGGTCCATGAGAAGAATTATCCCACTCATGATCTCAAGTTGGCTGCAGTGGTGTTTTCTTTGAAGTGTTGGCGGCGCTACTTGTTTGGAGAGAAATTCAACGTGTTTTCGGATCACAAGAGTCTCAAGTATATTTTCACCCAGCGTGACCTAAACTTAAGACAGAGGAGGTGGATGGAGTATCTCGAGCAATATGACTTCGACTTACAATACTATCCCGGTAAAGCAAATATGGTGGCGGACGCCTTGAGTCGCAAGACTATGTGATCTTTGGCATGCATAGCTGTTAATGAATGGGGTATGCTAAATGTTCTTAACGAATTCGACTTGGAAGTGGGTGAAGAAGAAAATTCAGCCGTGTTGTTCTCAGTGAAGGTGCAACCGTCATTAGTCTCGAGGGTAATTGAGGCCCAACAAGGGGACGAGGAATCTAGAGACTTACGAGTTAAATTTTCGAGTGAGTTGGGACTCGACAGATGAAAGATTGGCTAAGATGGCGGGGTGAGATTTATGGAACATATGTTTGTACCTTTAAGTATGCGTGTGGATGTCATGAGAGAATTCCACCACTCTCGATTGGCATTTCATCCTGGTGGTACAAAGATGTACCATGACTTAGCTCGACAGTTTTATTGGAGTGGAATGAAAAAGGATGTGGCGGACTTTGTTAATAAATGTCTTACTTGTCAGCAAGTGAAGATAGAACATCAGAAGCCGGGAGGGTTGCTTAAACCTTTACCTATACCAGAGTGGAAGTGGGAACGTATAACTATGGACTTTGTAGTGGGGTTGCCGAGATCTAGTAGGGGGAAAGATGCGATATGGGTCATAGTGGATCGATTGACGAAATCGGCTCACTTTCTCCCGATGCGTGTTAGCGACAAAGTCGAGCAGCTATGCGAGATTTATGTTCGTGAGATTGTTCGCTTACATGGTGTCCCAGTTTCTATTGTGTCTGATCGTGATCCTCGCTTTGTGTCTCATTTCTGGCAGAGTTTTCAGAAGTCGTTAGGGACGAAACTAGATTTGAGTACGGCATATCACCCTCAGACCGATGGGCAGTCGGAGAGGACTATCCAAACTCTGGAGGATATGCTTCGTGCGTGTGTACTTGATTTTGGTGGGGGTTGGGAGAAACATGTGGCGTTGATTGAGTTCGCTTATAATAATAGTTATCATTCGAGCATTGAGATGGCCCCTTATGAGGCCCTATATGGACGACCATGTAGATCTCCGGTGTGTTGGACGGAGGCCGGTGAATCATCGTTGCTAGGACCAGATGTGGTTCGAGAGACTACAGAGAAGATTCTTTTGATTAAGCAAAGGTTGGAGACAGCGAGAAGCCATCAAAAGAGTTATGCAGATAGACGAAGGCGGCCGTTGGAGTTTGGGGTGGGTGATCATGTGTTTCTTAAGATATCGCATAAGGGCATTATGCGTTTTGGGAGGCGTGGGAAGTTGTCACCGCGGTTTATTGGACCTTTCTTGATTTTGGAGAGAGTTGGTGATCTGGCCTATCAGTTAGCTTTGCCACTACAATTGGCAAACGTACACCCCGTGTTCCATGTTTCGATGCTCCGGAAGTACGAACCGGACCCGTCACATATTTTGGATTTTTCCGATCTTCAAGTACAGGAGGATGTTTCCTATGTGGTTTGCCCGGTCCGTATACTGGATAGGCGTGAACAGGTATTACGGAGGAGTGTGATTTCTTTGGTGAAGGTGTTGTGGAGTCACCATGGGACTGCAGAGGCAACATGGGAGCGAGAACTGGAGATGCGTGCTAAATATCCAGACTTATTTATTTATTCGGGTATGTGTTTAATTTCGGGACGAAATTCTTTTAAGTCGGGGAGAATGTAACGTCTTGGAAATTTGGGAGTTTATTATTGCTTTTATTAATAAAATAGGTGTATATGATAGTTATGGGTGTTATTGGTATTATTGAGTAAGTAAGAAGACTAATTAGTAAATTAGTTATACTTACACCTAATATATATATATATATACATATACACCAAAGGATCCATATATACATATACATATATACAACACATTTACATACATATACACATGGATACATACGGAGAGAGAGAGAGAGAGTAGCAGAGGGACTAGACCAGCGGCAAACTCAACCGGAGGTCAGCCTGGTCAGGCAACGACGGGAGGTCGTATCGGTGGTGGTTTCCGAGTTTTAGGACAACTATGTTTTGGGTTATTTCCGGTGCGTTCGGACTCCGTTTTTCACGACTAAATACACTATTTTGATCTACTCTTCGATATCTATCTACCTGTGTAAGTCCGCTCCACTGATTTTCACCTTTATCAAAACCCATTTTTTAGGGTTTCATTAATAATCCGAATTTACATCAATTTTATTGATCCGTAGCTCGTTCTAATTACGTTTAGGGACTACTAGAGGGCGATTAGTGGGCTGTCCATATCTAGCTTTGATTGTTCTGTGGGTTTTCGGTTCGAGGTTGGGATATTTTTACAAACGAGCTCTCGTTTGTATAGGTAAGGGGGAAGAATATAGTTTCACTTTAAAGGCGGTTTTTATGTGTTGTTTGTTGTATGCTAGGCTATGTAAATGGTTAGTTGGTTGGTTAGTGTGTATTTCATCATGTTATTGTATTGTGCATGTGTAACATGCTTCCATGGTTTTATTTATGCTAATCATATTGTTTATGGTGATTATGTTATGTATGGCGATTTTACCATTTTTATTTGAAAAAAGAATTGTGAACAAAAATGTGACGGTGGTGATATAGTGCGTGATATTTATTTTATTTTCGTTTGGTAGACTTTACCATTTATGTTTTTGGGAGTCTTTTATATTTATTTGAGGGATTGCAGTACCAAGTGTTAAGGCGGAGCTGTGTCAGCTCACGGTGAGATCCCGGAAACTTGCGCAAGGATTTGGTATATCGGTACCATAGGGTTAGTCCCCTTAAAGCCGGCCCCATGTTTTCTTGGCCACGTGTTAGTGTCAGAATATGGGTGAGGGAACCATTGCACTTTGGGTCCTAGAGCAGAGTGGCTCTGAAAGTGGGTACATGTGAGGCAATCCCGACTTTGTGTTTTGTTGAGTCTTGTTTTATTTTGTTTTGTTATATTTTATTTTGTTTTATTATTAATTCAGTTGATCTTGATTAAATGTTCATTTACTTGTGTTGCGAGTTATATTTGTTGATGTGTTTTTCGTGCAATTACCTTTATCATTATTTGCCACATATCATTTTTGCCATGTTAGGATTGTGTGTGCGTGCTTAGTAGCACGCACCGTTTTTAATGCGAGATTGTTTTCTTACCTCCTTTCTTTGTTTTCTGTACATTTTATTCACGATCGATGTACAGGTGCTGACGGAGACGGTGGCGAGGTGTAGAGCTCTTGTCTGAGGATCATTGTCATATTACACCTTATCGCGTGCACGCTACTCCTTTGTTTACTCTTTTTGGCGTTTTCTTATTTTGAACTTTGTTCGCCTAGTAAGCGTTTGAAACGTGTATGTTTTTCTTTTGGTTAGAGTAACCTATCATGTACATTTGTATATGTTAGATTGCATTATTGTATATAATGTCAGCTGGGATGAATTTGACTTAATCATGTTGAATTAGTGATAATCGCTTTGCGATTTTGTTATATGTTTTGTTGTCAAACAGGTCTAATTTATTGAAGACAAATAGATATGCGAAGCTCATGCCGAAATTTTCTAAAACGTATTGTTTTGATCGTTTGTCACATTTGAGCCCCGTTGGCTAGGCTTAGGCCAATTCAGGGAATCATATGTGATTATCGGCATGTCTTGAAGTATTTATTTGGGTCTATTGATTAGCGTGCTATCGAATGGCATACTGAATGTTTCGTTATTTTAACTTTTCCCCTTTTTATTTTTATTTTCATTTACGACCCGGGTTTATCCAAAATCCGGGGCGTGACAGTTTGAGTCCTAACCTCGAGAATGAAGATGCGGCAAATAGAAACTCTAATTGTAATAGTAAGATAAAAAAGAATTAAGAGTGATGAAAAACATGAGGTGAATTATGTAAACATTTTGCAGCTGCAATGAAATTTCAATCAACATGATAGTTAAGTTTTTGGAACAAAAGTTTGATAACCAACGTAGAAAAATATCCAATTCACTAAATAACTGTCCTAAGATTGATGCTAAGAGACCAGGCTAAAAAGGATTGGACTAGACTATGCTTAAAACAATACTCCTTCTTTCAATGCAAATTTGTGCAAATTAAATGTAGGAATCCTCACACTTGGAGAAAAATTTAAACTAGATAGTTCATAGTTCCCCAGAGAAAAGTAAAAATTTGCAAAGATAGAAGTCTCACACAGCCATAGACTTTGCCAGATCTGTCACCCCACCAGGAGACGAGACTACCGGAAGCATAATTATTTTCAGCATGCCCTAGTTCAAACTGAAAACCCCTGTGTATTGAAATTCGTGGTTGCTTAATCTGCATAATAAATATTAAAGGTCACAAAAACACTAAATCGTACACATTATATTGGTAGAACATCCGCATGCAAGTAGCAACATCAACATTTTACTATATATAGGATGTAACATTTGTGGTAAATACAAACATTGTACACATTCTATTAGAACTATGGATGAGTAACCTGCACTGCGTCATAAATCTTATGTATTCCGGGATCGACAAATTTATGAATATGAAACTGAATAAATGACACAGCTCATAGGGTATGAGAGTAAAATGTAATTCAATTCTATGATTTCTCTTGTAGTTGTAACAAAATATCAATTTCATGAGATATGGTAACAAGCAACCATGTCAATGCCATAAAAAGCAGCAGCATTAAGGAAATGCTAACAGAGCTCTACATTTCCATTAGAAAAGGAAATGTATATAGTTTACATGTAGTTTAGAATGCTGATTTACTATGCAAACAGTTTCTACTCTCCACAAGTTTCACATATTCACTCACCACAGGGGTATTTTCATCCAAACGGACCTCAGGTTCAGTATGGGCAACAACAGATGATCATTGGTCAGCCTGGACAAGTACTTTGCATGCCAACATAGTCACCTGAAATGAAATACTAGGGAAGAGAATATTAGCAAGTTGGTATACACTACACCAATGCAAGGCGGATATTTGGAACCATTTTCCATAAAAGAAATATCTCCATACAAGGAGAGCTTTTTTAAATTACTCATGGAACTCCTATGCCAACTACAACAGTTCACATATGTCCATACAAAGAAAGCTTTCAAAATTAGAAATCACAAATCGATTGTCGAATTTCTGAATCGGAATCTGCCCAATTTATTGTTAGATTTACCATTTTGTTACGGAGCTACACCAGATTTTGAAGCTTGCTTACCAGATCACAATTTTAAAGGTATCGATCTTTTTATGGTAACTGCATACATACCAGATAAATACATACATACCAGATCAACCAGGTCTAAATCCTAAAAAATCTTTTCTGTTTTCAGATAATATTAATCGCTAATTAAGAGATATACAAACACAACTCACATCCTGGAATTACAGAAAACACTGTTCACATCGAAAGACTCTAAACAAATCAAATCAAGTCACAACCAATAGACAAATGTATTCGATTGGCATGTCCCTACAATTTAGCCCTTGAAATTAATCAAATAAAATATATTTTGGAAAGAATAACTTACACGCAGTCGAATTGGAGAAATGGCGATGACAGCCGACATAGATCTCTCTCTCTCTCTCTCTCTCTCTCTCTCTTGAAAGTATAGGAAAATGGGATCAGGAATACAGTCAAAAGAGCCTCATATAATGTACAGCTAAAATTTAACTTCCTGAAAAAACCCAATCGGCCATTAGTATGTGATCTAATTGCCATGCCTAATCTGCATTAAAAATTTCGAAGGTCACAGAATTTCTAAATCTTACACACCACATATGTCGAACATCCAAATGTAACTAGCAATCACATTTGATATATTCCAAAAGCTTTTGATACAACACAGTTAAAAGCTTTTGATATATCCTTTATTTAAATGCTAAGAATTTTATTTATGACCAACTACAAAATCAAATGGGAAATGCCAACATAATTAATTGGTCATATTTATCTCTATATCATATATATTGTGATTCATGAAGGATGGAGTTGGGTTTATGCTTTAAGAAAACTAACTTTTGAACAAGTAATGAAATCTGTCTCTCTAACCATCCTGATAACTATGATAATAAGCACAAGAAAGAAAAAAGAAACAGAATAAGAAGGAACACAGTGAACAACTGAACATCATATATAAAGTATACACACACACACACAAACATATGTACAAGTAAGATGACAAATAAATTTACATGTTCACAGAAAATAAACCCAAAATAGTAATAGTTTTGGAAGTTTGATGAAGGTGTTATAGCTGAGTTCGTTACCTATTTCACCCCTGTACCAGGAACGGATTCCAACCCTTCACAAGAATCTAATTCTTGCCCTTTTTTATTACCACTGGGAATCTGTAAGGGCATTTCTCCTCAAGTCCACCCCAACTGATATCATATGCATGTCTCCTCATGTGGGTAATTATATTCAGCTATTACTGCATGGCAATTTAAAGCACTGTTGGAAAGATTGAAGATCGAAATCGGAAACACCATCTAACAACTATTTCTGGTAAATACTCAACAAAAAGAAATGTCAAGTGAAGGACTGAAGGGCACCCTTCCAAACTCAGGTATGATAAGAATAATGTATAGGGTTTTTGTAACGCCTATAGTTTGGAGTTTAGTTTTGTTGTAACACCTAGAGTTTGGAGTTTATCTTTGTTGTAACGCCTAGAGTTTAGAGTTTATTTTATTAGAGTTTGGAGTTTATTTCATTAGAGTGTAGTTTACTAGAAAGACCCGTATTTTGAGTCTTGCAGATGTTATGGAGTTGTTAAGGTAGAAGCATGAAAGCTTAGTTTACTTTATTGTCTTTTATGTTGTAGCTGCTTGTTTTACATTGTTGTCTTTTATTCTGTTAGATATGGTATACAGGCGGTTATTCTTACATGTTGTTCATGTATTTGAGTTATGGATTGTGGAGTGGTTATGGGTTGTGTACCCTGAGTATTTTATTTCTTAGATTATGACACGAATTGTACATTTAAATTCTTACGGTTTTATTCATAAAAGCTTATCATTTATGGGTATAGTTGTTTAGAAATGGAATTTCGGGACGAAATTCTTTTAAGGAGGGTTAGTTGTAACATCCCGTATTTTTATAAATGGTTTTATTTATGATTTAACTAGGTTCTTGTATACATTGGGACGACGGGAAGATGGGTAACCATTGGACCAAGATCCATCGTATCATTTTCACAAAACTTTTTCCAAAAACAAAACTTTTTCTAAAACGGGGGGTTGCATTTAGCTTAAAACATGTAGCTAGAATTTAGTAGTAGTTGATGAAAGGAAAGTCCACATGTGAGGCTAGTTGGGGACATTGAGGACGCTTGTTGATCCCAGCTCGCCAAACTAGTGGGTGTACCTCTCGTCGGTATGTGTGAAGGAATACCTTAGCGATGTGGAGTTCTAGAGTATGCGAGGACGCTCGAGTGCTTTAGAATAACGTATCGTGATGGGTTATCCCTTGTATTTTTGTGTTGTTTGTATGCGTGTGTAGATTGATATAGTGTGTATGAGGTATAAGTTTTCATGTCAAGTAGTAGTGAAGTATTAGAGTGCGATAATTGCGTAGTTGATGGTTTTATGTAGTGCGTTTTCTAAATTATTAACTTGTGTGTTAATGAATAATATATGTGAATCGATGTTGTTCGTAAAAATGTTATGGATTAGAATGATGTTGTGTGATATGTGCCTTGTAAGGAATTTACAAGTGTTGAGTAATTTTATGTTTTTGTATCGATAATTTTCTACAGAAAAATGACCAGTCGTCTGTCAAAACGATCGGTCGAATTTTTCAGACCTCTCTGGACCAAAAAACGATCGGTTGTCTGTCAAAACGACCGGTCGAATTTTTCAAACATCTCTGGACCAAAAAACGATCGGTCGTCTGTCAAAACGACCGGTCGAATTTTTCAGACCTCTCTGGACCAAATAAACGATCGGTTGTTTTCCAAAATGATCGCTCGTGTTCTGGCAGTTTTGCGATTTTCTCATTATATTTCAAACATTTATAACTCCTTCGTTTGTGCTCCGAATTTGATTTTGCTTGAAGCGTTGGCTTCGTATTTCAGTATGCTATGATTTTGAACCTTAGAAATCTTGATAAAGTGATTAATATGTAAAACGAGCTTTTAGCATGTATGAATATACATGTATGAGTTGTAGTGTCGAGTAAGACAACTAAAGTGTCGGTTTTAAATGTTTGTAGTAATGGCTATTACCACAAGGACTAGTGGAAGGGGACCAGCTACATGCAGGGGCGCACCACCATCAAGCGGTGCAGCTACCCAAGGTGGGGAAAATGAAAGAGGAAGAAGAGCTCCAAGGGGGCGGGGAGCAACTCGAGGCGGAAGAGCTGCAAGAGGTCGTGGGGGGAGAGGTAACACTAGGGCCCCACCACCTGAGCAACCCGAGGTAGAGGAAGAGGCTGAGAATGTAAATGTGGAGGTGAATGAGGAAGAAGAGGAGACATACGCACCTGAACCGGAATCGGTAAACGCTAACCAAGTGATGACCGACCTTCAGAAGGCGGTGCAAATGATGGTGCAGAATGCACAAGCTGGGAGTTCAAGTAAGAATGGATTGCTTAACTTCACCTGATTGGGGGCTCCGACTTTCGATGGGATAGGTGAACCATCCATAGCTGAGGGTTGGGTGGATGAAATGTAGAAATACTTATCGGCAGTGGGAATAGTAGATAGGGAACAACGGGTGAATATGGCCCAGTTTCACCTAAAGGGTGAAGCACGGAAGTGGTGGTTAGGGATCGTGGATACTTACGACTTAACCAACATCGACTGGAATGAATTCATCGAATTGTTCAATCGACAGTTTCTTCCCGATTCTTATAAGGATGAAATGAGGAGGCGGTTCGATGAACTATATCAAGGGGGTATGACCGTTCAAGTATACCAGCTAAAGTTTACCTCACTCTCGAGGTATGCCCCAGACTCGGTTCTAGGGGGTACTGAAAAATGTAGAAGATTCATGAAGGGGCTGAACCCGACCATCTCATTGCAATTGGCATCGGCACGTCATGTCAACTATAATGAGTTGGTAAAATCTGCTCAAGCTGTGGAAGGAGCTCTACTCCATAGCAAGAGAATCTCGTTGAAGTCGAAAACCGGAAATGCTCCAAGGGAAGAGAAGAAGCGGACTTGGGATATGGCGAATAATTCACGTTTTCCATAACAGGGCAGAGGAGAGAGGGGTTTTAACCCACTACCAACAAACACCATAATGAAGAGAGCGTGTTTCACTTGTGGAGATGTGAACCATTGACAATTTGAGTGCCCTAGAGTCCAATGTAGGACATGCAACCGGTTTGAACATACGGCAAGAGTTTGTACCATGGGGCAAGGAAGAATCGACACCAACCGGCCTTTTAACCAACCTAGGTTGCCACCACCGCCGCCAAGAGGACCGGAATTCGTACCACAATACCAATTACCTAGGAACCAAGGGGGAGGGTTTCGAGGTAACCACCAAGGAGGGGGAAACCATGGGAACTACCGAGGAGGCCATCAAGGCATGGGGAACCGAGGAAATAATGGGGGAAATCGAGGACCGCAAGTAAACCCACCCTCTCAAGCTCGTCTATATGCCTTGCCACAGTTGCCAAACTAGAGAGACCCGACAAATGTACAAGGTATGGTTCTTGTGTGCTCATCTTGGGCACATGTTCTTTTCGATATGGGAGCTTCACGTTCTTTTATATCTAGAAGTCTAGTTGAGTCTTTGTCGTTAGAAATTGGGGTTCTAGATAACCCGATTGTTCTAGAGACTCCTGTTGGTGGTCGAGTTGTGTTGGACCGAGTGTGTCGGTCTTGTGAGATGGTGGTCGCGGACCATGTGTTTATATTTGATTTAGTGGTTATAGAGATGTCGGGGTTCGACGTGATACTTAGAATGGACTGGTTGGTTCATTTCAACTCTTTCATCGATTGTGTTCGACGAAAATTTTTCCTTACAACTTCATCCGGAGATGAGGTGTTCTTTCGTGAGGAAAGGGACGCTACCCTTTCTTCTATTCTTTATTATTCCAAGCGGGTTGTGGGCAACCTGTCTTGTCTTTTGGCTAGTCTCTCGATAGTGGATAACGACGAGGAAGTGGAAATGTGGCCACACGTAGTGGACGATTTTAGAGATGTGTTTCCGAAGGATCTACCTGGGTTACCACCGAAGAGAGAGTTAGATTTTTCAATCGACTTGGTACCGGGAATGGCACCCATAGCCATTTCCCCGTACTGATTGGCACCGACTGAGTTAAAAGAGTTAAGTAAGCAGTTAGAGGAACTGCTGGAGAAGGGGTTTATTAGGCGGAGTACATCACCGTGGGCGGCACCGGCCTTATTCGTGCAAAAGAATGATGGATTGATGAGGATGTGCATCGACTATCGAAAGCTAAATAGGGTGACTATTAAGAATAAGTACTCACTACCTCGAATTGACGATTTGTTTGACCAACTGAAAGGAGCGATGTTCTTTTCAAAAATCGACTTGCGATCAGGCTATCACCAATTGAGGGTGAAGGATGAGGATATTTGGAAAACGGCCTTTAGGACCCGGTATGGTCACTATGAGTTTGTGGTCATGCCATTTGGGTTAACTAATGTGCCAGCGGCATTTATGGAATTAATGAATCAGATCTTTAAGGAGTATCTCGACAAGTTTGTGGTGGTCTTCGTCGACGATATCTTGATTTACTCGAGTTCAAGAGAGGAACACGAGGAGCATCTCCGTTTAGCGTTGCTCACGTTGAGAGAGCACCAACTTTACAGAAAGTTTAGCAAATGTGAGTTTTGGGTAAATGAGGTGAAATTTCTTGGACATGTAATCTCGCAAGAAGGGGTAAAGGTGGACGCAACGAAAATTGAGGCGGTCTCGAAATGGGCACAACCGAAGAATGTGTTCGAGATTCGAAGTTTCTTGGGTTTAGCGGGATACTATCGACGGTTCGTCAAGGATTTTTCGAAGTTGGTGACTCCAATGACTTACCTTACCAAGAAGGGGGTGAAGTTCGTGTGGAGTGAGGCTTGCGAGGAAGCTTTCCTAGAGCTCAAAAAGCGGTTGACTAGTTCTCCCATACTAGTTATTCCCGAGCAAGGGAAGGGATACCAAGTGTATTGCGATGATTCTAGTTATTTCCTAGAGCTCAAAAGATCTATCCGACTCATGACCTAGAGCTAGTGGCAATAGTTCATGTGTTGAAGATATGGAGGCATTATCTGTTCGGGGGAAAGTTCGAAGTGTTCTCGGATCACAAGAGCTTAGGGCACATTTTTACCCAACGTGATCTAAATATGCGACAACGGCAATGGATGGAATATTTGGAACAGTACGACTATGACTTGCACTATCATCCGGGAAAGTCCAATGTAGTGGCGGATGCTTTGAGTCGAAAGTCCCATGCTACCTTATCGCATGTGGCGATCGAGGAATGGAGGATGATGGGAAAAGTGAATGAGTTCAACTTGGAGTTGGGACATGTTGATGTGGGGACCCTGTACACAATAGTGGTACAACCGGAACTTGTGAGTAGGGTTCTGGAAGCACAAGATGGGGACGAGAAAGTGGAGAACTTTGAGAAACAGATGAGTTCGAGTGAAGGATTAGATGGTTGGACGAAGGGAACCAATGGAGGACTACGTTTTAAGGGAAGGACTTATGTGACAGAAAACATGAAGAACGAGGTATTAAAGGAGTTTCACCACTCCCGATTAGCCGTTCATCCCGGCGGGACGAAAATGTATCACGATGCGAAGAGACAATTTTGGTGGCCCGGAATGAAACGAGATGTAGCTTCATATGTTAACAAGTGCCTAACTTGCCAGCAAGTGAAAGCGGAACACCAAAGGCCGATGGGTATGCTCCAACCCTTACCGGTGGCGGAATGGAAGTGGGAAAGGATAGCAATGGATTTTGTGACCAACTTACCTAAATCGGTAAGTGGGAATGACGCTGTGTGGGTTGTGGTCGACCGTTTGACCATATCCGCACACTTCGTTGCGATTAAGATGATGAATTCGGTGGAAATCTTGGGACGAAAGTATATTAAGGAAATTTTTAGACTTCATGGGGTGCCGATTTCGATAGTATCGGATCGAGACGCGAGGTTTGTGGCGAGGTTCTGGGGCGCATTGCAAAATGCCTTAGGGACCAAGTTGACAATGAGTACGGCGTTTCATCCCCAAACAGATGGACAATCGGAGCGGACTATCCAAGTGCTAGAGGATATGTTGCGCGCATGCTTGAATGACTTCAAGGGAGGTTGGGAGAGCCATCTACCCTTAGTGGAGTTTGCGTATAATAATAGCTTTCAAGCTAGTATTGGCATGGCACCTTTCGAGGCTTTATACGGGCGGCCGTGTAAGTCTCCGATGTGTTGGACCGAGGTGGGAGAAGCGTAAATGTTAGGACCGCAATTGGTTCAAGAAATGATAGAAAATATTAAGTTAATTCGACAAAGGCTTGAGACGGCTCAAAGTAGGCAAAAGAGTTATACGGATAAGAGGAGGAGACCTTTGGAGTTCGAAAAGGGGGATCAAGTATTTTTGCGAGTTTCGCTCAGGAAGGGAATTATGAGGTTTGGCTCTAAAGGAAAGTTGAGCCCGAGATTTATTGGACCATTTGAGATCGTGAACAGAGTTTGAGAAGTTGCATACTGGTTGGACTTGCCACCAAAGTTGGCGGGGGTTCACCCGGTGTTCCATGTGTCAATGTTGAAAAAGTACCATCATGACCCTTCACACGTGGTGGACTTTGAGGACATTGAGGTTAGTGCGGATGTGACCTACAAAGTGGGACCTATGAAGATTATCGATGTAGAAGAGAAGGAACTTCGAGGAAAAATAATTAGATTGGTAAATGTGGTTTGGAAACACCACGGGGTCGAGGAGGCAACTTGGGAACGCGAGGATGAGATGAAGAGGAAGTATCCTAATCTCGTCTTTCCTTTAGATACTTTTCTTTAGATGCATTCTAATTTCGGGACGAAATTTCTTTATCGGGGAAGGGTTGTAACGCCTAGAGTTTGGAGTTTATTTTTGTTGTAACACCTAGAGTTTGGAGTTTATCTTTGTTGTTACGCTTATAGTTTAGAGTTTATTTTATTAGAGTTTGGAGTTTATTTCATTAGAGTGTAGTTTACTAGAAAGACCCGTATTTTGAGTCTTGCAGATGTTATGGAGTTGTTGAGGTAAGAATCACGTCAGCTTAGTTTACTTTATTGTCTTTTATGTTGTAGCTGCTTGTTTTACATTGTTGTCTTTTATTCTATTAGATATGGTATACAGGCGGTTATTCGTACATGTTGTTCATGTATTTGAGTTATGGATTGTGGAGTGGTTATAGGTTGTGTACCCTGAGTATTTTATTTCTTAGATTATGACACGAATTGTACATTTAAATTCTTACGGTTTTATTCATAAAAGCTTATCATTTTTGGGTATAGTTGTTTAGAAATGGAATTTCGGGACGAAATTCTTTTAAGGAGGGTTAGTTGTAACATCCCGTATTTTTATAAATGGTTTTATTTATGATTTAATTTATCCAAAAACATTTTATACAAAATTTTACCAAAAACCGGTCACTCGACTAATTTTTAGCCAAAAACCGAAACTCTTCCGAAAAACTTTATTTTAAAAACCTGTTACTAATTTTACTAATAAAAAGGAACCAGTAGATTTGTTTATAAAGATTTGTTATTTTTGAGTAGTAAAACAATATTTTTGTATTAAGAGTTAACTTTTAGAACTTTGGGGACCAAATAGTTCGCTTCCACAAACTTTCTCAAAACAGTTTTTCTAAACCTCAAATCAGCCCACTTTTAATTCATTAAACCAAAAACAAACCTAAAACAAGAGAAAAGAGAGAAAAAGAGAGAAAAGAGAGAAGAAGAAGGAGAAGATGAGAAAACCACCATTAGCGGGTTCTTACCGAAAGCATCTCCTCTACGCTCTAAGGTAACGGGGGTTATCCATTGCGATTAGACGAGGGTGTATGTTAGGTTTTGGTTTTGTGTTTATTATAAATTGGGGGTTTTTGCCTTTATTATTAATTATGTTCTTAAATTGTTAATTGAGGTTTATTTGTTGTAATTTTAATTCCACTGTTTGAATTGTAGAAGTTGATACTTGAGACATATTAATTTCGAATTAATGAGATTATAAATGGGTTTGCTTGTTTTATGAGTTGATTATGTGATTATATAGTTGTTGATGAAATTGGGTAAATTTATGTTGAATAAAGATGAATTGTAGTTTATGCATACAAGGTGTTTGTTAAAATGCCTGAATGAGATTTATGTTGTTGGACTTGTTTGGCTAGTTGTGAATCTAGCACCTATGTTTATGGGTTTTGTTGAATTATGTTAAAGTGACGTATGAGAATGTGATAATTGAATGGTTTTATATTATTGGCCGAGGCCTTGTGATTTAGAATAGTGGCAATGGTCTCTGTCTCTTCCTAATTCCGGGGACAATAGACGGCCGAGGGGATAGGGAATGACTCGTCCTACGGACTGGGGCGAGTGGCATCAGAGGTCCTAGTGTGCACTATATTTACTTTTATGTTAGCAATAGTCTATGTCTCTTCCTAATTCCGGAGATATAAGACAGCCGTGGGGATAGGGAATGACTCGTCTTACGGACTGGGACGAGTGGCATGAGAGGTCCAAGTGCGCACTTTAAATCTACTTTTATGTTAGCAATGGTCTATGTCTCTTCCTAATTCCGGGGACATAAGACGGCCAAGGGGATAGGGAATGACCTACCTTACGGACTGGGGTAGGTGGCATGAGAGGTCCATGTTTGCTATAGATGTGTGTGGAAGTTATTTAATTTATTTCGTTATACGATGTTATTATATATTTCCTTTTATACGTTGATTATCGTTTTTGTTGTTTGTGAGTTCTTGCATTTATGGGATGGAGTGATGGTATTTTGTGGTGCCGTCCCGTCTATGTATGTGCGTGGGACTCACGGTTACAATTTTGTCTTTCAGGTACTATTTAGGTTGTGATGTTCGGTTAGGAGCATTAGCGAAGTATCGCATGGGCTCGGGGTTTCTTCCAGTTGCATTATTTTCGCTTAGACTAGTTTTGAGGTTGTAGTTGTCACGCCCCAAAATCCGGAAAACACGGACATCGAGGTATGACCTTTTTAAACAAAAGGAAAATGAAACCTGTTGGTACAAATTTTAAATTTTAAAAGAAAAACAATTTGTGAGCTAATGGAACAATTAAACAACTGAATGGAAATATTTGTCAAACGCGGCTACAAGACAAATGATTTAACAGATTTATCAAAAAAGATTACCAAACGAATAATTTGCCCGTAGGCTACTCTAACATCCCGTATTTTTATAAATGGTTTTATTTATGATTTAATTTATCCAAAAACATTGTATAGAAAATTTTACCAAAAACCGGTCACTCGACAAATTTTTAGCAAAAAACCGAAACTTTTCGGAAAAACTTTATTTTAAAAACCTGTTACTAATTTACTAATAAAAAAGACCCAATAGATTTGTTTCTAAATATTTGTTATTTTTGAGTAGTAAAAGAATATTTTTGGATTAAGAGTTAACTTTTAGAACTTTTGGTACCAAATAGTTTGCTTCCACAAACTTTCTCAAAACAGTTTTTCTAAACCTCAAATCAGCCCACTGTTAATTCATTAAACCAAAAACAAACCTAAAACAAGAGAAAAGAGAGAAAAAGAGAGAAAAGAGAGAAGAAGAAGGAGAAGAAGAGGAAACCACCATTAGCGGGTTCTTACCGAAAGCATCTCCTCTACGCTCTAAGGTAACGGGGGTTGTCCATTGCGACTAGACGAGAGTGTATGTTAGTTTTGGTTTTGTGTTTATTATAAATTGGGGGTTTTTGCCTTTATTATTAATTATGTTCTTAAATTGTTAATTGGGGTTTATTTGTTGTAATTTTAATTCCATTGTTTGAATTGTAGAGGTTGAGACTTGAGACATATTAATTTCGAATTAATAAGATTATAGATGGGTTTGCATGTTTTATGAGTTGATTATGTGATTATATAGTTGTTGATGAAATTGGGTAAATTTATGTTGAATAAAGATGAATTGTAGTTTATGCATACAAGGTGTTTGTTAAAATGCCTGAATGAGATTTATGTTGTTGGACTTGTTTGGCTAGTTGTGAATCTAGCACCCATGTTTATGGGTTTTGTTGAATTACGTTAAAGTGACGTATGAGAATGTGATAATTGAATGGTTTTATATTATTGGCCGAGGCCTTGTGATTTAGAATAGTGGCAATGGTCTATGTCTCTTCCTAATTCCGGGGACAATAGACGGCCGAGGGGATAGGGAATGACTCGTCTTACGGACTGGGGCGAGTGGCATGAGAGGTCCTAGTGTGTACTATATTTACTTTTATGTTAGCAATGGTCTATGTCTCTTCCTAATTCCGGGGACATAAGACGGCCGTGGGGATAGGGAATGACTCGTCTTACGGACTGGGACGAGTGGCATGAGAGGTCCAAGTGCGCACTTTTAATCCACTTTTATGTTAGCAATGGTCTATGTCTCTTCCTAATTCCGGGGACATAAGATGGCCGAGGGGATAGGGAATGACCTACCTTACGGACTGGGGTAGGTGGCATGAGAGGTCCATGTTTGCTATAGATATGTGTGGAAGTTATTTAATTTATTTCTTTGTACGATGTTATTATATTTCCTTTTATACGTTGATTATCGTATTTGTTGTTTGTGAGTTCTTGGATTTATGGGATGGAGTGACGGTATTTTGTTGTGCCATCCCGTCTATGTATGTGCGTGGGACTCACCGTTACAATTTTGTCTTTCAGGTACTATTTAGGTTGTGACGTTCGGTTATGAGCATTAGCGAAGTATCCCATGGGCTCGGGGTTTCTTCCAGTTGCATTATTTTCTCTTAGACTAGTTTTGAGGTTGTAGCCTACGGGCAAATTATTCGTTTGGTAATCTTTTTCGATAAATCTGTTAAATCATTTGTCTTGTAGCCGCGTTTGGCAAATATTTCCATTCAGTTGTTTAATTGTTCCATTAGCTCACAAATTGTTTTTCTTTTAAAATTTAAAATTTGTACCAACAGGTTTTATTTTCCTTTTGTTTAAAAAGGTCATGCCTCGATGTCCGTGTTTTCCGGATTTTGGGGCGTGACAGTTTTATTGGTTATGATAAGAAGATTAACATTTCACCAATCACGTTTAATAAATTCTCTTGTACGTACTTTG
The DNA here is from genome assembly GCA_963682055.1 of Primula veris. Taxonomy (NCBI): domain Eukaryota; kingdom Viridiplantae; phylum Streptophyta; class Magnoliopsida; order Ericales; family Primulaceae; genus Primula; species Primula veris. The sequence continues at coordinate 15,441,781 of OY821741.1, forward strand.
AAGGAAGTAAGCATAATTATATTTCAGGAAAAAAACAGACCTTTATCTGGTAATTCACTTATTCGCTTGAAGAAATATGCCTCTAGCTGAAATTCAGCTTCATCCTCATCGTTTTTATCTTCTGCCTCTTCCACGCCAACAACTTCTAATTTTATAGTGGTAACTGTCACTCATGCCAAACAAAAAATCATTTTAATCAATGAGGAAATACAGTATAGAAAGCTTATACAAACCTAATACTGTGTTTTTCTAGATCTAGGGTGAGCAAAAATGTTATTTCCTGTACAAAGCTACCCACTTAGAAAATAGCGGGACCGTTAGACAAATCTTTTTTGTTTTAGGTAGGTGGTAAAATTATGATAAGGATAAATTAACAGAGAAAATGCAGAGAAAAAAATGATGGCATTTTCAATAATGGCACAAGTAACAATATGGATTTACCAAAAAATGATCAACTTATGGGAAATAAAAAGTAAGTAGCCGATGATATACATTTAGAAAACAAATTTTCAAGGGATAAATTAACAGTATTAAAATCACAAAACCAAGTGACTAAACATGGTGAAAGCATTAAGCAAAGATCTAAATGACTATTTCATCATTACTCAAAATAGGAAAGAAGTAGTTAACAAGGTCGATCACTGTCGCGAGTTACGGAGTTATGAGGAACAAATGGCATGGAGGGTATTAATCGTAGTTACCCCAAGTATTTATAAAGCCCCTTAAATGGTACTCATTAGTAGTCTTTGATAGACACACGACACACACGTATTTATATATGGTACATTTTTAAATATCTGCATTCCTATTAACAAAACCCTTTATATGGTACATTTTTAATGCTCTGATTGTCTAAAAAATGGTAAATTAGCATTTAACTAGAGAGATTTCACCTAGGCTGATGATCTAAATCAAGGATTCAACAATCTGATAGGATAATTTTCATTCTGTTTTAAAGATAACGTTTTTTCCCAAAATAAAGACTTGCTTGATTAACTATTTATATTGAACTTTAAATCAGGAAAATGGTTAATTCAAAACAAAGATATTTATCATCCTTATTGATGATTTCAAGAGGATAAAAAGAAATACAACCCAAACTATTCAGTAAGAAAACATATGCACTAAAAACCTAGTTTAAGTGCTAACCTGGAGATGGAGACATCGCCAACTAGAAAAATCCTAATTTGAAGATATGGAGTAAAATAGATGCTAATTACGATGGGAATGCATGGTATTTATTCCTCTTGTATTCCAGCAAAATACAATTGTAAAAAATGTCCTTTAATATCATCCATCTACCAGATTAACTATTCGGTAGGGCGAGTATATAAAAAAAATTGGGTGCTTTCAATAAAAACACTAAAAATGGATGGAATCCTTGTGGGGCATGCAACTAATTTAAACATTTTCAATCTAATTGGTGTGTGCACCCTACTTTGGTGTACATTTTAAAATCTAGAATTGTTGTGTCGGCTAAGCATCCATGTATTGCACCAGTCTGACACTTCATTCCACATGTCGGACACTTGAATTTCCGCGTCGTTGACTACTTAACTTACTGGCCATGCAGACAATCGCATGGACACGCCTCGGATACTTTCGGAAAATTTTGAGACACTTTAAACCCACGAGAAACACAAATTGTAGTATAAAAAAGTCCTTACAGTTTCAAATTTTATAATTTTATCTCTAAAATTAACAAAATATTTATTTTTAAGATTTATGTTTGTAATTATTCTTGTTTTAGAAATTAAATATGTATAAACCTATTTATATACTATTTAAATTGTTCTAACCATGTCATGTCCTAAATTTAAATAAAAAATCTTGTTTCTCTGTGTTCGTGTCGTGTCGGACACATGCATACGTGTCGGGGATACATTGGTTTTTTAGTACCTTATACTACTGTCTTTTTCCATTTTTGCACAACTTAATTTTTCTTAAATAAATTCCCCGACTAGCTATTATAGCAACCCGATATTAAACAAAATTTCAAAATTGTTGTCACATGCTCTCATCTATTTAGTGAGTGTAAATTCGTTAACATCTATGTAAAATATATCTTTAAATGTTAGAAATAATTACTGCAATTCGTCGATGTAGATGACGAACTCTTAATTAGACGAAAATTAGTAGAATGTTACTCTGATTGGAAAAATTAAAAGGTTGTGTACAAAAATGGTAAAAGTTAATAGTACATGTGACTGCCCTCTAAACACGTGTTTTCCACGTCAAGAGGCATATAGGAGCATGAGGGTAGATGCATTAAATAACATGTAAGATACCCGGTTTTAGAATATAAAGAAAGAAGGTTTATGCGCGAACATTCATTTTTGTGTGATTTAAAATAGCTAATTAAATTAATTACAATGACCAAGAGGGCGCTAGCGTCTCGGTTGTAAAGCCAGCGGCTCAATTCCTCTTAGTTACTACGACGGACTTTTACTAAATTAAATATTTAAACAATAAATAAATAATACTATATCAATTTTAATAATCGTTTTCACGCGTTCAATTAAGCTAATTTACAAAAGAGTAATAACGCGTTTACAACTAGCGTTGAATTTTGGCGATTGTAAGCGCAAAATTGTCAGTTCTGTTTTCTTTAAAAACAAATTGGCTCTGTTTATATATATCTGAATAATATTTACAAGTAATAATATCGGATATCTATAGTTACAAACAAATCAAACTCATTCATCTTATTTTGAAATAAGATTATGTTCATGTCTGACCAGTTAGGATGACTGATTAAGTCACACTGCCTTTGAGAAGTTCATCATGAATTTGTAGTGGGGGTAGGACGGAATCAGAACCAAATGTGTGGTGTTGTCAAAATAATTAATAGAAGCACATAATATTTTTCTAATTATAAACATGGAGAAGCCGGATTTTTTTACTTTTTTTACCATCTTTTCTTATTTTCTAACCTTGGTTGTTTAATTAGAATGTATTGGATTTCTATATTTTTTTCCTTTTCGCTCAATTTTGACAATTACGGAAAAAAAAATCAAAACTTTCAAAAAACCCACAACAGTAATGTCACGTGATGTCACGTCTCGAAAGTTTCAGCATTTCAAAATTGATTAAAATAGAAACCAAAACGATACAAAAAATTAAAATTAAGAATCAAGAGTAAAATTATTAAGAGACGAACGTAAACAAATATAAAACCTGAAAAAACCAAACTTATATTAAGTACTAGATATATACAAACAATAAAATATCTATTAGACAATTTCATTGTACTCAATTCACTTAACTAAAATCATATTAAATAATTCCAATATAAACGAATTATAAAATCCATCAATTTAAGATTCTTAAACACCATCTTTTTTAATAATTAAACAATTACTTAAAATATGTAGCAATACTAATAAAAATGACTAATACGTTTAATAAAAAAATAATTATCATATGAGTGTAATAGTTGGCAAATAACTATTACTATACGCAATATACAAATTATTATCATAATCTCAGTAATCAACAATTAATTACCTTACCTTTTCAATAGCTAATAATAACAATTGATCACAATAATTAACAAATAATCATTTCAATTTCCAAGTAAAATTATCAAATATTGCTATAGTTTTATGGGAATAATCAGCATTTTATTATTAGATTTTAATGAACACGTAACTAATGTTGCACACAGTACACAAATACATCTAACAATTGGAAAATGATTAGATTAAGACCGTGTTTGGTAACATATTATTTGATTCAAAATCAAATTTTAAAAATCTGTTTTGAGAATCCACTAAAAATGTAGATATTAAAATTTTAGATTTTTTAGATTTTTCAGCTTAAAAATCATATTTTCAGAAGCTGTATAATCTAAAATCCAAAAATATGTTGTCAAACGGACCCTAACTGTATCATTCAACACGTGAATGTAACCATAACTTTAACCAAATAATATACAACTCACTTACATGTTAAAAAAAAAACAAGACCTTAACTGATAGATCTTAAATCTTAGATCTAGTGCGTGAACTTAAATCACATGCTGTGAGCCAATGAAAAAGCTCATTTATAGGGCTTGGTACGGACTTCTTGTTAGCTCTTTATAACCTGCGAATAAACAACTATAATCAAGGGAAACTTGGTGGTTTGACCACCGTTTAACCTTTTCCGCCAGACGGAGATGTGAGGAGGTTAAAACTCTAGAGTTAAGATAATAAATATAAAAGTGTATTGAATGTAAGTAGGATTAATAGTAATCAATAATTAAGTATATGTCTGAGTTTGTATGGGTTCAGATGATCTGTTTCTTGGATTATGAGCCCCTTATATAGGTGTTGTAGGCAATCTAGGGTGTATCTTTCATGATTGGTATGATCTTACCATTCATATCTTCTTTATATCTTCGTGTATCACTAATGCCATGCTGAGATACATTTTGCTATATCTCATATATATTTCCACCGACTTGGCTAGCCCAAAGGGGCGACGCCACTTCTCCTCGTTGGTGAGGAGAGCTCTCCTGGGGACCATGTCTCTTTTATTAACCTTTGGAGGCATTGATCTTGTAGCTTTATCCATTCGGTTAGTCGAATATCCCTTGGCGAGGAGCCCCTGAAGTGGGCTCATCACCTATCTCCTAGTCTGGCTGATGGATATGCTTTCCTTTGTGATTAAGGAATGTATTTTTAAGGGTTTGACCCTATATTTATGAGATATGTATGTATAGATTTGGTGTCTTCTTTTCTTCATGTGACATCTGATTGATTATCTAAATATATGAATATCTTCCAGAGGTTACCTTATTGATAAGCTACTCGTCGAGAGAAACAGGTTTAGAACCCTATTTGATCCCCACGATGGGGCCTTTAAATGATCATTAACTCCGTTTTCATTGCTAGGTATTAGACCGCATGTATTACAATCGTCGCGGCTCCTAACCCTATTTTTTGACCTCCATCAACAACTCCCTTACTGTGGAAGGGCGAGGATCGGACTCTCGCAGTTATGAAGTCCTTATTCTTGCTCTAAGAGCTCTTGCTTTATTATTCTCCTTGGGAGATCATTGGCTTATTAGATTTTTTAGCCCTACTATGAATTCTACTCTCCTTCTCGCCATTCCTCAGCAGACGGTGGGAGCTTTGGATCACATGTGGCATTCTTTTTCCTCGCCTGTTGCCCTTGTATTCGTCATGAGAGGCGGAACAAACATCTTGGTTTATGCTAAGAATTCTTACGTACTTGAGATCTTCCTTGTCGAGGAATACAACAATTGCCTTAAAGACAACAATTAGGCAAGGAGGGGCCGCAGGCCACCAATGTATTCGATGACGTTCTCCCCCCTTCTCGAGGTCTACCCTCTTTGCTAAAAAGGAGCAAAGTATGCTTGTTCCTTTTCACAGGGATTTGTTATTGCCTCTTATCTTTTATGGCAGTTGCGCCTTATATGAGGCGTATGACGGCATAGTGGGGAGGTGGAGAGCTTACTCCTTGTGGGATGTTGATATGCAGCCATGCCAAAAAGAAGTTGAACACCTTTCACAGCTATTTATGGAAGTGGCGGGCCCTTTGGCGGTTTAAACACTTTTTCACTTTTCCCACCCCTACACAAACACCGAAACTTGGGGAAGACCTTCTCATCATTATAGGTATTTTCTGTGGGAGTTCATAATTGTGTTTTGTCTTGTATAAATATTGGATCATTGTGGATTTTATTATTATGCTTTGATGAAATCCTCTCTCTAAAAATTAGATTGCTCCTCTTCTTGTTTTCTTGCTCCTTGTCCATGCATTCCACCTCCGTTCAGGTTATTGGATGAGTGGCTGTGATGCTCAGCCTGGTGGGGTGGTCCAAGGGAAGACCATATCTGAAGGCCGGGATTTTTATGTCGGCGGGACAACTCTCGATCTTGTGATATAGATCATGGAACCGCTTGTAGTAGGAGCTCATGCATTCTCCTTCTTTCATATGAATGTGAAGGAGCTGGTCAGCCTCTAGATTTTTCCTAATGCGTAGCTCGAACTGATCGAGGAAGTCCCTCATTAGGTCATCCCAATACCGGATGTACCCATCTAACAGGGTCCTGGTCCAATGCAAGCCGGCTTCCCCAAGAGTTGTGAGGAACACCTTAGCGAGCCAATCTCGATCCTCAGACAATTTGGCCATGAATCCTCGGAAGTGATCCATGTGAGCAATAGGACAGGTGGTCTCGTCATAGGTGTTGAGAACAGATCTTCTGTAGCCTCTCGGTCGGTACGCATTTCTAAACTTCTGTGACAGGGAGGCAAATGGACTTGTTCTCATATAGTCTCTTATGTCTAAACCCGTTCGAGTCATGTACCTCTGTCTCCCTCTGATCTTTTCAGTATAGTTGATGATAGTTCTTCTTTCTCTGGGAGAGGGTGTCTCTTCAAGGACTCTTCTTCTCCAGGGAGAGGGTGTCATCTTAAGGTATTTCTCAGACCTCTTGGTTCATATGCTCTTCGGGGTCCATCTTTCCTCTTGGGGGACCCTATCTCTATCCTCATCTTTGCGGTTCTTCCGATGATGGGGATGTGCTCTTTCGTCATCACTTGTGGATGAGATATAGTATTTTTCCTTGGTTCTTCGTCGTCGGGGTATGCTTCCCTTCCCAGCCAATCCTTCACACTTCTATTTTGACAGGGAAGGGGCTTCTGGTACACGTCGTCGAGTACTTCAGCAACCTTGTCGAAGTCTTACTTGAGGTAGTATATGTCTTCTCGCGTGATCACGAACCGTAGCTTAGGGTTTCCCCTCTTTCTTTCCAAGATGAACCTAAAGTCTTCGATGTGCTTGGGGAGGAATGTGGACTTCCTCTTGCATTTGGTTATCGTAGGAGCGCTATGACTTCGAGAGGAAGCCTCCACATAATCGATTGATCGCTGGCGTGCAGTCGCTTTGAGCTCCTTGTACTGTTTGTTCTTGATATGCCCGAGGGACTTGGTCTTTGAGGAAGAGGCGTTCAACCCCTCAGAAGGAGTGTAGAATACTTGAGGGGTGGTTTTCGGATTAGAATCATTCGTCCCCATGATGAGCGTGACGTGCTCTTCGGGCTTGTTCTTTTCTGTTTGAATTGGTATCTTTCTGGCCATCTGAAATAAGATCAGTAAGTCGATGATTCAATTTCTTTGACTCGGTCATGCTTAACTTCTTAGCAGAGCGAATCCAAGCTTTTAACCATGGATCTTTTCCGCTGACGGCGCCAATTGATAGACCTTAAATCTTAGGTCTAGTGCGTTAAATTCACTCCCATGCTGTGAGCCAATGAAAAAGCTCCTTTCTAGGGCTTGATACGAACTTGATGGTTTTATGAGTTGTGCATAAATAGGTAAGATCAAGGGGGACTTGATGGTTTGACAACCGTTTAACCTTCATCGTTGGATGGAGCTGTGAGAAGGTTAAACCTCTATGGTTTTGATAATAAATATAAAAGTGCATTGAATGGAAGAAGGGTTAATAGTATCCAATAATTAGGTGTATATATGAGTTTGTAAGGGTTCAGATGATCTCCTTCTTCGATTATGAACCCATTATATATGTTGTGGATGCGATTTAGGACGTATCTTTCATGATTGGCATGATCTTACCAATCATATCTTCTTTATATGTTCGTGTATCCCTAATACCATGTTGAGATATATTCTACTACATCTCATGTATTTTTCACCGACTTGCCTAGCCCGAAAGGGCGACGCCACTTCTCCTCGGATAGTCGAATATCCCTTGGCGAGGAGGCCCTGACGTGAGCTCCTCGCCTATCTTCTATTCTTACTGATGGATATAGTTTCCTTTGTGCTTAAATAATGTATCTTGGTAAAAAAAAAAAGTAAATATATTTATGAGGTATGTGTATAAATTTGGTGTCTTTTTTCCTCCATAGGATATTTGATTGATTATCTAAATATATGAATATCTTTCAGAGGTTATCTCGCTGATAAGCTACTCGGTGAGGAAACCGGGTTCAGAACCCTATCTGCTCCCTTCGATGTGGCCATTAAATGCTCATTAACTCCGTGTTCATTGATAGGTTTCAGACCGCGTGTATTACAATCGTCGCGGGGTTCTAATCCTAATTTTTAACCTCCATCATTAACACAATTAGTTAAACAAACAAATGATAGGAATAATTACTAGGATTCTAACAAATGTATAGATTTGATTCTCCAGTTTAAAAACATATTTTAACAATTTAGTTTAAATAAATAATAAAAAAATCAACTCTTAATCCAACATGATTGAATAAGTTTCATTCCAAATGTTTGACCTAGTGTAACATTTGTGGAAATGGAGTGTCAAATACATAATTTACAGAACGCAAAAGTAAGTTTCTATGATTGTTGTGTTTTTACTGAAAGTACATAATACCCTAGTAAATTAACTGAATAGAGCCAAACAACCAGATAACCCATGCGCATATAGTGAAGAAAGAAATTACGAAAGTGGAGAAGATGCATCCATTATTAATTCTAGATCAGATAAGCAAATAGATCCAAACAACCAGATCATCCATGCGCATATAAATATAAATGAAGCTGAAATGGTAGTTGATATGTACTCATCCAAATGGGAAACATAAGTGGATGAATGAGAGAAAAACAAGAAACAAGCCAAAATATGGAAAGCAATACAAATTTCCACAGAAGATCGGAAAATCAAAATGTATCGTTATAATAACAGAAACAAGACCAGATCAATCAACGACTATTATGATCCTTATGATTATGGGGATTATGACAGTTGCTAATTATTCGGTTTAAGGTAGTGCAATCGGTGACAAGCAAATTAATGCTTAGAAGAAAAGAATATCTGTTCTTATACATTAGGTGGCGATTACTCCAATATCATCAGTTCATCCTATGGATTTAAAAGCTCTGTTTTCAATCTGTAATGGAGTTTCGCAGAAATAGAGAAGATGCAAAATATTAAAAGGTGGAAGTTTGGACTGTTTTTAGCGAAGGAGTTGAACTTTTTTGTTTTTTCTTTTGGTCCCCAAGCTTTTCATTTTTCTGTTGTTTCATTTGTAATAAGGTCGTAGGCCAATTAAAATTCAAAATTAATGAAATAATGGGTCTCCCATTTTTAATTAAAAAAATATATGCATGGTCATCCTTTTAACGTTTACACTCTATCCACATGTTTGGTATGAAACAAATCATGTTTTCCTCACACATTTTCAGTATGAGAAAATTGAAAACATTTATAGATATTACCGTCTTTAGTAAGGAAAAAATAATGTGCACTACTACAAATAATAACATGCCATTGAAATATTTATCGGCTGCAGGAATAGTAAATGAGGAGCAAAGGATGAATATGGCTCAGTTTCGCCTAAAGGGTGAAGCACGGAAGTGGTGGTTGAGAATTGTGGATACATACGACATAAGCAACTTCGAATGGAATGAGTTCATCGAATTGTTTAATCGACAATTTCTTCCAGATTCCTATAAGGATGAAATGAGGAGGCGTTTTGAGAAACTGTATCAAGGGGGTATGACCGTTCAAGCATACCAACTAAAGTTTACCTCACTCTCGAGGTATGCCCCAAAATCTGTTATAGGGGGCGCAGAAAGATGTAGGAGATTCATGAAGGGGTTGAATCCGACCATCTCGTTACAATTGGCATCGGCTCGACATGTCGATTATAATGAATTGGTAAAATCAGCCCAAACTGTGGAAGGATCTCTACTCTATAACAAGCGAATCTCGGAGAAGTCGAAAACCGTAAATGCTCCAAGGGAAGAGAAGAAGTGGACTTGGGATATGGCGAATAATTCGCGATTTCAACAACCGGGAAGAGGAGAGAGGAGTTTTAATCCACCACCGACAAACGTCATGATAAGGGGAGCGTGTTTCCACTGTGGAGATGCGAGCCATTGACAATTCGAGTGCCCTAGGGTCCAATGTAGGACTTGCAACCGATTTGGACATACAGCAAGGGTTTGTCCAGGGGGACAAGGAAGAATCGACACCAACCGGCCCTTTAACCAACCTAGGTTGCCACCACCACCACCAAGAGGACCAGGATTTGTACCACCACACCAATTACCTGGGAACCAAGGGGGAGGGTTTCGAGGTAACCACCAAGGAGGGGGAAATCGTGGGAACTACCGAGGAGGCTATCAAGGCCTGGGGAACCGAGGAAATAATGGGGGAAATCGAGGACCTCAAGGAAACCCACCAGCTCAGGCTCGTTTATATGCCTTGCCACAGTTGCCACACCAAGGAGATCCGGCAAATGTACAAGGTATGGTTCTTGTGTACTCATCTTGGGCACATGTTCTTTTCGATACGGGAGCTTCACGTTCTTTTATATCTAGATGTCTAGTCGAGTCTTTGTTGTTAGAAGTTGGGGTTCTAGAGAACCCAATTGTTATAGAGACTCCTATTGGGGGTCGAGTTGTGTTGGACTGAGTGTGTCGGACTTGTGAGATAGTGGTCGCGGACCACTCATTTACGTTTGATCTAGTTGTCATCGAGATGTCAGGATTCGACGTGATCCTTGGAATGGACTGGTCGGTTCATTTCAACTCTTTCATCGATTGTGTTCGACGAAAAATTTTCCTTACGACTTCATCCGGAGATGAGGTGTTCTTTCGTGGAGAAAGGGACGCTATCCTTTCTTCTATTCCTCATTATTCCAAGCGGGTTGTGGGCAACCTGTCTTGTCTTTTGGCTAGTCTCTCAATAGTGGATAACGACGAGGAAGTGGAAATGTGGCCACACGTAGTGGACGACTTTAGAGATGTGTTTCCGAAGGATCTACCGGGGTTACCACCGAAAAGAGGGTTAGATTTTTCTATCGACTTGGTACCGGGAACGGCACCCATAGCCATTTCCCCGTACCATTTGGCACCAGCAGAGTTGAAAGAGTTAAGTAAGCAGTTAGAAGAACTGCTAGCGAAGGGGTTTATTAGGCGGAGTACATCACCGTGGGCGGCACTGGCCTTATTTGTGCAAAAGAAGGATGGGTCGATGAGGATATGCATCGACTATCGAAAGTTAAATAGGGTGACTATTAAGAATAAGTACTCACTACCTCGAATTGATGATTTGTTTGACCAACTGAAGGGAGCTACGTTCTTTTCAAATATCGACTTGCGATCAGGATATCACCAATTGAGGGTGAAGGATGAGGATATTTCAAAAACGGCCTTTAGGACCCGGTATGGTCACTATGAGTTTACGGTCATGCCATTCGGGTTGACTAATGCGCTGGTGGCATTTATGGAGTTAATGAACCGAATCTTTAAGCAGTATCTCGACAAGTTTGTGGTGGTCTTCGTCGATGATATCTTGATTTACTTGAGTTCAAGAGAGGAACACGAGGAACATCTCTGTTTAGCGTTGCTCACGTTAAGGGAGCACCAACTTTACGGAAAATTTAGCAAATGTGAGTTTTGGCTAAATGAGGTGAAATTTCTTGGACATGTGATCTCGGAAGAAGGGGTAAAGGTGGACGCGACGAAAATTGAGGCGGTTTCAAATTGGGCACAACCGAAGAATGTTTTTGAGATTCGAAGTTTCTTGGGTTTAGCGGGATACTATCGACGGTTCGTCAAGGATTTCTCAAAGTTGGCAACTCCAATGACTTACCTTACCAAGAAGGGGGTGAAGTTCGTGTGGAGTGAGGCTTGCGAGAAAGCTTTCTTAGAGCTCAAGAAGCGGTTGACTAGTTCTCCCATACTAGTTATTCCCGAGCAAGGGAAGGGTTACCAAGTGTATTGCGACGCTTCGAAGGAAGGTTTGGGTTGCGTCTTGATGCAAGACGGAAAGGTTATCGCATATGCTTCGCGACAACTAAAGATTCACGAAAAGAACTATCCGACTCATGACCTAGAACTAGCGGCAATAGTTCATGCGTTGAAGATATGGAGGCATTATCTGTTCGGGGAAACGTTCGAAGTGTTCTCGGATCACAAGAGCTTAGGGCATATTTTTACCCAACGGGATTTAAATATGCGACAACGACGATGGATGGAATATTTGGAACAGTACGACTACGACTTGCACTACCACCCGGGAAAGGCCAATGTAGTGGCGGATGCTTTGAGTCGAAAGTCTCATGCGACCTTAGCGCATGTGGCGATCGACGAATGGAGGATGATGGGAAAAGTGAACGAGTTCGACTTGGAGTTGGGACATGTTAATGTGGGGACCTTGTACACAATAGTGGTACAACCAGAACTTATGAGTAGGGTTCTGGAAGCACAAGATGGGGACGAGAAAGTGGAGAGCTATGAGAAACAGATGAGTTCTAGCGAAGGATTAGATGGCTGGACGAAAGGAACCAAATGGGGACTACAATTTAAGGGAAGGACTTATGTGATAGAAAACATGAGGAACGAGGTATTAAAGGAGTTTCACCACTCCCGATTAGCCGTTCATACCGGCGGGACGAAAATGTATTACGATGCGAAAAGACAATTTTTGTGGCCCGATATGAAATGAGATGTAGCTTCATATGTTAGCAGGTGTCTAACTTGCCAGCAAGTGAAAGCAGAACACCAAAGACCGGCGGGTATGCTCCAACATTTACCGGTGGCGGAATGGAAGTGGGAAATGATAGCAATGGATTTGGTGACCAACTTACCTAAATCGGTAAGTGGGAATGATGCTGTGTGGGTTGTGGTCGGCCGTTTGACCAAATCCGCACACTTCATTGCAATTAAGATGACAAACTCGGTAGAAATCTTGGGACGAAAGTATATCAAGGAAATTGTTAGACTTCATGGGGTACCGATTTCGATAGTATCGGATCGAGACGCGAGGTTTGTGTCGAGGTTCTGGGGCGCATTGCAAAATGCCTTAGGGACCAAGTTGACAATTAGTACGGCGTTTCATCCCCAAATGGATGGACAATCGGAGCGGACTATCCAAGTGCTAGAGGATATGTTGCGCGCATGCGTGAATGACTTCAAAGGAGGCTGGGAGAGCCATCTACCCTTGGTGGAGTTTGCGTATAATAATAGCTTTCAAGCTAGTATTGGTATGGAACCTTTCGAGGCTTTATACGGGCGGCCGTGTAGGTCTCCGGTGTTTTGGACTTATTAGACATTGATATTTTTGCTTTTTTAATCCTTTTCAGATTAGTTGAATATGATTCAAGTATCAGTTTCACCTGAGAACACCTTCATCTTTTAATGAGATATTCCTTAGCTGTCCATTTGGTAAACAGGAAACGTGAAGCAATACAAGGACAGGAGAGAAACACAAGAACAAGATTACAAACGGAACGTAGCAAGGAGTACCGGCTATCTGAACAAGAGAGAATCCTTAACTTGGGCTTAAGAGTGTTTTTTAATTGGGTTGAACTTGTTGCCCATACAAATAAAAATAACTTTTTTTTACCCATGACGCAAACCTTACTCGACTTGGGCCGCCCCTGTATACCGCATATTTTTTTTGGATAAGTTTGGCATGTGATGTCATCACCATTTTCCACTATACATAATTCACCTCATGTTTTTCATCACTCTTAATTCTTTTTTATCTTACTATTACAATTAGGGTTTCTATTTGCCGCATCTTCATTCTCGAGGTTAGGACTCAAACTACCCCCTTATTATTTTTCCAATTTTAACAGTATACTTTTGATATGTCTTGTAAAATCTCTTCAAACTTGAGATTAAAAATTAAAAATAATACTGTTCTTTTTACGATAAACAAGTTGATCTTTATTAAGGTCTTTTTTAGTAATCAAACTTTGATCTTGTTAAGTAAACAAGTTTTGATCATTTTTCTTAAACAATCTTTGATCCTCATTTTGGCAAACAAGCTTTAATCTTTTTTCGGTAAACAAGCTTTAATATACTGTATATTTTGGTGTGAACAAGGTTTGATCATTTTTTGGTAAATAAGATTTGATCATTTTTGGGCAAACAAGGTTTGATCTTTTTTTGGTAAACAATCTTTGATCTTTTTTTGGTAAACAAGTTTTGATCTTTTTTTTGGTAAACAAGGATTGATCCTTTTTTTGGGTAAACAAGCTTTGATTTTTTTTTGGGTAAAAAAATTTTGAACTTTTTGGTTAATAAAATTTGATATTTTTGGGTAAACAAACTTTAATCTTTTTTTTTGTTGGTAAACAAGGTTTGATCTTTCTGGTTAAGTCAATCACATTTGTTGAACTCTGGATTTAAATTATGAGCCTCGATTAGATTTCTCTAGCTAAATATTAGATTTGAAGTGTTGGAACATATCTATTGGCTATGTTTTCGTGTCAACTGGGAAATGTTAAAATCACGTCATATCTACACATCTTTACATTTATATATAACTATGAATTAGTCAGTTAGACTTCTATAGCGATTTGAAAGTTATGTTTTAGAAGTGACCTAAATTTGTTTCATTTTATTGTTCATCTTCATCACTTCCGATTATTATATTATTGATTTGAGGTTTCTGATACTGTTTATCGAATGGGTTCAATGTTTTTACCTCTTTAATTAAAAAGTGTGGAAAATGAATTGGAGTCAGAATTGGCCATTTGCTAATTTGCTAATTTTTCAGTGAGGCTCAATTAATTTTATTTCACTTTTTACTTTACCTAATTTTGGTTTAGAATATTCATTACATTACATTATCTTTTAGATTTGTTAATTTATAAGTTTAGAAATCTAACCATAACTTGAGTTCTGAGTATGGTTGTAAAATTCACCTGACATATCATTGTACGAACGTTTATATGATTAGCTCTGTTGAATGTATTATGTAATGAGTACCTATATATCTAATAAAAATGTTTCATTATTGTTATATTATAGATGCTTCTTATATTTGGAATGATGCGATGACTTCTGTCTTAAGACCAACTTATAGTGGAACAAAAATATGAAATATAGTAATTACTAAATTAATTCTAGAGTCTTTTAACATATGCTCAGCGAGTGTTGACTTACAAACCTTAATTTCTCTTGGTAATAGTATTGTATTTATTTTATACCACCTTCTCCATTATTATTAATATTTTAATTTTATTTTCGGTTTTCTCTACATCTAGCAAGGGTATCCCTTTGGTTTTAGGTTTCATATTGCACTCATTTCTTATCTATTGTTATTGTTTTAATATTTTTAATATGTTTAACTAACTGTACCTAAAGCTAGAGAGGTTTATTTTCTTCATAAATTGACTTGTTTGTTTACTCTTAATTTAAAAACAAATGTTGTCTGTTGATGGAAGTTGTATTGTCTTACTCGTTATCTGAATGATGTTTGTATTGACTTAAGTGACAGGTTCATCTAAAGATGAAAGTTGCTGGTGTTGAAGAGGCAGAAGACAAAGACGAAGAAGATGAAGCTAATTTCAAGCAACATGTTCATTTTCGTAAACGAATAAGTGATTTACCAAATACACGGTACATTTCTCTTTCCTGTAATAATTTTTTGGTTAATGTGTAATATGTATAAGCGGTTGTTAATTGTTAATCTTCTCATACTAACCAGCAAAACCTTATTTCATGTTTTTATTAGTTATCAAACCTGAGTTTTGAAAGGGTTCTTTACAATTTACATCACATTTCTTTTTGGTGATGCGAGTGATTACCAATCGGAGTTGTCAGTTTTTTTCTATCAATCAATCCCTTAAACTTTTTAATAATGCATGCACCTGCTGTTCAAATTGAGATTACTATTCTGGTATATTTTTTTGTAAACTTCCAATCAAGTTGTGTCTTTTTGTTTCCTCGTTCTTTTACATAAAAGAAATGATATTGCTACTCAAAAACTTTACCCAAAACCTTACCCGCTGATTTGGCGGATTATGTGTATCAATCAGTTTTGTTTTGATATCGAAAACATATTTTTATTTAAAGCATAATGATTCACATAATCCGTCATGTTAGCGGACAAAGTTTTTGGATGGTTATGGCAATACTATTTACATAAATATGTACTCTTTAACATTCACTTTGTTATTTTTTTACTCTCTTCTTTTTTCTTACGGTGTGCTTGTTATCATGGGAATAAGGATGCTTTATGATTACATGATCATTATTTTTATAGCTTTCTTACTTGGCAACTCTATACTCCCAAGTAGAATTAATTTTATTTTTTTTGGAAGGTAAGTAATTATATTAAAAAAAAAAAATAAGAGTAAAACAATTCCTTGCATAGCACAGTTTGCTAGCTAAGGACCAGAAAGAACACAGCTATGAGTTTTTATACAATAACTAATTCGAAATTCTCTAGAACACGGAGAATTGATAGAATACAAGCTTCCCAATTAGTAACTTTGGAAATTCTTTCAGCATAGAAGTACATACAACAATTGTGCTGAGAACGAATTCAGACAGCATCTCTTAATCACATCTTCTTGAACTAATATATCTGCAAGGCCAAGCTCCAATCATCTTTCATCAAAATTTCTTCCTTACATGGGTTTGAACCCCATAAAATCCTAACAAAGAAGGCAACACTTACGCAGTATACAAGTTCAAATCAACAACAATTAGTATTTTCATAAGACTAGTTCACAGAATACCTTGAGCATTCAGCCATGACATTGCTTAATCAATCTTGTAGAACAATCCAAATTGTAGGAACCTAGACATCAAGAAACAAAAAAACAATACTCCTACAAGAACAGCAGCTAATTAATGAGTTACATCAAGGTTCCAAGCATTAGTAATGTAGGAGTTCCTGTAACTTTTAGGAATCCCTTTTAATTTAGCAATCTTGATTTTAATAATAAAATCAATTTGTTGTAGAACAGCAGCTATATCAGAGCTACCATTACCATATTTTCTATTATTCCTTTCCCTTCAAATAAAATAAACAGAGTAAGAGAAAATAATTTTCCCAACCATAGCGGCTAAATGGTCTCCTTTGAATATATTATTGGCCCACCCAATCCACTCCCTCCAAGAGTAACAGATACCAGAAAAACCATATTTGTATAACAAGGTATGTAAAACTCTAGTTGAAAAATCACACTTAAAGAACAAGTGGTCCAAATCCTCCATAGGAGAGTGACACAAATGACAGCAAGTGTTAACTTTAGGGTACCAGCCACTCACTTTGTCATTTGTAGGCAGTCTTTATAAGATTGCTTGCCAAAGAATCACACTGCACTTGGGTACATGGTTTTTAAACCAAACAATTTTATGCCAATTCACAAGAGCCCTTTTACCTCTCAAATGATTCCACATAGCCTTAACTGTGAAACCATCATCATTGAGACTCCAAGCTAAATTATCACTATCATTGTAAATGGTAGGATGATTCAAGCTTTTAATACTAATATTGTCAGGATTATTGATGTGAGGTCAGTTGCAAGTACTATTTCTAATAATGGCAGACAGGTTTGCCTCTAAATGAAGCCCAGTATCATTAACCATTGCTCTAATATGGGCCCTAGGAAGAATAGGACCAATCCTAAGCCAGTTATCATACCAAATATTGATATTGTTACCATTACCCACTTTAAAGAAAACCAGCTCTTTTAGGTGTTCTCTAACTTTGAGAATCTTCCTCCAAGAGTATCTACAATTAGATGGATTCTTAGCAAACCAAATGTTCCTCTCTTTTAGGTGTTATTATCACCTTCTTCCAGCCAAAGCACCCTACTTTTCTGCTTAGCAAAGCTCTCCTCTTCAGTGAGAACAGTAAGTAAACTACTCTTAATATTATTAATAGAAGCTAGAAAAATAGTAGGATCTCCCTTATCAAACAATACTTGAGCAGAATGGAGAGCCTCTCTAACAGTATTAGCTTTGGCTCTAATATCTCTACCTTTAATCAAGGCCATCTTCTTAAGAGCTAACTTCGTAGCATGTAGCTTTTTACAGACAACAAACATAGGAGTACCAGAGTAAACTAGACTCCAAGATCTGGTCACTATATCAAAGAAATCCTCATAGTTAGTCCAATGGTTAAAAAATCTAAAAGGCTTGGGGCTAGTTGAGAAAGATTTACCAAAAGAAACTAGCATAGAAGTATGGTCAGAAATATCTTGGGGTAAAAATTTAGCAAAAGAGTTACATAAATAGTTAATCCAATAATCATTAACAAGAACTCTGTCTATCTTCCTTTGGATAGCTAGGGAAATCCAATTGTTGCACCAAGTGTATTTGAGGCCATAAAACAAAGGTCATCTAGATTAGCCTTATTAATAAAGTCAGGAAAATCATTGTAGTGGGGAGGCCACTTCTTACTACCTCCTAAATTATCATGAGTAAACATAAGAGAATTAAAATCCCCCAAAACTATCCAAGGCAACCCCAAAGTATTGTTAGCCAGACCTGATAACTCATCCCATAAAATAGATCTCTTCTTGTGCAGATTGTCAGCATAAACAAAAGTAACAATCAATTCATTATTTGAATTAATATTCTTAAGGTTGCAATGAATATATTGAGGTTTACCAATTAAAACATTGCAATCCAAAACAAGAGGATCAAAAGCAACAATAATTCTACCATAAGGATCCTCCACAATGTTACTAATAAAGTTCCAATTAGGAAAAGTATAAGAACAAGAAGAGTCAATTCTAGCGGCAGAAATTTCAGTTTCTAAAATACCAACACAGGAAATATTATTATTAGCAACAAGAGACTTAATAACATCTTGCTTAATCTTCTTATTCATACCTCTAATATTCCAGCAACCAATACAATTAGGTTGTGTCATCATTAAGATATTTATTAGAAGTGGTAGCATTAGTAGCCTTATCCAGTTTTTTCAGCTGTTTATTGACTTTATTATTCAGCTTTTTAAACTAGGAAATTCTTGGCTTTAATATGATTTTGGAGGTCAAGCAGATAACTATCCTCATTCTTTTCCTCACCCATATTAATAACCGAGTTAGTGTCCAAGCCACTTTCCTTTTCCCCCTTATCCAAAACACCAACTACATCTAGATAAATAGGTACTAGTTGGTGAATATGTCTAGGGGTTTGATATTTCTCATTAAAGATTCCACAGCACCAGAAATTACCATCTTAGGATAAGTAAAGTTAGGAGCAGCATCCACAACATTAGTACCCATTTTTAATGTGTCAAATACATTAGCAAGTTTTATACAATTTGGATCAATCAATGAGACCTTAGCTTTTAGTGGAGCTGCTTCAACTGACTTGACTGTACTCTTAGAGGCAACATCATCAGTACCCTTAGAGAAAATGACAGATTTTCCTTTTTTTCTTATTGAGCTTTTTGTTTTTAACTAAAGACCATTCCTTCTCAATAGGAACTTCATTACAAATCTTATCAATACTAGGTTTACTACAATGCTTAGTAAGGTGGCCAAATTCCTTACAATAACTACAGTCTTTGGGGATCCAGCTATACACCACATTAACAGTAAATAAACTGCCAAATTCATCCTCCACAATAATTTCAATGGGGAATTCACTCTGAGAGCTAACTTCAATACAAACTTTAGCAAAATTACCTCTATTGAGCTTAGAAGTTTGCTCATCAGTGTAAAGAGGCACTCCAATCTTACTAGCAATATGACTAAATCCCACCTCATTCTAATAGTTGAGGGGAATGTCATATAAATAAACCCAGATGTGGACAGTTTTAAAACTCTCCTTAGTACAGTCCATATCAATAGACAATTTCTTAAGATGAATAGGTTTTCCCAACATCATCAATGGTCGTTTGCTAAAGGCATAAGAAGGACCCTTCTTAGAATCAAATCTAAATAAAAAAACTCCATTCCCAGTAGGGATGATTTTCTGAAATCCATATTTATCGCTTTTGAGATGAGCTTGCCTTAGAAGTGTATTAAAAGGGATACCACTACCCGGAAGTATCCCACCAAGGTATGGTTCCAATATTGAACCCCTAAAGCAGCAGCTCATACATAATGCTTGATTTGGAAGATTTTTCAAGAACCATGACTACATAATGACTTAATAATCTGAGCAATATTTTTTTAAAAATTCCTCATTATGTGTCTTTGCATGACAATTGCAATTATGAACTTGGAGATTAATTTTGAAAAATCCCAAAACTTGTGTTATCCACCTAGGGTGCGCTCAATATATCTATTGATAACTACTATAATAATTAATATGTAAGCAGTTATATATAATTACTTTTAAAAAAAAAAGGCACGACTACACACAAACAGAGGGCGGTGTTTTAAAAATCTCGCTTTAAATCGCTAAAATCTCGATAAAACTCTTTGCTAAAATAAAATGTCGACGCTTTTTCGTTTTTTGGCTGGTCAAGCGCTACTAGTACGCTTTTATCACGCTTTTGGCGCTTTTATCATAATTTTTACGCTTTTTCAGGATTTGTAGTATATATTTTTTATTATTATTTGTCCAAAAAACAACGAAAACGACACTAATTTAGGAATATCAATTTCACAAAAAAACATAATTTCTAACAAATTCTACCAGCTGTGCTAGTGATACTTAATCGCTCATTTTGACGAACTTCAACATTTCAAAATTTGAAGTACTAAAAGACCTAAATCCGTATTTTTTTTTCTATTTATGAAAATTTTCAAATTTTCTTATATAGAAAATTGATAAATTATATTTTTAAAATATATATTAAACATCTATATTTTTTAGATATGTCTAACATTTATATTTTTATATTATAATAAGTTTACATTTTACGCTTTAAAACTACGCATTTATCCCATTAAGCTTATCTCTCGTAAAAACACTTTGATCAATTTGACGCTTTTTAAACACGGACAAAGAGTGGGAAGAGGAGTACTATAGTCATAGATTTTCACACAAATTTGAAACATACTGGGGTGCCCCATTGCATTTTCACCACAAGATCAAGTATGTAGGCCAGAGTTAATTTATCATCAAGTGTTTTTCAACCACAGGATTATCACAAAAATGTTAACCCATCTGTAATTGGGTCAGTGAAAGTAGCATTTCTCGAATGACAAATACCAATGATGGTAAATGTTGCCCTAGTCTATCATTTTTACATGTATATATTGTTACTTCCCTAGATTCTGTTATAAAATAGCCCCACTCATGCACTTATTTCCTTAATAATATCTATATTCCGTTTATCTTCTTGCTTGTTCTTACCTACTTATTCACTTCTTCTTGCTTATTTTCTACGAATACTACCCGTATTTATCACCATAAAAAAACAGGCATGTGATGTTTTCCATACAAAAAGAAATAGTCGAAAAATAAAACTATAGTATACTAAAGAGAAAAACTGCAACCATAATGTATGAAGTTGTATAAATCCCAACTCTTTGTGAATTCTGTTTTATTTGCATGAGCTCTTTATTCTTTTCTAACAATTTTAGTGTTTTACATATCTGACTTATTGGGTTTTTAGTCATAAGAATAACTT
The DNA here is from genome assembly GCA_963682055.1 of Primula veris. Taxonomy (NCBI): domain Eukaryota; kingdom Viridiplantae; phylum Streptophyta; class Magnoliopsida; order Ericales; family Primulaceae; genus Primula; species Primula veris. Next base: position 15,463,064 of record OY821741.1, read on the forward strand.
TATTAATTTATTTGGGCAGATGACGCCAAGTTTGGATATGATAAGGAGCGTGGGTTTTATCTCATAAATGATGAAGTGACAGTGCATCGTGAAAATAATGTGGTGACAAATGTTGAGAACCCAATAACAATTGATTCTGGAAAACAAGGCAAAAGAGGCATGTCATCAGAGCAACGGAAGAATTTGTCTAAAGAAACAATATCCTCCTACTTTCATTTGCAAATTCCCGAAGCTGCAAAAGAACTCAACATCGGGTTAGGGGGTCTGAAAAAACGATGCAGACAGGTTGGGATTAGTCGTTGGCCTCATAAGAATATTAAGAGTCTCCAAACTCTCATGCAACGTGTTCAGGTTTTCTTCTTTTCTTCTACATATACAGGCTTATTTTAGTAGATTCTTATATATTTAGGAAACTGTTATTCTTTAAAGGTGGTTAGAAAGATAATTTGAAGCACGCACAAAAAAAAATGGTGTCTGTGTCGATATCAGTTCGACACTTTTTCCACGTGTTGGAAAAACAATTCCCGTGACATTGAGTTATTGAAAGATTTTTCTTTTCTTTTTTTTATAAAAAAAATTATTAAAAGATTTGAGCATTGGAACACTTCCGCGTAGACACTTTGAATGGTTCCTTGCATGTCATTAACACTTTAGAAACACAAGAAAATGAAACACAAAATACACCATAAAGTATAGACAAAGTCCATAACTTTCAATTTTCACAATTTGTCTCAAAAAAGGATGAGATATTTAGAAACAAAGTTTTACTTAATATATCAGTAAATTTTCTTCTTTCTGTAAAATAAATATATATTTATATTAACTTACATAGTTATATTTAATAATATATCTATAATTGTTAATTATCTTTTCCTAACGGTGTCGTGTTCTATCATTTCTTGTCGATGTGAGATGTATTTTACCAATTTTCGAAATTTCTGTGCTCACCCCATTTTGAAGGATATCTTGCATACTGTTTATTGGTTCTGGATATACTTTATACCATTTCGAAGCTTTTGTTTAGTACTTCTTCTCATAACTAAGTAGGAACTGTTCTGTGAAGTTTGACCCATATGAACCGGACGACAAAGTTGGGCAACACCGGTTTTAATAAAACAAAACTCCAACACTTTTTTATTTTTTTATAAATTGGATAAGGGACTATTTCATCACGCATAAGAACACCGATATTCATAATGGTCCCCCACGCTAAAGGCTAAAATATGGGATGCACCTAGTAATACTAATCTGTATTTGTTCTGGTTGTTCTTAGCAGTAATTTCTATTTTACGTTTTCGTTTTGTTTCACTGGTTTCATAGCAAAGGTTACCGAGTATTGCCAAGAAGCTTTCACGTTCTAGCTAGAAATCATAATTTTCTTAGAAGTTCTACGATGTTTGGTTGTCTTAAAACCTGAGTTTTCTCCATTTTGGTTTTAGGTGAAAATTAGAATTTTCAAGCAAAATGAACACCTGTCTTTTCCTTTCCTAAAAAAGGTTCATGGTTCTGAAGGTACGTCCATGATGTCAACAATTGATCATGATGATGAAGGAGTTTAAGTACTTCGTCTGTTTGGATTCTGATTCTTATTAGGTTTTGTGTTTCTTTGATAAACTACGAAAATAACTAAATATACAAGTCTACATTCTTGTATCTGGAAATGTCTTACAACTTGTTTGTTGTAACCCTTAAGCCCAACTTCTTTATTTTGTGTATAAGCTGCATTTCATGGTGAAAAACAGTGAATATTTCTTTTGGCTAGGAGAGAATCGAGAGTGAAAAACTTTAAATGGAATTAGCTCAATTAATATTCAGACTAAAGTATACCTTAGTTGCGGATTCTCTTCCAAAGATGGGAGCTCATGGAATAGATTTGATTTGTTTTGATGAGAGAGCCTTGAGAAGTGATATCCGATAATGGATATAGTTTGTTTTTGTTTTTTGTTTTTATGAACATGTAATTTTCATTTCTTCCTAGTTTTTGTTTGTAACTTGGTCCGTTTATTGAAATAATAAAAATGAGAGCTTTTCTCCTCTTTAAAAAAAAAAGACTCAAGTATACCTTCATGTTTGCTCAACAGTTACAAGCCTAACAAGCATTCTATTTGAGTTTATTTTAAAATAACTTAGTAAATATATATATCTCATACTGTTTATTCTTTCAAACTTTCCAGCTCGTAATTGAAATTATGAAGCAAGAGGGAGCGAAGCACTTGAACAACAAAAAGCGCTTGTTTGAACCATCACTTATTCAACCGGTGATTGAAAATATGGAAATAACAATAGCTTTATTACCCGTCGATAAGACCCCTGAAAAGTCAGTGATGACACCTCAGGGCTCGCTGATGTCACCGCCCCATAAAGATCATGACAATATAAAGGCTCAAACCAGTCTGAATAAAATCATGATCAGAATGGCTCACAGCCGTTGGATCAATCTGATGACAACAATGGAGACGTGCAGAATGTCTTACAGCCGTTAGATTATGTTCCTGTCAGATTTTGTCGGTTGATGACGATGGTGATGCACATGAAGGCTAATGTTATACTATGCACATCAAAGTTGTGAAAAATGTTGATGAAATTTTTAGTTGTTTTGCAGTTTTACCCAAAAAAATATAATCTTTGTTGTGATAAACTTGTATAATACTGTTCTTTTATTGGAACTTCTTATTCACGTGTTGTTACTTTGTTACTGACTTTTCAGATCCTCATATTAATTAAAAAAAAAGACAATATAATAATATATATCCATGATTTTATGCTTTCTTTATTGTATATTTAACTTGTTATGTTTTTGTTTGTTATACATGTTTTCTTTTGCTTACATGCTAATAGTGCTTGATTTATGTTTTGAAATTACTAATTAAAAGTGGGAGACCCACTATTTTGAATTTTAATTGGCCTACGACCTTATTACAAACGAAACAACAGAAAAATGAAAAGCTTGGGGACCAAAAGAAAAAACAAAAAAGTTCAACTCCTTCGCTGAAAACAGTCCAAACTTCCACCTTTTAATATTTTGCATCTTCTCTATTTATGCGAAACTCAATTGCAGATTGAAAACAGAGCTTTTAAATCCATAGGATGAACTGATTATATTGGAGTAATCGCCACCTAATCTATAAGAACAGATATTCTCTTCTTCTAAGCATTAATTTGCTTGTCACCGATTGTTCTACCTTAAACATAATAATTAGCAACTGCCATAATTCGCAAAATCATAGGAATCATAATAGTCGTTGATTGATCTGGTCTTGTTTCTGTTATTTTAACGATACATTTTGATTTTCTTATCTTCTGTGTAAATTTGTATTGCTTTCCATATTTTGGCTTGTTTCTTCTTTTTCTCTTCTTCATCCACTTATGTTTTCCATTTGGATGAGTACATATCAACTACCATTTCAGCTTCATTTATATTTATATGCGCATGGGTGATCTGGTTGCTTGGTTCTATTTGCTTATCTGATCTAAAGATTAATAATGGATGCATCTTCTCCACTTTCATAATTTCTTTCTTCACTATTTGCTTTAGAACACCCTTCTAATTGCATAAGCTCCCAGGTATTAATGTTTCCTACACAATGCAGTTCTTTTGGTAATAATAAGCATATATGTGCAGCTGTAAAATTATCCTCTGTATTCTCTTGTTGATCTAGATTTTCAGTAGTTTTGAGAGCAAGATCTTCTAGGGACGATACATTTGAAAGAGTAACCATTTCTTGTTCTCTTGTGAGTGGATTTTGTATTCTTGTTGGCTCATTGTTATGTTCCTTGCTAGTATCATTTACATGCTTTAGTTTACCCTTACCACTAGTTTCGTTTCTCGGGCTAGACGCCTGAGCTATTTCCTCCTCTCAATGTATCTCATCAATAATGTTGCTTGAAGAAACCATCGAGACTGTATTAATATTGTTCACAGCCCCATCTTGACTATGCGAAATACTATATCTTATATCATTATTATCCATGACTTCATCCTTTTTTCTGCAGGGTTCCATTGACTTTTAAATTGTTGATGTCTTCTTTGGAATTGTTTTTGACTTTTTTGCAGGGTATACATTTTTTCACTCATCTTTTCCCGGGTTCAACCTGATATTTTGGGTAATTGGAATGCCTTCAAACTTGTTATTATGTTGATTAGTCTCACGAGTTTGAACAACTTTTGGACATTGTTTAAGATCATGTCCAAAAACTTCACATTCAAAGCAATGTTTTGGAAGCCACTAAAAGTCAATTTCCAGCTCCAAGGCCTTGCCATCTTCATCATAAATTTGCAAAACTCATTTTTCTCTGTTGCTCTATCTATATAAAGAGCTACACCAATCAAACTAGCCACCATACTTATATTATCTGTAGAACACGATTAATAAGGTATATTTAAAATTTTCACCCATAAAGATATCTTCTTCATAAACTCTTTAGACATAGACAATATAGTGTGCCATCTTTTTATGATTACAACTCTTCCAAGGACTTGACAAATGATCCATATCTAGAACGACATCTCTCGAACCCTCATCTTTAAAATGGAAAAATATGAACTCCATTTATATGCTCTCGATCCTGATTAAACCCTTTTCACCCTCTCATTTTCTGACCATTTTGTCTCCCATAGCATTAAAATAAGGACTCTCCCCCCCGAAAATAACCCACTATACAATTATACCATTTCGAAACAACACTCTCATCTCTTTTTAGAAACACACTAGGAATGCCTTTAGTTTTCTGCTGAGGGTAGTACTTCAATATAGTGTTTGATCTAGCACTGAGAGGGATCCTCTCTTTAGCTGTTACAATCTAAGTATAACTAGCCTTACTATCAGGGAAGTATGTAGGTAGGGACAGTCGGGGGCTGCAGGGTTCCATTGAATTTTAAATTGTTGATGTCTTCTTTGAAATTGTTTTTGATCTCCCTTGTAGTTATTCTTTTTATAATTCACATTTTGCCACTCACATTTTCCCGGGTTCCTCCTGATATTTTGGGTCATTGGAACGCCTTCAAACATGTTATTATGTTGATTAGTCTCATGAGTTTGAACAACTTTTGGACATTGTTTAAGCTCATGTCCAAAAACTTTCATTCAGGGCAATGTTTTCGAAGCCATTGATAGTTGTTTTCCTGCTCCAAGGCCTTGCCATCTTCATCAAAAATTTGCAAAACAAGAGGCAGATCCTCTTCAGCATTTATTTCAAAACAGACTCTTGCAAAACTCATTTTTCTTTTCTCCTCCGTTGCTCTATCTATATAAAGAGCTACACCAATCAAACTAGCCACCATACTTATATTATCTGTTGACCACAATTCGTAAGGTATATTTAAAATCTTCACCCATAAAGGTGAAGATTTTCAATCTTCACCCATAAAGGTATTTTCTTCATAGACTCTTTAGACATAGACAACATAGTGTGCGATCTTTTTGTGATTAAAACTCTTCAAAGGACTTGACAAAGGATCCATATCTAGAACGGCATCTCTCGAGGCCTCATCTTTAAAATGGAAAAATATGAACTCCATTTATGTGCTCTCGATACTGATTAAACCCTTTTCACCCCCTCATTTTCTAAACATTTCATCCCTCGTAGCATTAAAATAAAAACTCTCACCCAGAAAATAACCCACTATACAATTCGGCCATTTCGCAACAACACTCTCATATCTTTTTAGAATCAGACTAGGAATGCCTTTAGTTTTCTACTGAGTGTAGTACGTCAATTCAATATAGCGCTTGATCTAGTATTGTGAGGGATCCTCTCTTTACATGTTACAATCTTAGCATAACTAGCCTTACTGGGATCCTCTCTTTTCATGCTACAATCTTAGCATAACTAGTCTTACTTTCAGGAGAGGAACTAGGTATGGACAGTCGGGGGCTCCAGCCTCACTCTATTTTGAAAAAAATTGATGAAAAAATATATTTTTCCTATATATTTTCATAAAACATTTAAATTTTAGTATTTCAAACCCCCTCCGTAAAATAACTTCATATATGGTATACCTTTGTATTTATTTATAGAAAATCAGCATCCCCATTTCGCAATACTGGTTCCACCACTGCTTACCCTCACCTTTATTTTAAATTGGCTTACTCACTCCCCTTGCACTAATATCATTTAGAAGGGTTTCAGAAAGGATTTGAGAGCTAATACCTTCAGTTGATACCACATTCTCGTGAGAGACGTTTCTTCGAACACGTTCTGTACATTTGTCGTTCCCTTTTTTCTCAACCCCTGTTATTCCTTCATCCACATTTACATTAGAGTCATTGGCAGCTTTGGTGTTGTTAGCACTTTCAGCATTGATGCCATTGTCAGGTTCTATTGTGGAGAATCACAAACCAGAATTAGCACTACCTGTCACTTCTTTTTCGAGCAGCACTATGAAATTTTTACCCAAATCTAATATGTTATCTCTTTTTGGCAGGAGAGTAACAATTTTCCTCATCGTCTCCAATATTCTCAATACCAGATTTTTCACATCAAGTTTTCAGGTGTATTCAAACCCATTGTCTTCTCAGCAACTTCATTATAATCATTCCAGTACTCTTGCTCTATCATATGTAAAAAGATTACAATATTTGGATTCTTTGATATGAACGATATTTGCTTGAATTACCTAGCAAAGGGTTGATTCTTAGTTGGTTAGGTGAATATGTCTAGAAATTTAAAACCATTAATTTTAGTCAAAGAAGATATGAAAAAGTCTTAGATTTAAGGCTACGTTATTTTATCATATATCTCTTCATTTGTTATTAGTCTATTTTCTCAAATCGTTTTTAAAAGTTTCCCAAAATATGCCCCTTTATTTCCTACCGTTTAGTTAGTTAGACATTTCCTATAACCTATCTCACCAAGCTCAATCCTTCTCTTCTGTATCAACTTATTCAAAATCCATTTTATCTCTGATAAGTTAGAAGTTATCTTTCTATCCGTTGAAATTATCATTTCAAATTGTTTACATGATTTTGACCGTATACCAATTATGTATTATAACATCATGAAGAGTTTTTAATGATTTCATTATATACGGTATGATTGATACGTATATTTCTTGATTTACCATTCTATTATAATAAGTCAAACCAAGTCAAATGAGTCTGTCAAATTTAGCCATTTTTTTCCAAAAATATCCTTATATTTTTTTATTAATTACAATAATATCATACTCACATAAAAAAAAATATAAAAATTAATAACTAATAACAATATTTATCACTCTTTAACAACCAAACATTCTTATACTATTTTTTTTTTGTATTATCCACATATTTGTATCATAACTATATTTATTTTCTATATTTTGATTGCACTGCGCGTCACACACGCAACGCGTGGGGAACGATTACTATTATATATATATATTGTGTCAAAGGGTAATGGTTATACTGTAAAATTACTTATTTTCCCAAAATAACATCGGCTGAATTATACTCTCAAAATTATTTGTTTTGTATCCTGTGAATATACTATGAAGATTTCAAAAATATTGTAATTTTTTTGGTAGTATACTTGAAATTTATTTGCTTGGTAAACTGTGTAAATTCGGAACATTGCTTTAAATCGGAAATTATACTGTCAAAATTATTTTTATGTATACCGCAATATACTATGAAATTTTCAAAAGTATTGTAATTTTTTTATAGTACAATTGAAATTGTTGGGTACGCTATAATAAATACAATAATTTCTACGGAAAGAAAATAAAGAAACAACATAAAATAATTTCAACAAATATATTAATATATCAAATACAAACCGTAACAAAATAGAAAGTAAATGGTACCGAAATAGATTAAAGTGCTTAGACGATATGACTGTTAAACAGTAACTCTTAAACGATATTTGTTCCGCCACTTCTGCTTCTGGTTAAATGAAAGACCATCATATTTAAGCATTGTTTTGTAACTCATAAAAGTTATCAATAAAAGTATATAAATATTTTGAAAACTCTCACAATTTAATTGTATTCAAAACAAAAACTAACGAGTTTTCCAACAGAAATTTATTTACTTCATAATTGTGCAAATTCGTAACTTGTTTGTTTTTGTTGTAGTATAGTAAAATTGAATGCATGGTATACTATGAAATTTTCATATATACTATACGTTTAATTAGTAGAATATATAGTTGAAATTGTTTTACTTGGTATGTTGAGTAATGGTTAACTAATTTGTTTATATTTGGTATTACAAAATGTTATTAATTGTTAAATGTAAATTTTAGCAGATGATAGATTTTAGGAGAAAATTGGAAACTCGGAAATGTAAGAATTATTTATAATTCTTTTATAAATATTAATTCATTAAAAATAGAATAAATGTTTCTCATTAAGGTGGTCCATATACATTCCATGAGTTATGTAATTTATGATTTAAACATAAATTTGTGAGTTAAGAAACTCTTCATTTCCACCATAATGATCGGTTGAGATTGATCCTACCTTGATGGACGGTAGAGATCGAAAGTATATGAAGAGTCTCGGGTCCTCCTCCTACCTATATAATTGACACAATACCATATCAATTTGTGTCAAAACATACACACAAAAACAACACATAAAGTAGGGTAATAATAGGCGAAGGAGGAGAAACTCAAGTCTCCAACCCCGGCGATCTATCTCTGCCATACGAACTCAATTATCAAATACTGCCGTTTTAAATTACAGAGCTTGCCGCCCTTCCGCATGACTCAAGGTATGTGTTTCAACACGCCCATTACAGTTAATATTATATGATCATCATGTAGAAAAATATCCTAGTGAATTATGTTAATAACGTGTATAACATAATAATATATAAGATGTAATTAACTTACATTTAGTATCAGAGCTATATGTTAATATTTCCACATGATGTTCTACTTATTTTGGTGATTAATATATATTGAAAGGGCTATACATATTGTTTCGTGATCACTGCATATATAGCATCCTTTAATAGTTTTAATGTTGGTTATAAACTAAACATAAGGAATCATATGTTACTGCTTGTTTTGTACTGGCCTAGTGATTTGGTTTTATTTTCATATGAAACGAATTTGTTTAATTACTAAGAAATGAATGTAGTAAATGTTGATTCATTTAGCCGTATATTCATGTAACCAACTACTACTCTATGGTTTTTAATGCATTATAATTATGGTACCACTTTTGTTTTGTGCTAAGGTATACATTTTATATAAAACGAATGGTTCTGTAAACCGTAACCAATTAGAAGACAAAAGCAGGATTGGTTACTTATATTTATTTGCTAGCTCAAGATAAATAGGAAATTATTGATTATACCCAAGTTTACTATATCATTGGAATTGTATTAGTAAATAATAAACTCATAAGTTAACAAGTTTTCTAATGTAGTAAACTGAAAGGTTGAATTCTTATTATTCATTAATTCGCTCAAGTGATTAGCATTGTAATCTCAAGAATAGAAATAAAGCTACTGTATGTTTACAAACTTTGTCCCGTAGCATATTTAATGGTCACTCAAGCTTTACATAAAACGATTTAGCTTCATTTGTATTAATATCGCATAAGAAATTAATAAATATTTTGGGAGTTTTATGTAAGTTATGCAATTGAATGGGAATTAAACAGTTTTATTGTCACGCCCCAAATTCCATAAACACTCATATCGAGGCATGACCTTTTTAAATAAAAGAAAACTGAAACCTGTTGGTACAAAATTAAAATTTTAAAAGAAAACACTAGCGAGCTTAAAGGAACAATTAAACAATAAATAAAATGCTTGCCAAACGCGACTACACGACCAAAAGGTTTTAACAAAATTATATAAGAGGAACTAAACAAATGCAATTTGCCCGTAGGCTACAACCTCAAAACTGTTCTAAAATAAAAAGAAAGTGATAGCCCCGAACCCATGTGATGCATTCCAATGGCTCCTATCCAAACGCCTCAACCAATAATGTACCTGAAATACAAAACTGCAATGGTGAGTCCCACGCACATAACTAGACGGGACGGCATCACCAAATACCGTCACTCCATCCCATAAATGCAAGAGCTCACAAATTCTACAATTGCGATAATCGACGTATAAAAAGAAATATAATGACATTCTACAACGAGATAATCGACGTATAAAAAGAAATATAATGACATTCTACAACGGAATAAATTAAATAAATTAAGTAACATCAACACACATCTATAGCATAAATGGACCTCTCACGCCACCTACGCCAGTCTGTAAGGTAGGTCATTCCCTATCCCTTCGGCCGTCTTATGTCCCCGGAATTAGGGAGAGACATAGACCATTGCAACATAAAAGTAGATTTATAGTACGCACTTGGACCTCTCACGCCACTCGTCCCAGTCCGTAAGACGAGTCATTCCCTATCCCTTCGGCCGTCTTATGCCCCCGGAATTAGAGAGAGACAGAGACCATTGCCACTACAGCTAAATCACAAGGCCACGGCCAATAATATAAAATCATTCAATTAACACAATCTCATACGTATAAATATTAAGGCCTCGGCCAATAATATTATACTATTCAAATAACACAATCTCATACGTCACTTAACGTAATACAACATAACCCAAAAGCATAAGTGCTAGATTCACAACTAGCCAAACCAGTCTAATCAACATAAAAACTCATTCAAGCATTTTAACAAACACCTTGTAAACATAAACTACAATTCATCTTTATTTCACAATAAATTACCCAATTTATCAACAATTATAATAACACAATATCAATACATAAAGACATGCAAACCCATCCATATTCTCATTAATCCGAAATTAACACGACTAAATCCTCAATTTCTCCAACTCAAATAAGTGAATTAAACATATAACAAATAAACCCAATTAACAATTTATAAACCTAATTAAGATAAAAGGCATAAACCCCCAATTTCTAATATACGCAAAACCAAATCCTAACATACACCCTCGTCTAGTCGCAATGGATAACTCCCGTTACCTTAGAGCGTAGAGGAGATGCTTCCGGTAAGAACCCGCTAACGTGGCTTCTTCTTCTTCTTCTTCTTCTTCTTAGAGTTTACTGTTTTTATCTATTGAAAGTGGCTGAAAAGTGTTTAAGAAAACTGTTTTGAGATAGTTTGTGGTAACGAACTATTTGGTCCCCAAAGTTCTAAAAGTTAACTCTTAATCCAAAAATATTGTTTTACTACTCAAAAATACAAATTTTTAGAAACAAATCTATTGGGTCCTTTTTATTAGTAAAATTAGTAACAGGCTTTTAAAATAAAGTTTTTCGGAAGAGTTTCGGTTTTTGGCTAAAAAAATTAGTCGAGTGACCGGTTTTTGGTAAAATTTTGAATAAAACGTTTTTGGATAAATTAAATCATAAATAAAATTACTTATAAAAATACGGGATGTTACATTTGTAACATAAGAATTTATATGAATGAATATATATAGAAAGTTATTTTACAAAACTACATAGTAAGTAATGGCATTAAGTTTTCATTATGTTATGGTGGTAACCATTAAGCACTATATTAAATAAATAAAAAAGGTTACTACATATAAATGGTCATCTTCATATGTCGCAAATTATAAGGGTTTATTCCTATTATTTATTCATTCTTAATAAGAATTGCTTGGTTGCCGAATGGTTTTATAAAAAATGTTAATTGTTATCCTTATGACCATTAACTTTATTAAATTAACATGTAAGATAAACTGTTAATACTACAATTATGTAAATGTAGTTGAAAGGTTACGAAAAAAAGTTTAGACTCACATTAAGGTTGGAAAATTATAAATCTTTCCCAAATAGGCTCACCTAGGATGATGCGATGGCAAGGCAAGACTTCGGCTGATACTTTGTATCTTAATGAGGTCGGTTTTTAAGCAGCCTTTGCTGCACCAACCCTCACCCTCTCTTACCTGGTCGGATCATGTTAGAGCTACCGAAAGGGTTAGAGTATATAATAGTTTTCACGATTGTGTTTTTATACTTATATTCGTCGAATGGGTGTCTTTATATCAATATGGCATGTGTTAGATAAAATGAATAATACGAATGAATGAATGATGGGCATCTACCCCTTAATTATGACATGTCTTAATTATGGACATCTACCCCTTACTTATATATATAACTCATGACAATGCATGCCACTAAGTATAATAAATTATGTAACTTTTTGAAAGGTTGGATATAAGTTTTTAAATTTATATTAAAATAAAAGAGTGTTTTAAGGATGCATGTACATATGAAAGTTGGGTGATGCACATATTATTGTTTGATTAAAACATGACGCACGTTTTAGTCATTATGACCTACATATTATTGTCCCTACTATTATTTTTATTGCAAATAAAGTTAAGTCAATTTATTTCATACCATATAAGTTTTGGTAATAGATTATAAGCTAAATCATATATATAACGTTCATATTATGTGAAATTTTGTTTGCCCACAGGCACAAAATTTTAACCGATGAATGTTAAATAAACGTTGGTGTATGCGTAAGTATTAATTATAGTTATCGATGTTCTAATGTCAATATTCATATTATCGTTTGATTAAAAATCAATATTGCCTTTGATCAAATCTAATTAATATTTAGCTTAACCTCTACACCTAATAATATTGAACTAATAATCATATTATTCAATTAAAATTAAATGTATATTTTAATCTATATTTTTAATGATTATTAGTGCCAGTAAATATTTTGCAGCAACATCATATGTCCAGAATTTGGTTGCCCACAGGTACAAAGTATTGGAGATGAATATTTGATGATAAACGTTATGTTTTGCATCCATTAGTGCCTTAATTATGGTTACTAAATTATGGTTGTGTACAATATTGTTATGGGTCGGGGATGCATAAGAACTGTTTTTTATGTATGTTTGTTTTTGGTTGCCCACGGGTCCAAAAATATTATGATAAAAATAACTATTGGATGTTCATCAATGTTTAATTATTCATTATAACTTGGTTGCCCACAAGTCCAGTTATTTTGACCAAATAAACAATATGAATGATTTCTTAAGGTTTAACATTAAGATGAAAAATATAGAATATCCACATATACTATATTTTTCCAAGTTAAACAAATATTATGGACAAACTTAAATTTAACATTAAGAATAAAAATATAGCTCAAATAAAGATTTTATATTTTTGTAGTTAAATTTTCAAAATGGTCCATTTTATTGACTTATTCTATTAGGTATAAATTGTCTTGCAAAATTACATGCTTGATTTAAAGGTGTTGTTAAAATAAAAGTTATTTTATATGTAAAGAGATTGGTCTTAAGTTTTACCAATTTAATATGGTTCTTGGTGTGTATTATTAGTCAAGTTGAATTTGGATACCCACATATAACAAATTTACTTGATGAAAGTATACCATCAATTAACTTAATAAATAAGAGTAGAAAATAATGAAAACGTTATGTAGTGTTACATGATGATTTTTCCGTAAGAAAACAGTGATTGTTTAATGTTTTTAAAGGAGAAATATGTTAACACTAGTTGAGCTATTCTTTTAATATGATTAAACTCATTAAATCTCAAAGTCCAAATTCGTGAGCTTTTACTAAATTCTTGCCTTATTGTTCATATTTTCTTTATAAGCCGCATATTAGTTTGTTAGTAAACAAAAGTTTTTTATTTGAAACTAGTTTTATGTTGATCTAATAGAAAATTAACGTTTTTCAATCACATTATGTGCATATAAATCCATACTTTCCAATAATTATATTTGATGGAATTTTATCGAGATTTTATTAAACAAAAGGAGTTTTGGTTATCGATGAAGTTACGGTAACATTAGTGAGAGAATTAGATTATTCGGTACACCTACTATTAATGTTTTTACTAATTCCTATTATATAATTAATATATAGTTACACCCACTATCAAGTTATATGTAACTTACCATAAGTTTTAGAGTAATGGTTAAACAAGTGGGAGATAATTACTCGTTTCACTATTGATGTATTATTTAACCATATACTTCTATAGTAAGCGTAAGATCAGTGAGAGTAAGTAATAATTTTAAAATAAACTCATTGTTGAGATTTTCTTGATCTACCATTTTCTTTGAATTCAAACGTTAACTTGTTTTGTGTTCATAACGTATTATTTTGAAGTAACCACTAGTTTAGTGGGAGTAAACGTTTGTTATAGACATTATTATTTTGTTTTTATAATCTACTATTTTACTAATAGTCATATTCATGTAAGTGAGTTACTACACCCATAATGAATTGTAAATAGGTTTTTTAATGATTTTTAAATGATAAAAGATTTTAAAAGAGTTTTACAGCTCATTAATAGTATAATAAACTGGTTCTTATGTGTTGGAACTATTAGTTTTAATTAAAACACATATTATTATAGGCAACACTCAAATATTAATTATTTATAGTGGATTACCTTTTGCATAATATTAAATATGCCTAATTTATGTTTTATGTTTGCAACAATATAAAGATTTTATGCTCACGTATCATTGATGTGATACATAAAAATAAAATGTGATAACTAAATATTTCACAATGGCTGATTGCTCGTTAAATTACGACGCTAATATATGCTATAATGATCAATAAAGCATTGATCAATTTTATGTCCTATTTCTCAATAAATGTATGGAGAAATTATAAGTTACATTTCTCAATAAATTATTGTGCAATTCGTGTTTTATTGCTCAATAAATGTATGGGGAAATTGCTACATTTCTCAATAAAGTATTGTGCAATCTATGTCTTATTTCTCAATATAAGATTGGAGCAATTTTTATGATATAAGTTATTGAATATATTATCACATGTATCATCAAGAAAGTTATATAATTATTTGAGTACAAAACTCATAATAATAGTTGCAAATTAATTCCAGGACTTAGATTATGTCGAGCTTATGATTGAGTCGCTGAAAATGAATGTTTGCAATTATTCTTGATAACTAGCATTCAAATCGTGTTGAGTTCACATAATGTAAATGCTAAGTTTTCGAGACTAATTTTAGAAACAATACAATCAATAAACACATAATGATCGTATATACCTTAACGATATCTACACAAGACAATTAAGATTTTGTTAACATCACGTGTCTTGATTGTAGATAATTATATGGTATTACATAATGATGGTTGTTTATTTGATAGGGTAGAGATCTCATTTCTTATTGTTTCTATTGTTCCTATTGTCCACTTAAGTACGTACAAGAATGAAAAGTTATGCACGTTTAATGGAACTGTCTTTTCTTAAGACATTATTGGACCATTACGGTTATACTCGCCTTATAGGCTTTATTGAATAAATTGGTATCGTCGTAGTACATGGAAGGAACCATGCTCTCAAGTAGTATGTAACCGTCATGTCTCTCATCACCGATTTGTTTAGTAAAGTGTCTCATAAATCTATTTGCGCACTAATGATTGATTATGGAATTATGATATGGACCAAGTGGGAGAATGTAAGAATTGTTTATAATTCTTTTATAAATATTAATTCATTAAAAATAGAATAAATATTTTGCATTAAGGTGGTCCATATACATTCCATGACTTATGTAATTTATGATTTAAACATAAATTTGTGAGTTAAGAAACTCTACATTTCCACCATAATGATCGGTTGAGATTGATCCTACCTTGATGGACGGTAGATATCGAAAGTATATGAAGAGTCTCGGGTCCTCCTCCTACCTATATAAAGGACACAATACCATCTCAATTTGTGTCAAAACATACACACAAAAACAACACATAAAGTAGAGTAATGATAGGGGAAGGAGGAGAAACTCAAATCTTCAACCCCGACGATCTATCTCCGCCATACGAACCCAATCCTCAAATACTGCCGTTTTAAATTACAGAGCTTGCCGTCCTTCCGCATGACTCAAAGTATGTGTTTCAACACACCCATTACAGTTAATATTGTATGATCATCATGTAGGAAAAGATCCTAGTTAATTATGTTAATAACGTGTATAACATAATAATATATAAGATGTAATTAACTTACAGGAAACATATTTAAAAGATGAATAAGGATAGTTAAGTCTTTTAGTTAAACAATATGACCTTAAGAAAATACATTTTTGGAAGTAATATTTATTGCTAAATAAGTAATCTAAAGTAGCACCTATAGCTTAATTTCTCATGTTAAGATCATGCCCAGGTTTAAATAGTTTGGTTTTGGGCTGCTAATATGAAATCTTTCTCAATTAATTATGATGATATAAATGTATTGTATACTTATGCGTATATGCGAAATATATTATATTAATGAAATAGATATATAATAGTTTTTGCTGGTATTGGTAATTAAGAATAACCTTGTGAGCTAAGCTAGTAATTAAATAAACTAAAAGATATTTATCTCCCTTGTTGGTTTAGACCAAATCACACATGATCTACAAGGTATTTATCTCACTCAGGAAAGAAACCGATAGGATGTAAATGGTTTAATACGAAATTAAAAGCAGATGGAACTATTGAACACTACAAGGCCTGTTCGGTTGCCAAAGGATATACACAGGTTGAAGAGCTCGATTACCACGACACGTTTGCACTTGTAGCTAAGTTGATCACTGTTCGATGTGTCCTTGCTATTGCCGCTGCAAGAAACTGGCATCTGCATCAGTTAGATGTTAATAATGCTTTTCTTCATGGTGACCTTCATGAGGGTGTATACATGACGCTACTCCGGGTTACGGAAAACAGGGGGAGACACGAGTATGTGACCTAAAAAAGTCTTTATACAGCCTTAAGCAGGCATCTTGTAATTGGTGTGCTAAGTTATCTTCAGTTCTAATTTTGGCAGGTTTTCGACAGTCGCAGGCTGATAATTCCTTATTCACATGTACCAAAAATTCCAAATTTATTGCTATTCTCGTGTATGTCGATGATCTTCTTGTAATGGAAAATGATTTGGATGTGATAGCTGAAGTCAAAGACTTCTTATCTCAACGATTTCACCTTAAGGATCTTGGAAAAATGAAATACTTTTTGGGAATCGAAGTTGCTCGTTCCTCTTGTGGTATATTTATCAACCAACGAAAATATATTCTTGATATTGTAAGAACCCGTAATTTTTTTTCCATATATATTAATAGTGATAATACCAGTTATTAATTTAGCTTATATTAGGGGGAAAATTAATATTTTAGCAAATAATAGTAGTAATGTATAATTATGTAGAAGTCTGAGGTCTAAATGATAAGTTCTCATAATGGGTTATGTATAAGATTAAATAGGAAATAAAAACTGAACTTAAATTCTTAAAATGTAACTGAGAGATAGAATTGGGACTTTTCAGTTACTTGTCTGTTATTTACTTCCATGTATAAACTTGAGAAAAGAGAGAAGAAAAAGGGGGCAGTCGGAAAAGAAATAAAACACAGATAATCTAGAGAGAGAGAGAGAGAGCTGTGAAGATTGATAAGTATCTTGCTTTTCCTTCACTAAGGTACCATTTGATCCTAATTTCATTGTTATTGTAGGCTTGTAGCTGTTATTAGGTTGAGTATAAGATAGCTAATTGGGTTACCATTGATAGAACTAGTAGATAAAATTGAGTAGCATGTTTTATATATATATATATATATATATATATATATATATATATATATATATATATATCATCCAAGGTGTTGGTTATTAAACCTCAAAATCAAATCAATGGACAGTATATTTGTAAATTGATGATGTAATTATGTATTATGATACTATATGTATTATTTGATAACTTATTGGGGATGATGTTATTCTTAGATGTGTTTAAGGGTAGTGAGTTTTGAAACTGTAAACCATGAGCTTGTATTAAAAGATAACAAATAAGCAGCTTATTATGAAAGAACTAGTCCAACACCATTGTTTCCAAATTTAGGTCTCAAACTTTGATTTTAGATTAACTTGATTTCGCAACATGGTATTTTGTATCCAGAATGAGAAAGAAAATGGATATAGTGTTAAGGGATATTGAACTCAAATAAGCTAATTTGAAATAGGCTTATCTTACAGTTTACTTGATGCATCTTTTACATGTAAGTTTAATCACATATCGAACCACATCGATAATGAATAAGACGTGTATGATCTTGATGTTCTGGTTATCTATGTTACAGTTACACTTGTTAGATTAGGATAATTGTTAACTTGTTATAAAGATGGATGTTAAGTTACTGAGATTGTTTACTAAAAGAATAAACAATGATTTATGATAAGAGGGTTTCGATAGTGAAAGAAGTTAATACAACATATAACATGAACATTATGGGTCTAAATGTGTTGGTTTTGTTTTAAAAAGAAAACTCCTCATAACTTAATGAAAGTATTAGATATTAGATATTTAGACCTGCTTATAACCGGATCCAATAGTCATTCTATTCTTGTTAGTTTAGTTATAATAAAGATATATACTAAAGTACGTAGTATGAATAGTTTCAACCAAATTCATAAGGTTTGTTGGGCGGATTACAATGACATGAGCAGTTGCATTTAGTGGTAGTTAAGTTCTCAGATTATTTATAGTGAATCTCATGATGTTTCAGATTATAGCGAAGAATTTCCGGTTATATTCAAGCCATCGGACAGGTGAGTGGTCTTGTCTTACTAGTATAAAACCCCATTATGTATTCGACCGAAATTGCAGACTTTGGCATTATTTTCAAAAATATCTATATATGTAAAAATTGTTTTTCATGTCATTTGTGTAAGAAAGAAATGAAATAACAGAAGTTAGGTATAAAGTTTTGAATGATATATTGTTTTATGATTGTATTGGGACCATGAGGAAAAGTCTAACGAAGAATCTCCTAATAAGGAGAAGTGGGGTGACGTTGGCAACTAAACGAATGAGTTTAGTTCTCAACGGTTAACTTAACAATTGTACATAGTTTCGTTAAACGGAACGTTTTAAGGAATAGACCCAGCCGTCATGCTGCGGTGACCTTAACTACGTAGTGCACGTATGGTTTATACACCTGAGAAAAAGATCGACGGTAAAGAGATTGAGGAAGTCAATCGGGCTTGGTACCCTAAGATATTAATACTATCATACTTGCTTTTATCATAGTAAGAAAGAAAAGATATTATCATTTTTTTTGCAATTGTTTTAAGAACTTTACCTTGTCTGATGGGAAATTTTATATAAATCAAAAATCTTGTTTTCAAGAAAGAAAAGGAATGAAAACCCTATTTTCGACCCATATTATTATTGCAAGACTTGTCACTCACTAAGCTCGTTTAGCTTACCCTCGTTTTTATAATGTTTTTAGGTAATCAGGCAGATTTTTAGAGTCGGACTAGAGTTAGTCGGGACCAGCCAACCTCGTAGGAGTTTATTTATTTTCCGCTACTAATAAGGTTAATAAATAAACCATGTTAGATTCGAGACATTTGTGTTACAGTTCTTGTTTAGACAATAATAAGTTGAGGTTGAGTTTGAATTTCGTTGAATTGTTTATCGCCTTGCAGAGTTATTGAATATTATTATTCAAGCTTTTATTTCATCGTTTTTAAATTACAATGTTGGTCCTTCAGTTTCTAGTTTTTTTTTTTTGGCTTAGTCTAGCACGTGTCAAGACACATGCTATTCTGCCGTGTGACATTATATTTAGGTTTAGGATGTTACAGATATACTCTCCGACTCTGGACAACTTGGATGTCGTCCCGCCTCTTCCCCCATGGAACAAAACTTACGACTACACCACGACTCTGGAACAACACTTTTGGATCCTAGCTCCTATCGACGTCTTGTTGGTCGCCTTATCTATTTGTCTTTAACTCGACCTGACATCGCTTTTCCTGTTAATATTCTTAGTTAGTTCATGCACTCTCCAAGAGTTTTCCACTACGATGATGCTAGGTGTCTTACGATATCTCAAAGGCACAATAACTAATGGGCTATTTTTCCCTTCAAAAAACTGACTTCCATATTTCTGGCTACATCGACTCAGATTGGGCGAGTTTTCCTATAACTCGTCGTTCCACAACAGGATAATTCATTACACTCGGGTCTTACTTGGCTACGAATGCTCTTAGAAGATTTAAATGTTCCTCATACACAACCTGCATCCTTATTTTGCAACAACCAAGCTGCCATTCATATTGCGCACAATCCTGCATTTAACGAAAGAACCAAACACATTGAAATTGATTGTCATCTTATTTGAGAAAAATTTCAGCAAAATTACATCCATCTTCGTTATATTCAAATAACGAGTCAACTAGCGGATGTATTCACCAAAGCGCTCGGGGTTGATCAGTTTTGAACATTTATTTCCAAGCTGAGCGTTACGTCACTTCACGCGTCAGCTTGAGGGGGAGTATTAAGATACTATAAGATTTGGTTTAGACCAAATCACACGTTATCTACAGGATATTTATCTGCTTTCTATTGTTAAAGATTTGATTAGCTTTAGATATAATTAGCTGCTAGTTATATGGGATTTTGATTGTTATTTCCTAACTAGTAGATACCTATTTATGTAACCTTTGCAGTAATAAAAACATATCAATTCGTCTCTCTTTGTCTTTGATCTTTTTGTAAGTTTAACAATATATATATATATATATATATAGGGAATGATAAATAGACACTATGAAAAACATCAAAGTAAACATTGTAATCTTGGCAATCCATTTCGATGGTGCAGATTAAAAGTTGGAAACTAAAATGGAAACTAATAAATACCATTTAACTATGGTTATGGTCTATGGCTAATTACAAATTTTTATTCTGTTAACATACATGGACGTCCCCTTCCTTTTTTTCTTTCATCTACCTTAACTTTGATATTTTTTTTTATCAAATACTTGTAAAAACCTATATTGGGGATGAATCCTCAACAGTGTATTATGGTATTGTTGAGTTTGTAGTGCAAGTTTTCTCTATTTTTTCATTTAGTATCTAAATAGTGGTTTTCTATAGAGTTTCTTTATACGAAAAATCGGGTTTTTATATATATATAAACTTGCATAAAATCGAAGTTTTTCTAAAAATAATACTAGTAAAATTTTTAAACAGATATATTTCTTATGGTTCATAAAAATACAAATTAATTAAATCACCCATTTAATATTTGGTCCTTAACACCTAGTAAATGAATAAATCATAATCCACTTTTAGTGTATTCGTACTTAATGGGTTCATAAACTACATTTTTTTTATTAATGTACATGTTGTAATTTTTTGTAAGAAACATAAGGGGGAGTTAAAGAAATGGAAAGATAAACTATTTATTAATCACAGTTAACTATGGTAAAGTCATATAAGTTAGTTTTGTGTTTAATTTCTAACTTTTAATCTACACCATCGAAATGGAGGGCCAAGATTACGATGTTTACTTTGATGTTTTTCTTAGTGTCTATTTATCCTCCCCCTATATATATATATCAATTAACGCCTAAATGTACACCAAATCTCAAATCTCATTATTTTCAAAATAATGATTAAGATTGAGCTGTTAAATTAACTCACAACATCCAATAATATGTTATTCATCTCAAACTCAATTTTTAAATTGTTATGGAGTATCAAACAAAGCTGAGTGAACTTTTAAGTTTAGCAAAGCTGGTACCCATAATCCCGACAGTAAAGATTCAACTAGTCTTTCTACACTTTATAAAAAAGCTAAACTATTATTAAAAATTCACGTGGTCTTTAAAAGCAACTTATATTTGTTTGATTAGATCAAAACACCACTAATTCTGCAGTTTCGGATATTAATACTTATATCATAATAAATTATAGTAGGAATTAAAATTAGATATTAATCTCTTTTTTGATAACATTTTTTTATGGAAATGGAGGGAACTAGGTGGGAGCAAACAGAGGTTGCGGCCCTCGCATTTATAATTTTTTTTGAAGGAAATCTAATTTTTTCCTTTATATTTTGATCAAAATATTCAAAAACTAGCATCCCCCAAATATTATGGAAAAACATATATATGGTATGAAATAAAATTATATAGAAAATCATCCCCTCACATTTTAACTTCCTCGTGTCAATGGTTATATACTACATTTTAGAGCCACACTTAGACATATACTCACTTTCCTACATTAATATTTTCAATTAAATGCATAATATTAACTATTTAAGAAATTCAATCAACTTGAAATATTGTAAGATTCTTCGAAATGGTAACAAAGTAATAATGAAAATCTCTAAGCATATATGCATGTAACGCTCGAGTGAACCTCGCACGTGGACTTTGTGAATATGTCACCTACATATGTATAATGCTCTCATATTACATATAAAAATGGAATATATTTCCTACAGTACGTGTATCCTCATTAACTTTTTTACTTGCTTCCGTATGATTATTTCCTAAGTTAATATTGGGCATAATTGTTAACTAAATTCTTTGAACACCTCAGCATGCTCTCAATAATTCAATGTCTTTTAGATCAATCTTCATCCCATTTCAAATAAGCATCACAAATGGAACGATATCAAGTTTCTAATAAAATTCGTCATCTGTCATAATCCACATGTATCTCTTTCTTTTGTAACATGCACACTTATTTGTATGGATTCATATACATCTTTATTTTCTTTCTGTGAACAACTATAGCGGATGTTCAAAAACCGAACAAAACCAAACCGACTATGAACTGAAACAAACCAATTATATATTGGTTTGGTTAGATTTAAAACGCCATAAACTAATCTTATACATGATTAGTTACATGATACATATAGTTATAAATAGGAATCTATATTAATTTACTTTTAGAAATTTTATGTATTAATTATAAATTTATATGTTACAAACTTCATTCTATAAGTTGTATCAAAAATAAATTTGAGTGTTTTTAGCAAGAATTTTAATCTCCAATATAACTGAAATTTCGTTTGCCTAAGTTCCGAATGCACTTACGTGTTTCAGTTGCAACTAACTAGTAACATACAGAATAATAAATAATTCGTTAACAAACTGTGACTGTTAACGAATTTTGACTTCACCAATTCTACGTCTTTGAGACAGTTACACAGTATTTATTGATATGGTTAATCTTACAGTAATTGACTAAAAACTTACAATACTCAATGACTCACTCACTAATATTTGCATATCAAACTATTGCTCCTAACTAACACATCTCAATATCTCAATGACATGATGTCACGTTTTCTCTCAATAATTTCGTGTGTTTTTTCCTCTCTAATATGCATTACATTGTGTATGTAAGCCCACAAAATAATGAGTATAATTGGCTTTATTTATATCCTTACAATGAATCCAAATAAAACTCAAATAGGAAGTCTTTGATTTACTTCTTTGATTAGAAGTCTTTCTCGTATATCCTTTTAAGTCTTCTATTTCAATAAACAAAGATGTTCAATATATTATTTCCATCATTATGAGATTGCTTCAAATTATTTAAACTTGATCTCCATGTTCTTGGAATTCATAAAATATCTTTGAATGAATCTGTATATGACCATTTACCTCCCCCATTCGCCTTGGCATAAGCAAAATCATGTCTGGTTGTGTGCTTTTTCCACATCCTTCGTGCATACACCTCTTTCCGCCATCATGGCGTAGACAATAATTCTACAATTGCGAGCGCTTTTGGTACAATCCACGAATTTACACCTCTTACCCCCACCATGAGTGATACAAAACAAACTAATTCTCTTACGCTCTTAGGGCAAAAACCACCCCTTCTAAAAAAGTATTGTTTTCCCCCTATGTGACCCCTATAAAACTGGGCGCTACCACTCTATGCATGCAGACTTAATACACCCTTCTCACGTACACATTTTTTTTTTCCTTTGTGTACCTTACAATACAATCTACCTTGCGCCCCCTTTGTGCATTCAGGGTAGTGGCACCATCTCTCACCCCGTGTGAGATGCAAAAACAGGAGGTCATGTAGGCCCAATTTGAACAACCCTAATTCTTACACCATCTCTTAACCCTTCTAATGTCAATATGACTGATCATCCTATTTGTGTTCAGTTCGTTAGCCATAGAGAGAAAAGAGGGAGGGGATAGGGAATGAGGGTTATGGTTTCACTTAAGCAGCAAAAAGGGTCATCTTTATAACCTATTCAAATTACCCTTATTCAGATCTTTTCGGTGGAAAAACTTTATTGATTAGTGATCTGAAGCAAAGTAAAACCATAACTCTCATTCTCTCTCTCTATCTTCTCTCATGGGTTAACTAACTCAACACGAACTCAACACCAATAGGATGATAAGTTATATCGACATTTCAAGGCTTTGGAGATGGTGTAAGAATTAGGGATGCTAAAATTGCGCCAGCAGGGCTTTCGGTCTTTACATCTCGCACGAGGGTGAGAAAAGGTGCCACCACCCTGAATACACTAAGGGGACGCAAGCTAGACTTTTTTGTAAGGCACACAGAGTGGGAAAGAGGTGTATGTCAGAATAGTGAAATAAGTGTGCAGATATTGGTAGCTCCCAATTTTTCAAGGGTCATGGAGCGAGAAAAATAATGTTTTTTTTTTTGCAGGGGGTGGTATTTGCATGCTTTTTTTTTGGAGGGGATGTATTTTGTTTTGTATTGCTCATGGTGGAGGTAAGTGTAATGACCCGGTCCTACCGAACCGTCACTATTTGCTTCCTGCCACCAAAATTGTCCGTTTTGGTCCAATTTTGTCGTCGCTTCTTGGGCCGCACGAATTTAAAAGTCATTGGTGGTAAGAAGGAAGATACTCCAACGTTATATAATATATAGTATTCACATATATAGGTGATGTGCGATAGTAATTCCATCTCTTTATCATGAAATTTTCCTACGAAAATCCGGGTTGTTACAGTAAGAGGTGTAGTTTAACGATTGTACCAAAAGGGCCCGCAGGCGTACGGATTTTTATATGACACAGTGGTGGAAAGAAGTGTTGGCATGATAGATGTAGAAAAAGCATGCATGCACGTAGTTTTATGTTTATGTCCCAGTGGTGGAAAGAGGTGTGCGAACGAAGGGTGCAAGAAAAGCGCACAGGGTCATACAATTTTCTATCAGGCAAATGGGGGGAGGTAAGAGGTCAGATACAAATACATATAGAGATGGTAAATCATTGAAAAATCATGACATGTGAGTAAGGGCATGTGAAGTTCCTGATACCTTATTTTTAGGGATGCTATGTATGCAGATCTCTGCACATATGTTATACAATATTTCGAGATGGCAATGGACTCTGGTGCAATCTTGAAAATATGTTAATAGATGTGGAGATCTGTATTAATTTATAGTTTAGTTTTTGTCACTTTTGTTGTAGCGTACCTGCTAAGTTCGTTAAGTCTTTTGTGTTTTTGTCTATTTTTAACACCTTTTACCCCAACTTCTATAAGTTAAACTATGAGAACTCTTTAGTAGGGGTGGCAAAATAGACCGAGACCCGAGACCCGAAACCTGAAACCTGACTATAAATCTGTCCGAAACCGAAAAACCGATAACCGCTATAAACCAGAATGAAGTTTTGGCCGGTCCGACACCGATGGTTACGGCTTGGGTTTGGGTTTCTAAACTATAACCGTCAACTCGACCGGAAAACTGTGACCAAAAACTGAATTGTTAAACCCAGACACATATCCGAAAAGTAACCAATATATTTATATATATCTATATATATATATACATATATACATATATATATATTTATATTTATATTTATATTAGGTATAAAATACACACACACAAATATATATATATATATGGGGAAGGATACTCCCCCTATATATATATATATATGTATATATATATATATATATAATGTATAATGTGTAAGTTTTAAATGAAACTTATAAGTAACATTGTTCCAAAATTGGTTCAACATTGATAATACATTCCAATTTTCTTTTAATTGAGTAATTTAATTTACATATTTTCTTATATAATAAGTTCTAAGCAAAAATTTACAATAAAAGAAAATTAGTATAAACACCAAATAAATAAACAACAATTACAATTTCGAAGTAAAAATATTTACTAACATAAAAAGAATCTAAATGTTGGTTAGAACCGAAATATCCGAAGATCGAAAACCGCTTTACCGGTCGCAAATCTGGGTACTGGACGGTTATTTCTGCCCAGTTTTTTCTAAAAAAAGCCAACCGAAACTGACCGAAGATTTTATAATACCTGAAGATAACCGAAAACGACCCAAGCGAAAACCGAAAGTTTTGTTCTTGGATGGGTGGGTGGTCAAAATTGCCAATCCTACTCTTTAGACTCATTTTTCACCCAATTGTCCACAAGGTAGATTAAGATCAACTTTTTGTTTAGGCTTCTATATGAGGAAAACTGCATAAAATTATAGTTTATGGGTTCTTTTACTCAGAATGTTGTACTAGTATTGTATTTGAAATAAACAATATTAAATTATTAATATAGTTAAGATGAAACCACTTTTAAACTCTTTTTAAGAGAAATACAATTTAGGAATACTCTATTAAATAAGCAAATTAAATACAGGAATTTTAAAGCAAAAAACACTTCCCAAAAACAAAAACACAAGTTCAGGTCACCCACAAACGAGGTGAGAGGTAAAATTGACAACTCTCATCAAAATCATGATATGATTCAAATGTATTTGTTTGCATGATATGGACCATCTTCTCCAGGTAGCCTCTCGTAATTTACGCTTTATTTTATGTAAAATAAATGCACTCAGCTTTAATTCCCCCAATTTTGTTCCGATGCAAATATTGATCTAGATGAGTTTTTCCCCAAGAAAATTGCCTTGTCTCCCAATCTTTCCATATGGACTCATTTAAACAGAAAATACTGTCCAATACACGTTTCCACCTTGAAAAGAGAGAAACTTGTTTTTTGGCAATAACAGATGAAAAATCAATTAAATGTGGCTTTTTTTTAATCATGAATTCTAATTTAACTTTTCTCCATATTTGTAATTATAGTAGTCGACACATTAGTTACGCTAGCAGTATTAATTTAACTTTCCCCCATGTCATTCTATAAGTCAATTCAAGGCAAACGAGTCTGCTCAATTTAACAACTTTTTTTTAAAAATACCACTACATCTTTATATTAATTACAATAATATCATACTCTCATAAAAATATAAAAATATAAAAAATAAAAACTAATAAAACTATTTATCACTCTTTAACAACCAAACATTCTTTTAAATCTTAAAATATGTTTTTTTATTATCCACGTATTTATATCATAATTATACATATTTTCTATATTTTTATTGCATTACGCGCCGCACACGCAACGCGTGGGACACGATTACTAGTTTGTATTATACGTTGACAGTTTATTTTTACCAACACTATCAATTAGAAAGTTCGATGTACATAACCAATACTCCATATTATAGAGTCAATGAAGTATTGTCATCAAATAATGATTTGGACCGCTACCTCACCTTCAACTGGAATTGATGTCGAATGAGTTAGCGTGGTCGATAAATTTAACTTGTAGTTATTCCATCTTTAACTTTAAGGTCTGCCATAGTTTTATAGGATTATTTCATAGATTAAACATTTTCGAGCATTTTCAGAGAGTGAAGAATCAGCTAGTGCGAAGAAAACCTTAGTACGAATTAAACTAGGTCATGACGTAAATTGTGCTTGTAACGATGGGGTGGTTTTATTGGCAGTAATAAATGTTAATTCAATGTGCAAAGGATTTTTATTTGCATCGTGGAAACTGTTTATTATATTAATGAAGGGACCGTTTTTTTATGAGTCGTTTATTACTCCCTCCGTTAACATTTAATTGTCCATTACGAAACTACATGCAATTTTAATCGGTCAAAAACTTGTATCAAAATTATCCGAATAAATTTTTTCAAAATTTGATCATATAATTCAAACGTTAAATTTTATGATTAGATTTAAAAAAAATGATTTTCGACAATTTTGATACAAGTAATTATAAGCCGATCAAAATTTCATGTGGTTTCGTAATGAAAAATTAAATGGAAATCGAGGGAATAACACAACTAAACACTAATTACAGTAAAAAAATCTATAAATTAATAATATTTGTACATATCATAGAATTTTTTTTAATTTAGACATATATTAATTAATCGATAAATTAATAATTATAATTTTATAGATGTTTTATTCATTGGACGATTACTGTTCACCGAGCGACAATGGTAAATTGTTTTCGACACTGCAAAATTCGTTTGGTTAATAAAGTTTCATTTATTAGTTGAAACCACTATTGACAAAAATATTTATGAATTTTAAAAAATTATTGATGGTCTCGGTCATGGAAATAAAACGGATGTCAATGGTTTGTTAGATTATCCACGTGAAAATAATACATGTTCAGAGACCCGAATAAATTATGGATACTGACTTTGGTAATAATAAAGAGGATGAATTTGAAGATGATACTATACATTTGGAACTAGTCACGCAAAAGTAAATATTTATCGCGTTTATAACGTTTTTTTTGTGTAGTTTGAAAAGACTATATCAGAACTTTTGGATACAATTAGAAAAACAATGGATGACATTCAAGTAAATTTAAATTTTAAGAAAAATCAAACGATTATAGAGTCATACTTCACTAAGTCGTCCTAGTAATGTTTGTCATTTTGAATAATTATTAATTTATGATTTAGTCGAGACCAATATTAATTTAAAGATTTTCAGAAAATTTATTATCTTATTAATTTATCGAAATTGGTGATTTTTTACATTGCCTCAAGTCGGGACCGACGAAAATTATTATTTTAGAGAGTTTATTAATTAGCGAGTATTAATTTAGAGAGGTTCTACTATAGATTATTTAAGAGAAGTATTAAACAAGGATTTGGAATATAGAGTGAACGTTATTCTAAAAAGTTGGATTAGATAAAATATATTAGTGTTAGTCATTATTACAGCGGAAACATATTTTATTTCAAACTTGAAAATGGAAACTTTATTTTGAAAGTTATTTTACATAAGCGTTCTCTAATATAAACAGTCGTTCTTATGTCCCCTCACCTCCACCACGTGTGTATTTGCTCTGTCATTAACGAAACCTGAAAAAAAAATATAACAACGGGATGAGTATTTCATAGAAATATTCAACGGGGAAAGAAATTATAATTAAGTATAACATGAACCATACACACCGTAACCTGTCCATCCTGCAAAACATGTGTTAGGCGCACAACAAATAACGAAGATGCTCAATATGATAAATTCTCGTAAATATCTTAACTATAATACAAAAATGTCATGTCCTTGAGCTCAAGTTGTTGTGTATGGTTCATCCCCTCCACCGGGATACCGTAGGGTCCATCCACCGACAAGCGGTACCGTGGGGTCCATCTCCCCGAAAGTAATACCATAGAGTTCATCCCTATTGCAGGGTTCATCCCCTGCAAGCGGCGTCATAAGGTCCATCCCCCTATTTGTGGTACCGAAAGTGACACCCAACACTAGATGGACAACTTCTCTCTAACCGGGAGGAAAATCCAAATGTAATGTCGTGATATTCTAAACAACCAAACAAAATGTAACAAGGCCCCACCCAAGCTAAACACTACTTAACATAGGCATACTCACGAAAATAACCAAATTCCAACAAAGCTAAATGTTGATCGTTATATGCATAACACAATATAACCAAATAATAATTTCACATACCTCGAATCCGTCAATGTAAGGCAAAGAGATGTTAAGACAAAATTATAAACCTTTAAGGTTTCGAAACCCACTTTTTTTAAGTGTTGGTTTTTGTTAAGTCTCGACTCTGCTACTAATGTCCGTCCGCTCCTATAATTAAGGTTATATGTCATTGTCATTAACTTTAATGTAATTAGTCTTATACACATCGCCATTTTCATTGTCATTGTCACTTATATGAGTCCTAATAGCTTGATTTATGTCATGCTTTGTCCTTAAATATAAATTGTCCAACATAGTTTCTAAGTGTCCGACATCTGAGTCTGTTATTAAAATGTCGATCTGTACCTCACTTCATGTCCAAACAATGCGAATTCAACTTTATTACATTCATTACTGAATTAGGTATGACATATATTTATTTCATAATTTTTACTAGCTCCTAAGTATTTATTACACATGTTAAATCGTCGACTGCTTATTCTTTTTTTACATATTTCAGATTCGGAACTTGTGTTTAGAAATTCATCATAAATCGAAAAATAAATAAATTTCCAATTTGGTTTGAACCAAAAGTTAGTAGGTTGAATTAAGTTTACTGTGTAAAATGTATTAATCAAAAATAAATTTATAAGTGGTAGTTTTGGACATTTTTGCAACAGAAACTCTGTTTTCCAGAAAACAAACTGTTTTCTTGTGTTGGTTTAGAAAAATCCTAATTCTCACATAGGATATCCAAAATTCGTAGATAAAATATTTTTGGAAAGGTATCGAAGTCGAGTTTAATATATAAAATAATCAAAAACTGTCAGTGTTTAATAATTTATAAAAAAAATCCGAATGTGGGTAGGGAAATATAAGAACTCTCAATCTCTCTTGTTTTTCTTTTTTTTTTTTTTTTGCAACATTTTCACCTCATCATGTAGCTATTTATACACCAAGATTGGAATAGAATGAGACACTAAGCTAATGTAACATGACGACAAGTGTTCTATACTTGTCACTTAGTAATATTTTTATTTTCTTATAAAATTTTCTCATGACAGATATGCACTTTCTAGGTATATCATTCATCATATGAAAAAACATATACATATCATACTATATATTAATATCAATTCAAGCATTTTAAGTCTGCCCAATTTTACTCAAAATTTTTAAAAATACGCTCACTCTAATATTGTAATTACTCTTAAATGCCATCAATCAATTCAAATACATAAATAACTTAAAAAATGTTATTTTCCACACATTTATATTCCAAACAAAATCGTTGTGTATTTTTTATAAGAGTAAAACATTATGTTACTCTTTATATATGATTGTTAATTAATTATATTTAATCATTTGATATTTAAATTTTAAAAAAAATATTAAATTTATTTATCGTGATCTTATCTATTAATATAAGCCAACCCAATCATTTTGAGACTGCCCAATTTTGCCTAAATTTTTTAAAAATACACTCACTCTAATATTGTAATTACTCTTAAATGTCATCACTCAATTCAAATACATAAATAACTTAAAAATTGTTATTTTCCACATATTTATATTTCAAACAAAATCGTTGTGTATTTTTTATAAGAGTAAAACATTATGTTACTCTTTATGTACGATTGTTAATTAATTATATTTAATCATTTGATATTTAAGTTTTAAAAAAAATATTAAGTTTATTTTTCGGGATCATATCTATTAATATAAGCCAACCCTCATACTATTAATATAAGTCAACCCAAGCATTTTGAGTCTGCCCAATTTTGCCCAAATTTTTCAAAAATACATTCACTCTAATATTTTAATTACTCTTAAATGCCATCACTCAATTCAAATACATAAATAACTTAAAAAATGTTATTTTCCACACATTTATATTCCAAACAAAATCGTTGTGTATTTTTTATAAGAGTAAAACATTATTTTACTCTTTATATACGAATGTTAATTAATTATATTTAATCATTTGATATTTAAATTTTAAAAAAAATATTAAGTTTATTTGTTGGGATCATATCTATTAATATAAGTCAACCCAAGTCTATTAATATAAGCCAACCCAAATATTTTGAGTTTGCCCAATTTTGTCTAAATTTTCCAAAAATACTCTTACTCTAATATTGTAATTACTCTTAAATGTCATCACTCAATTCAAATACATAAATAACTTAAAAAATGTTATTTTTCACACATTTATATTCCAAACAAAATCGTTGTGTATTTTTTATAAGAGTAAAATATTATTTTACTCTTTATATACGATTATTAATTAATTATATTTAATCATTTGATATTTAAATTTTAAAAAAAATATTAAATTTATTTGTCGGGATCATATCTATATCACTACGTATCGCACGTGCAATGCGTTGACAACGATTACTAGTATATTAGAGAGAGAAAGAGTGTTTTAGGCTTTCACTTAAATGGTAACGCGTTGTGTGCCTCATACATAAATATTGTAAAATATTATATTATTCTGAACATCACATTTATTAAAAAAAAAGAATTTGGATTTTTCGACTATAATTTTTTTTTTCACCATAAAACCATAATTACAAAATACAAACTGTAATTTAGAATTACGGTTTATTTTTATTTTTATTTTTGAAAAAAATCATTAAAAATCATACAAAATCTAAAAATAGTTACTATCCTTGGTTAGTATTATTAATATTTTAAATGTTACATATTTCTTTTCCTTTAAAGTGCAAAAATATATTTTACCATAATAAATTACTTGCATATTTCTTTTCCTTTAAAGTGCAAAAATATATTTTACCATAATAAATTACTTGTAATTTATTTATAAGTCAAGTTATATCACAATAAGATTTTGAGGATGTTATAATTTCAATTAGTCATTTCCCATTTTAAGTGTCAATGACTTCCCTGATTCCCACGGTTGGTAATTTCACATCAAAAGAAGGAAATAAGAATGGAAAATTAAAAAGGTAATTTCACATGTCGATCACTGCAATTAAAAGGTAAACTCATATTGTTGTTGGCTATTTTTATTTTGTGTAACAAGTACAAATTGTTATTCCGATTCCACCTCACGCAACTTGTAATAGTTAGCATCCAAAAGTTACAAAATTTGGGAATTCATTCTAGGGATCCCATAATTAGATGAATTTGATGATGTATGCTTAAGAACAATTCCGTCGTCACACTTCTTCATACATATGTCCGCGGTCCAACGGAGCCTCGACGAGCTACCTAGAGATCCAACTAGCTAATCGAAACTCCGTATAATTCTTCAATTAACCTAAAAAAGTTATAAAAGAATAAAGAATAAAGCAGAAGTAAACTTAGCGGAGACATCTGACGCTTTGTCTAGGCTGAAAAGTGCACCACGGTCAATATACCTCGGAAATGCTATGATTGCATAATTATTGATATGCACTTCAAAAAGTGAATACATGTTGGTATGCAAACTTGAAAATATGGATACCAATTGGTAATGTTTTTAAATTACGAATTGCCAAGCAAAATTAAATTCTCATCTATTTGTATAACATTCTCATGAAAAGCACTTCAAAATGCATACCAATTTATATGCACATGTAGAAACGTACATACTAATTTTTATGTGCTACAAGATACCTTATTAAGAAAGAAGTAAACTTGGTTCACACACAGACATACTAAGTCATCTTTTAAGGCCGATAATTCAGGTATGCAAGCGAGAATATACATATGTGGTTTATGAAATTCAGAAAGTGCATGCCATATGATATGCACTTCAAAATGTGGATATGAATTGTTATGAAGCTTAGAAAAAGTGCATAATTCTATATTAGTTTGTGAATTCCATTTTTTCTAGGAATTTAAACCCTAAATCAGTATGTGGTTCAATAATTAAATACCAATTAGTATGAACATTAAAAAGACATGCATAAATATGTTTACAAACCCCCAACTTGTTAACTAATAACTCAAATTAGCCTATCAAAATGAAATGGTTTAGTCATAATTAGGCCTATAAATCAAAAGGAGAACTTTTCAGATTTTTGTCAAACCGAGTCCATTTCTAAAGAAAAAAAATTGTTGGTTTATTTTAAAAATAAATAAATCAATGGTCAGATATCTATAAATTGAAATAAGGGTTTAAAACAACAAATTGGAAGAACATATTTCCTCAAAACTAATCGATTATCCTTAAATCCAAAATTGATTTTCAGAAACCCTAACTCGGCTCAAATTTCAATTCGGTAATATATTTCTATCAAATTGTTCAATGTTGCAAAAAAAAATAAAAAATTGAAAAAAATGAGCGATATTTCGAATTGGAGAGATATAGCTCATTCGTAAAGTTCTATGTAGAGAGAGAGAGTAGACCGTGAGATCGAGAAAGAGTATGTTGTGTGAGAGAGGCAGAGAGAAAATTGATCGCGAACATATAGGACACGCAAATTTTTTTTTGATATAGCTCTGTTCTAATTTTTTCAATGTTAAAGTTTTAGGGAATAAAAGTATGGGTATATGACTTTTTGGAAAATGCTTTTTAAAATTTATAGTATTTGGTAATTTTTCTTTTGTTAAACAACTGAGTTATCATTCAAAATTGGGTGTGTACATCCTTGACATCACTAGGACAACAACTATTCATCAATAACCATTTTATTACCTCTATATTAAATGTCGATGAATTGGGGATCTATTGCATTGGTGTACGAAGTTCCATTCTACTTTGAAGAAAATTACTTTCATTCAAACTGCTCAATTCATTTTCAACTTTCTCAAACAAATTCATTTGAGCACACTCTCTCACTTACAAACTCATCATTTCAAGGGTATTAACTATAGGAGCAATTTCATAGACATCTTTAATAGTACTATTACAAAAGGGTGCATCTTAATTAACTTCAATTTAGTCATACCTAGCTATCTGCTACAACTCTATCTCTAGTCTCACGGATAAGTTTACCGCCACCTTAGATATTCTCTGTTGTGTCATCACTGTATCAGGGGCGGCCCAATTCGTTACCGCGCCCCAGGAGCAAAAAATATTAAAATTAAAATCCGTCTTTTTTATAAAATAAGGAGGCAATTAGAAAATTTCTAAATTTAAAACTGTTTAAAAATATTTAGAGGAAGGATTGACTCAAACATACTCACAGCCTTTTTTCTTCTCTATCTATATAAGAATAATATAGAAAACTGGAAATCGGCGTGAGTGAGGGTAGAACCATGATTCAAACGAAGTGTAAATGCTAAAATTTGTGTGTTCAACCGCTCAAAGCATTTGCTGCAGAATTTTTAAAGTGGTCATCTATTTTACATGATGGAAGCCCTTATTTCTATTTTACATATTGTCTATAACACATTCTTACAGATCAGGTCCTCTAAAATACCAGCTGATTAAATAAAAAATATAATTAGTGTCCACCTTTATTTTTTACAATATAATTTGAATAATAGGTAAATAAATAAATATGATTATATTTTTTACATGTAATTTAATGGTATAAAATATAATATACATACTAAAGAAAAACAAACTAGCAAATCTATACATTACTAACAAAAACTAACGAGTTACCAGGCAAGTACGGTGACATAAATTGATCAATATTACATACTCCTTAAAACAACAAAATTAGGGTTAGAACCCGTGACGATTGTAATACACACGGTCTGAAACCGAGCAATGAAAACGGAGTTAATTAGCATTTAATAGCCCTATCGAGGGGAGCAGATAGGTTTCTGAACCCGCTTCACTCGTTGAGTAGCTTATCAACTAGATAACCTCTGAAAGATAATCATATATTTAGATAATCAATCAGATATCCCATGAAAGAAATAAGACACCAAATTTATACAGACATATCTCATAAATATAGGGTCAAAACCTTAAACATACATTCTTTAAGCACAAAGGAAAGCATATCCGTCAGCGAGCCTAGAAGATAGGCGAGGATCCCACGTCAGTGCCTCCTCGCTATGGGATATTCGACAATACGAATGGATAAAGCTACAAGATCAACGCATGCGAAGGCTAATAAAATAGACATGGTACCCAGGAGAGCTCCACTCACCGGCAAAAAGAAGTGGCGTCGCCACTTCGGGCTAGTTAAGTCAGTGGAAAGATACAAGGATATAGTAGAATATATCTCAGCATGACATTAGTGATATACAAATATATAAAAAAGATATGATTAGTAAGATCATACCAATAAAGAAAGATACGTCCTAGATCGCTTTCAGCATCTATATAAGCGGCTCATAATCTAATAAGAAGATTATCTAAACTCATACAAACTCAGACATATACTTAATTATCGAGTATATTAACCCTACTTACATTCAGTATACTTTTATATTTATTATCTAAACCCTAGAGGTTTAACCTTCTCACAGCTCCGTCCGGCAGAGGATGTTAAACGATGTTCAAACCACCAAGTCTCCATTGATTTTATCTGTTTATACACAGGTTATAAAGAGTTAGCAAGAAGTCCGGGCCAAGCCCTAGAAATAATTTTTTTCATTGGCTCACAGCCTGTGAGTGAAGTTTATGCACTAGACCTAACATTTAAGGTCTGTTTTATTTTTTTTAACATGTAAGTGAGTTGTATATAATTTGGTTAAAGTTATTGTTACATTCACGTGTTGAATGATACAGTTAGCATCCGTTTGACAACATATTTTTTTAGTTCATTTTTGGATTTTAGATTTTAAAAATCTGTGGATGTTTGGCAATTCAGATTATTCAGCTTCTGAAAATCTGATTTTTAGATAATAACTATTGATCACAATAATTAAAGAAATAATCATTCCAATTTCCAAGTAAAATTATCAAATATTGCTATAGTTTTATGGGAATAATCAGCATTTTATTATTAGATTTTAATGAAAACGTATGTAATGTTGCACGTATACATAGATATATCTAACAATTGGAAAATGATTACATTAAGGTTATGTTTCGTAAATGTTATTTGGTCCAAAATCAAATTTTAAAAATCTGTTTTGATAATACACTGAAAGCTAGATTTTAAAATTCTAGATTTTTTAGATTTTTCAGCCAATTGAAAAGGTAAAGTAATTAATTGTTGATTACTGGGATTATGATAATAATTTGCATATTGCGTATAGTAATAGTTATTTGCCAACTATTACACTCATATGATAATTATTTATTGATTAAACGTATTAGTCATTTTTATTAGTATTGCTACATATTTTAAGTAATTGTTTAATTATTAAAAAGATGGTGTTTAAGAATCCTAAAGTTGATGGATTTTGTAATTCGTTTATATTGGAATTATTTAATATGATTTTGTAATGAATGGCTATAATTTCATTTGTCTAATTCACTACACAATTATATTAAAATGAATAGCGTTTTTTTTGGTAATTTATAGCTCAAAATACCGAATTTTTGGCAATAAAAACAATGAGTCAGTAATGATTGGTTTAGTGAGCATAAAGTTGCCCAACCTTTTTAACTATTTGTTGTATATATATTGTCTTATGGAAAATGTGATAATGCCCAACGCATAGAAAACTTATGCTCATAATGGGAATTTGAGAACTTCCAACCTAAGCTGGTAGCCTGGTAATATATATGGTAACAATTCATGTCAAATATCTGTGGATGGTGTTTGTGATATAAAATCAATTAGTATGAATAAGCTTACTGATGAGCAATTTTTTGTTTGTTTTTAGATCATTGGTTGATTTCCATTTGGTCCCATCCCAAATTAATTTCCATAATTGCTAAGTGGATAAACAGATTTGTAACGATTTGTGCTGTCATCTTGAGTTTAGGATATCGATTTCACTGCTATTCCCAATTCCCGAAACCTTAGGAATCAATTTTTGTTTCCCCTCTTGTCCCAACGCGACCTGTTTCTTCTACTGCCACACCCCATGTCACGGGCTACCCATATCCCGAAGGGTCTTGTGGCTATCGGCTCTCTTCCCACCCATTTTGCGTAATTTATGGATCAATTCAGTGTTGAAAATCTTCAACCCTAACATAAGATTCCGCAAGAATTTCTTCTAATGATCAAACTTTTACCCCATATATACTGATCTACTTAGAAAAAGAATGTCCTAATTGGATCAAATACTCTAAAACCAATTGATGAAAATGTCCATCAAATGTTTGCGCATAGTGCAACACCTCGATCAAGTTGAGGTCAGAGCGTCCTCATAAGCAAGGATTCATAAAAAAAAAATTGAATTAAAAGAGTCTAAAAGTAATTCTCTCTTTATTTTAATGAATAATCCAAGCAAAGAAGCATATTTTAGTCTTTCACAAAACTCAGGGTGGGTTTTAAATCCGAAAAATGTCATAAAACAAAAAAAAACAAAAAAAAATAAAAGTAAGGAAAATAAATGTGAAATAATTTTTCGGTCATGTGTTTGGAATATTAGGAAAAGAGATGGAGACAGTCCCTCTCTTATTTTCAATTTTCTCCCATTTTTAAAACTAAATTAGTTTATCTCATTATGCATCCAAATTTTCTCTCACTTTCTTTTATTTTTTATTGGGTTTCCTATGCAGTCAAATACAATGATTTTTTTTCTCGTGAAATTATTTTCATTTTCTCATCAGTTTTCTGGGTTTTAAGCACACCCTAAAAGTTTTATTTGCAATTAGGAAAACACCTAAAGAACCTTATTACGAACATAAACAAATAAACAAATATTAAAAGGCTTTAACAAATAATTTAAATAGCCATGGACCATAAAATAAATAAGAGCTGGGGACAAAAAGGCCATATATCGTCCCATAAGTGAGGACCAGAACTAATTTTGATTTCCACTCCTTTATATGGAGCATTGAGTTATTTGTCTAAGGGGTTTAGCCTCGATCACGACTTCTTCATTAATATATATATGTGGAAGAGATTATATGGACATCAACTTATGTAATCAAGTTTCTGTTTGAAATTTAATTAGTCAACAACCGTGCTTATGATTGTAAAATCTATGTATAGTTTCTTTAATATATATATATTTTTTGGTATGTTAGAAACTTAAATTGCATAAGTTGTGTTACTGGGTTTTGACTAGTTTTGTTTTACATATGTTGTTTGAAAATTGTATCTCTGTATTTGATATTTGGGTTTAGTTTTGCAAAATAGCATCTATGCGACTTATACATCAGTGGAGAATGATTTATTAGCACTTACATAGCACTATCTCATGCAATAAAGTATTTGACCCATAAAAACATCATTTTTTGGAGAATCAGTATTATAGTATACTCAGTTTTTTTTTTAAAACAATAAAAGATGAAGTATATATTAGGTTGAACAGAACACATGAACTATCGTTTTGTTTTTAGTTGTGGATATAAAAAAATAAAATATCAAAATTCAGAATCTTTTGATATTTTGTACTTAATTTTAAATTTGGGGGTTACTTTAATTCACATTTCGTCTTTTATTTTGAAATAAATTAATTGAAGCAAAACGTTGCCAAATTAACCTCTTTCGCGCAGATTTATTTATTTTAAAATAAAAAAGATGTGTATGTTTTTTGTTCATGTGATTAATGATCGGCCCAAAGGAAGGTCGTTAATTGGCCGAACAACGAATGCACATGTAGAAATGATGGGTGATAATTATAAATTTTCCATGTGAACAATTTACCAGCCCAAAAGAAGGTTATTGTTTGACCGGATTTATTATCAACATTTGATTTCTGCGTTGAGAGTACCACTTACAAGTTGATATTTCTGTCCACAGACTAAACATCAACGTTGTGCTAGGTGTCTTGTTTTAATGGGCCCAATAATACTATATTTGATTAAAATTTGTGTCTTGCATGATTATTTATTTTAGTTTAGTTTGCATGTTATGACATGAATTTCTATTTGAGTGAGCTTATGTGTTTGTTCGTTTTTATTTATAGTTACGGCATCTGGTGCTAATATTACTGCTAACATGAACTTAATTCTCGTGCTTAATGGCACAAACTTTAAGAACTGAAAATAGAACATTTTGTTAGTTCTCGGCTGCATGGATTTAGACTATGCATTAAGGAAGGATGTCCCCGCTTCTCTTACAGATAAAAGTTCCGCTAATGAAAAAGCAAACTTTGAGAAATGGGAACGTTCTAATCGCTTAAGTCTAATGATCCTAAACCGCAGTGTTCCAGAAGCATTCAGTGGTGTTCTGCCAAATGAGATATCTGTAAAAGGTTTTCTTGCAGAAATCGAAAACCGTTTTGTAAAGAATCGAAAACGGACTAAGGAGGGAACTTTACAACCAAATAAACAAAAGATTCAGGATAAATAATTTCCCTATTTCTTTTGCAAGAAATTTGGGCATGTGAATAAGGAATGTTCCAAAAACGCTGCATGGCGGGTAAAGAAATGAGGATTTTTTAGCTTTGTTTGTTCTGAAGTTAATTTGACTTATGTGCCTAGTAATACTTAGTGGGTAGATTCAGGTGCTACTACTCACACGAGTGTTTTTATGCAATGTTATATTTGGAGCCGACCGCCAAGTGAATCTGAAAGATTCATTTATGTGGGCGACGGCAAAGCAGTTCCTGTTGAAGCGATTGGCACTTTTAGATTATCTTTTGAGACATGTCATTTTATTGAATTAAGAGAGACTTATGTAGTACCGTCTTTTAGACGTAATTTGGTTTCTATTTCTTGTTTGGACAATTATGGTTATCCTTGTTCATTTGGAAATACGAAATTTAGTCACTTTCCTAATTCTACTTTGTTTGCGACTGGTTCCTTGAATGATAAACTATATATGCTAAATACGTGTGCTTCATCTAATGAAACCTTGCAAACAACATCAAGAGGTACAAAACGCAAATTATCAAGTGAGAATTCTGCCACTCTATGGCCCAAACGCTTAGCACACATATCGAAAAGGAGAATAGAGAGACTTGTGTCAGACGGAATTCTTGAACCCCTTGATTACACAGACTTTAATGTATGCATGGAATGTATCAAGGGTAAACAAACAAACATAAGGAAATTAAGTGCTAACAGGAGTTCCGGCATATTACAAATTATACATACTGATATATGTGGTCCATTCCCTACGGCTTCTTGGAATAGTCAACAGTATTTTATCACTTTTATAGATGACTATTCTCGTTATGGGTACTTATACTTAATTCGTGAAAAGTCACAATCTTTGAACGTTTTTAAGGCCTTCAAAGCCGAAGTTGAAAATCAACTAGGTGAGAAGATTAAGGCTATTAAATTTAACAGTGGTGGTGAATACTATGATAGATATGAAGGATCAGGGGAAAAAAGTCCAGGACCTTTTGCTAAATTTCTAGAGGAATGCGGAATCGTCCCACAATACACAATGCATGGGAAACCACGCATGAATGGTGTTGTTGAAAGACGAAACAGAACGCTTAAGGACATGGTAAGAAGTATGATTAGTCATTCTTCATTACCAGACTCACTCTCGGAGAGACACTTAAGACTGCAGCCTACATACTAAATAGAGTACCTAGCAAAGCTGTAGCTAAAACCCCTTATGAATTATGGATAGGCAAACAGCCTATCATTAAGCACTTACACATTTGGGGTTGTCCAGCTGAGGCTAGGCCTTATAGGCCGCATGAAAACAAATTGGATTCAAGAACAGTTAGTTGCTATTTTGT
This sequence comes from Primula veris, assembly GCA_963682055.1. Taxonomy (NCBI): domain Eukaryota; kingdom Viridiplantae; phylum Streptophyta; class Magnoliopsida; order Ericales; family Primulaceae; genus Primula; species Primula veris. The sequence continues at coordinate 15,504,221 of OY821741.1, forward strand.
TGGGTATCCTGAAAAATCGAGGGGTTTCAAGTTTTATGATCCCTCAACTAAATCCTTTTTCAAAACGGGAAATGCGAGATTTCTTGAGGATGTTGTAATTGAAAGGGGAGATAATGTTAGAAATGTTGTCTTTGAAGAGGAATTTATTCCTTTACCAAATGTTGTTATGGACAATGATCATTTTGACATTGTTCAAGAAACACTTGAAGACAACAATGAGGATTTACCTATAGAACTCCCTACTCAAAATCAAGAGGATGCTCCAGAAGAGAAAACTCAACAACCTCAAGAGGAAGTGCCACTTAGGCGGTCCACTCTAGACAAAAGAAGTGCAATTTCAAATGATTATATTGTATTTCTTCAAGAGTATGAGTTTGACATAGGGACAATGGAAGATGATCCAATCAATTTCCAACAAGTCAAACAAAGTGTTAATTGTCAAAAGTGGATTGATGCCATGAATGATGAGATGAAATCCATGAAGGACAACGATGTTTGAGATCTTGTCAAGTTGCTTGAAGGTGCGAAACCCATTGGTTGTAAATGGATATTGAAAACCAAAATGGATTCTCATGGCAATATTGAGAGATATAAAACACATCTAGTCACTAAGGATTTTACTCAAAAGGAAGGTATTGACTATAAATATATCTTCTCTCCAGTCTCATCGAAGGATTCTTTTAGGACGATAATGGCACTTGTAGCTCATTTTGATTTAGAGTTGCATTAGATGGATGTTAAGACAACTTTTCTTAATGGTGATATTGAGAAAACTATATATATGGCATTGTCAGAAAATTTTGTATTAGGTGATTCAAAGTCTATGGTTTGTAAACTTAAAATGTCCATCTATGGTCTTAAGCAAGCTTCCCGTCAATCACAAGTTTCATCAAATCATTGTCTCATACGGTTTTGATGTCAATACAGTCAATGATTGTGTATATCACAAGTTCAGTGGGAGTAAATTTATATTTCTAGTGCTTTATGTCGATGACATACTATTGGCAAGTAGCGATATATGCTTATTGCACGAAACCACGAGATTTCTAACTAAGCATTTTGAAATGAAAGATCTTGGTGACGCCTCTTTTGTATTAGGAATTAAGATACATCGAGATCGCTCTCGGGGTGTCCTTGGGTTATCACAAAAGAGCTATATCGATCAGGTACTTCTTAGGTTTGGCATGAAATAATGTGCACAAGGAGACACTCCCGTTGCTAAAGGAGACAAGTTTAGTCTCAATCAATGCCCCAAGAATGAAATTGAATGAAAAGAGATGCAAAAGATTTCTTATGCTTCGGCTGTTGGGAGTCTTATGTATGCTCAAGTATGTACGTGTCCAGATTTGGTGTACATAGTGGGTATGTTGGGAAGATACTTAATTGACCCCGGCATGGATCATTGGAATGTAGCCAAACGGGTTATGAGGTACTTACAAAGAACAAAGGACTATATGCTCACATATCGGAAGTCAGATAATTTGGAGATCATAAGGTATTCTGACTCTAATCTTGCAGATTGCCAAAATACTAAGAGATCCACTTCTGGCTATGTCTACATGTTGTCAGGAGGAGCTGTATCATAGAGAAGTGCTAAGAAGACACTCATAGCTCCGTCCACAATGGCAGCAGAGTTCATAGCTTGTTATGAGGCAACCAATCATGCGATATGGTTGCGAAATTCTGTCACACGGCTGCGAGTTGTCGATGGTATTGAAAGACCCCTAAAGATTTATTGTGACAATCTATCAGCAGTTTTATATTCGAACAACAATAGAAGCTCATCAAAGTCTAAACACATAGACATTAAGTTTTCTAGTTGTTAAAGAAAGAGTTCGGAGAGATATAGTGTCTGTTGAACATATAGGAACAAACAACATGCCAGCGGACCCACTTACTAAAGGCTTAACACACAAGGTCTTTCATGCGCATACTACTCAAATGGGTATTGTCATGTTTGATCATATTCAGTTTTAGTGGGAGTTTGTGTTCCGTATTTATTTCTTTGGTTGACACAATTAAAACACTGTTGTGTTCATTTTTCTACAGAATAAAGTTGATGGTATTATTATTATCTTTATTGCTCTGAATGTGTTATCTTTCAATTGTGATTTAACATAAAATTTGAAAGAATAAGTATTGATCTCACTAAAGAATAAATGACCAATTGGAAATAGACATGACTAAGATCACATTGCATGTATTTTCCAGTTACACATCCATACTTGATCTATGTCATTGAATATATTTGATATGTTGATTATTGATAGATCGAGTTACGATAAATATAACAAAGGTCTCTTTAGTCTCATATTGGTATAGGAGATGGATCAGATTGATTAAAGAAAATGTTTTAAGAATTATTAGCAATTTTGCGCGCAACTAAATTTATTTAATGTAATTGTCATTTGAAATTAATTGTAGCCCAAGTGGTAGATTGTTAGGTTATTTTTAATAACCTAGTATGTGAACTAATTAATTAAGACAATATCATTTATGCTGATATTTTATATTGGGCTAATTAAGTGATCTAATAAGTAAAGGTCAATTAACATCTTGCCGGTATGGGCTTTGTAATGTGTACTACCCGATAGCTAACATAATTAGGGTTTATGCGGCTCTACTTAGTTTACTATATAAGGTACCAAGGGTTTGGTCCCCAAAACTAACTTATCATAACTCTCCCCTTTCATTCCCATCAATAGAGAGAGAACCCTAGAGAGAGAAATGTTGGTCTTTGGAAAACCATTATCTCACAATCTTTCCTCGTATTCAACATCAATGGATTCGGATATGATCCTTATTAGTGGTTTTCATCAAGATGCTCACTCACTTTAATTGTTAAGCGAATAAGTGGTTTTACCAAATAAAACGGGTTATAAATTCACACCTAAGTTTTGAAAGAGTCTTTTACATCACATTTCTTTTTGGTGGAGGGAGTAACTATTCAGTTGTCAGTTTTTTCCCTTTCAATTAATCCCTTAAAATTTTTAGTAGTGCGCGCATGCACCTGCTATTCAAATCTCTCTTGCTATTTTGGTACAATTTTTTGGTTGAATTTGGTTGAATTTGAATTTGGTTTCACCAATCAATTACATAAATACTCTTTATGTATGATATTCGCTTCTTTTTGCTTTTTACTCTATTTATCTTTCTTAACGTGTGCTTGATATCATGGGAACGAGGATACTTTACAACTTGATTTGATTACACGACTTTTATTTTTCTAGTTTTCTGACTAGCCAAGTCCAAACTTCCAACTTAAATTAATTGCATATGATTGATATAGACAATTTTAAATAACCATGACTATGTTTAATGACTTAATAATCTGAGCATCATTTATATTTAAGAATTTTTATGTAACAACCGAGACCGGATGGGTGTCGTACGGCCGAATAACACGTGTAGTGATACGTGTTATACAAAGCCTAACTTAATTGAAACACATTTCAATACAATTTTATCAACAAAATATTCGTAAATTTCTATAAAAACCTTACAAATATAAGTTCTAAAGTTCAAACACTTAAACTTTAATTCTTACAATGTAAATCAAAATGTAATTGCAGCCAAAAACTAGGTACGTAACCCTATGAGATCTGTCTCGTCCCGACTATTCGGCTTCAACTCTAAATAGCTGATCACTTCCATCAAAACATTTTAAAAATGAGTGGTGAGCTAAACAAGCTCAATGACCGACAAATCCTTACAATAATAATAAGTGACACAAATATGTTTTTTATTTTTTTTCTTTCTTCCGAAAACCCCATAATTAGATTTATTAAAAATTCTGAATGCATGATAACATACAACCCTTTTTTGAAATTTAAACTTTAAGAATCATTAATTTAATATATTTCAATATAATTGATTGGAATTCTCAATCTGGTCGGTGGATTTAGACTTGCTCAATCTCTTTTATTCGTTTTTTTTCGGACTCGCTCGAATAAACTTCTTCTTTTTTCAATCTCACCAAAATAACCTTCTTTCTTTTTCGGAATCCACGAAATAACCTTCTTCCTTTTTCGGATTCCCCCAAATAACTTTCTTTCTTTTTCGGACTCGCCCAAATAACCTTCTATTTCTTTCTTTCGTTTGTAACAATCAAGATATACTTATATAGATGGTAATTAAAATAATAACTTGAAAACTTGTAAACACCTTTCAAAATATACACCCATAGTTATCCATAGTTATACTAGCAAGACAAAACCCACTCACCTCCATTCCTATTTATTATTAAACCCGAATAGCCAAATACAAGTATTAACAACCTCAAAATGTAATAGTAATACTTATGTTATATTACGGTACTATACCTAACTTCATGAGGTTTATAAATTGGAGCATAAACTCGTTATTAACTCGTTGACATCTAAACATGAAGTTCTAATTAACGCAGTGGCAACCTAAACTTTTGGTCCAACAATATAGTAACAAACTCACTTGGTTTTCTAATTCCAATAATCAAGTACATTTAACCTTCACAGAAATACTACAAAACTTATTTAAGGATATGTTATTGTAACATCCCGGATTTTTATAAATGGTTTTATTTGCAATTAAATTTATCCAAAAACGTTTTATACAATTTTTAGCCAAAAACCGAAACTCTTCCGAAAAACTTTATTTTTAAAACCTGTTACTAATTTTATAAATAAAAAGGACCCAATGGCTTTCTTTATAAATATTTGTTATTTTGGAGCAGTAAAATAATAGTTTTGTTTATGAGTTAACTTTTAGAACTTTGTGGATCAAATAATTCGCTTCTCCAAACTCTCTCAAAATAGTTTCACGTAAAACACTTTTCATCCCACTTTTCAAAACAGAAAACCAAAAACCACAAAAACAAAGAGAGAAAAGAGAGGTTCCAAAGCTTAGCAACAAGAAGAAGAAACCACCATTAGCGAGTTTTTACCCGAAGCATCTCCCCTACGAACTAAGGTAACGGGGGTTATCCATTGCGACTGGACGGGGTTGTATGTTAGAGTTAGATCTTGCGTTTTATAAAATTTGGGTGTTTTTCGTTTATCTCAATTATATTCTATTAAATTGTTAATTGGGTTTTATGTGTTGCTCTTTTGGTTCACTTATTTGAATTTGAGAATTGGGATTTTAGACATATGAATTTCGAATTAATGATCATATAGATGGGTTTGTGTGTTATTATGAGTTGTTATGTGTTATTATAGTTGTTGATGAAATTGGGTAAATTTATGTTGAATAGAGATGAGTTGTAGTTTATGCATACAAGATGTTTGTTAAAATGCCTGAATGAGATTTTATGTTGTTGGGCTTGTTTGGCTAGTTGTGATTTTAGTACTTATGCTTATGTGTTTTGTTAAATTGCAATAATATGATTTTATTGGGAATTGTGATAATTGAATAGTATAATATTATTGGCCGAGGCCTTGTGATTTATTTATTGGCAATGGTCTATGTCTCTCCCTATACCGGGGGCATAAGACGAGCCGAGGGGTATAGGAAATGACTCGTCTTACGGACTGAGGCGAGTGGCGTGAGAGGTCCTAGTGTGCACTTTAAATATTTATATGTTGGCAATGGTCTATGTCTCTCCTTATACCGGGGGCATAAGACGAGCCGAGGGGTATAGGAAATGACTCGTCTTACGGACTCGGGCGAGTGGCGTGAGAGGTTCTAGTGTGCACTTTAAATATTTATATGTTGGCAATGGTCTATGTCTCTCCCTATACCGGGGTCATAAGATGAGCCGAGGGGTATAGGGAATGACCTACCTTACGGACTGGGGTAGGTGGCGTGAGAGGTCCATGTGTGTAATAGATGTGTGTTAGAGTTACTTAATTTATTTCGTTGTATGATGCTATTACATTTCTTTTGATACGCGGTTATTGTAGTGTTGTTTTGTGAGTTCTTGCATTTATTGGATGGAGTGACAGTATCTTGTGTGGTGCCGCCCCGTCTATGATTGTGCGTGGGATTCACCGTTACAGTTTTGTCTTTCAGGTACAACTTAGGCTGAGGCATTTGGATAGGAGCATTTGCGATGTATCGCATGGGTTCGGCGCTTCTTTTAGTCGCTTTCTTTTTACTTAGTCCATTTTGAGGTTGTAGCCTACCGGCAAATTACATTCGTTTGGTACCTTTTTCTTTTATAAATCTGTTAAAACCATATTGTCTTGTAGTCGCGTTTGGCAAACATTTTTAGTTCATTCGTTTAATTGTTCCTTTAGCTCGCAAATTATTTTCTTTTAATAGTTAAATATTGTACCAACAGGTTCTTTTTACTTTTGTTCAAAAAGTCACGCATTGATGTCCGTTTTTCGGATTTCGGTAGATGTGTGTTGGAGTTACTTAATTTATTTCGTTGTATGATGCTATTACATTTCTTTTGATACACGGTTATTGTAGTGTTGTTTGTGAGCTCTTTCATTTATTGGATGGAGTGATGGTATCATGTGTGGTGCCGCCCCGTCTATATATGTGCGTGGGACTCACCGTTACAGTTTTGTCTTTCAGGTACAACTTAGGCTGAGGCATTTGGATAGGAGCATTTGCGATGTATCGCATGGGTTTGGGGCTTCTTTTAGTCGCTTTCTTTTTACTTAGTCCATTTTGAGGTTGTAGCCTACGGACAAATTACATTCGTTTGGTACCTTTTTCTTTTATAAATCTGTTAAAACCATATTGTCCTGTAGCCGCGTTTGGCAAACATTTTTAGTTCATTCGTTTAATTATTCCTTTAGCTCACAAATTGTTTTCTTTTAATAGTTAAATATTGTACTAACAGGTTCTTTTTACTTTTTTTCAAAAAGTCACGCATTGATGTCTGTTTTTTGGATTTCGGGGCGTGACAGTTACAGTCTACACGTCAAACCTATGAAAACCATGTGATCTTTAAAATTACAAACAAAACCATACGATCTTTAAAACTACAAACCAAAGATGAATTAAATTGCATATTACTAACACTTACGGTTGGAATTGTCCCACATCAATTGTGCATTATCAAACTCAAGTCTTAATATATGTCAATCTCTTTCCTTACTAATAGGCATTTTAGTGGGGAATGGACAGTCATCTACATGTTATCAGAGCAGGCCATCGAAAGGCTAACCAAGTTATAAGTATGATGAGTTACCTCCACCCATTTGTTGATTGCACTCGTTAGACTTCTCAGAAATTAATATACCTACGAGTGAGTGTGAGTGTTGGAATTGTCCAACGTCACTTGAGCATTATTAAAGTAAAGTTTTAATATATGTGTATCTTCTTTCTTACTAATAGGTGTTTTACTAGGTAATGGACGGATTTCTACCTTTACCTTGATGTACAGTAATCAAAATCAAGAATCGTGACTAGGTTATCCAATCACACTCTACCCTTTACCTTGCCTCATCATGCTCTTTCTCTATATCATACTATTAATATAAGTAAATTAAAGAAAAGTTGAGACTGCTCAATTTTGTTCAATTTTTCCAAAAACACCCTCACTCTATTTTAATAATTACCAATGTACATAATCTAATTAATTAGCTATTTGTTCTCACTATATTTTTCTAATTACGGTGTAGTCTAAATTAATTAACAATTCGTTTTAACCTCTATAACTAAAATAAATGATACCAAATTTGAATATTATCTTCAAAATAAAATATATTACAAGATTTATGTTATTACGCATCTCACACGCAACGCGTAGGTAACTTTTACTAGTCTATCTATACTACAAGAAAAAGCTCATTTACCAACAGTTTGTTTTTTGAAAATTGTTGGTAGACTAAGTGTTGTTACATTTTAGAAACAGAATAGAAAATAATTATGTTGCTAAAATTTAGTTGAATTTCTAAAATTTAGTTGAAAACTGTTGGTAATGAATTTTTTGGTGTAGTGTGTATGTACGACTCTGGTACATTCAGGACTATTAATATCAAAGTAAAGTATCAACCCTTCTCTTATACGTATATGAAAAGAGAACTATTAACGTCTAATCTTCAATTTCAATTAAGCCGTCGTCGTAATTAATTAATTTGCAAATGGCTAGAATATCTTCTTCTTTATACGATTATCAATCAAATAAAAAACTATTTTATGTACCAATTCTTACATCTCCAACTACAGGTGGGGTGCCAGCTAGTTTTGGTTTTCCTTTTATCTTTCTTTAATCTTAAACCTAAATGTAACTTATAGTCATCTCAATTTAATGAACAGCCCTTCTTATTGCTAGAGCGAGTCCTTAGTTTTTATTAATGACTAACATCTCCGCCATCTTAGTCCTTACTTTTACCATTGTTGTATTGATTAATTTTAGTGGTTGGTTACAACTCTACTTTTAGTAGAGATTATCCTCGATACTGTCTGCATGTAGGCAGTCACCGGTATTGGTTTGCTCAGCTTGTGGGCCTCCTTCATAATTCTTTATAAGATACTCTTAACTTCCAAAAAAAAAAAACATCTCCGCCATCTTATTTAAAAATATTCTATTAACCCCAAAAGACAATATAAAAATCACTTTAAGCGAAATAAATAAAATAAAAATACGGGGTTTGACAGGTTATCGACATTATGTGTCTTTGCATGACAATTGAAATTATGAACTTATAAGAGATTCATTTTCAAAATTCCCAAAACTAGGAAAATAACATAATATACAAGTCTACATATATACTTGTATCTGGAAATGTCTTACAACTTGTTTGGTTGTACCCCTTAAGCCCAACTTCTTTGTTTTGTGTATAAGCTGCATTTCATGTGTTTGATTAGTTTAATCACACAATGAACATTTATTGGGGTAGGAGAGAATCGAGAGATTAAAAACTTTAAATGGAATGAGCCCAACTAATACTCAGACTCAAGTATACCTTCATGTTTGCTTAACATTTGCATGTATATCTATTGTTTATAAAAAAAAAAAAAAATCACATGTCTAACAAGCATTCTACAGTAGACACTCTATAAAATAATACACTTGGGACCACCAAAATTTATTAATTAAAAGAGTTATTAATTAATCGATAAATTAATAATTATTAATTTATATATTAATTAATATTTTATTAATTTATAGTAAAATACTTAGTTTACAAACACCTTTCAAGCTTCCACTTAATTATTGTATAATTAACCTTAGTAAAATAAAGAGTTCCAATGCATGTATATCAAATAAGTATGAGTTATGAATAGTTCCAATGCATGTATATCAAATGAAGGGCCCAATTTGAAAGAAACCTTCAATCTCCCACCTTATTATGCTTCTTGTGTTCAATGTATCACTTTATGGACATTAAAAATATTTTCTATATAAATACAAGATCAAAATAGGTTAACACAAACAAATCATACACACAACATGGGTTATCGCAATGCAATGGATGTCGAAGATGTTCTGACTCACCCAGAAGAAAATGTAGTTGCACAGTTGTTGACTGATGAAGAAATTATTGAAAGCGTTATTGGAATTAATAAAGATGATATCGATGAAGAAGATGATGAAAGTTCTACAATGGAGCCCCCTTCGCGAAACGAAGCTATTAAAACGGCAATCACATTGAACAATTTCTTGTTGAGCTATGAGAAAACAACATTAGAAGTTCTTACCATGCTAAGGAAAATTAGAGACGAGATTCAAGGGGAAATTGATTTCAACAAAAAACAAAAGACAATTGAGTCATTTTTCAAGAAACCTTCGTAAATCATTCATGTAATATGCTATAGATAAGGAATTATTAATTTATATTTTATATGGGGTCTAAAGAAATTATCAAAAATGTATTATCTTATAATTTTAGCGAATTATTAATTTAGCACTCTATCCCCGAGTCGGGACCGGCCAAAAATATTATCTTAGAGAGTTTATTAAATAATCGAGTATTAATTTATCGAGTTTCTACTGTAGTTGAATTTAGTTTAAAATAACTTAGCAAATTTATATTCTCATACCGTTTATTCTTTCAAACTTTCCAGCTCGTAATTGCATTATGAAGCAAGAAGGCGTGAAGAAGTTGAACAACAAAAAGCGCTTGCTTGAACCATCACTTCCTCAACATGTGACTTAAAATATGGAAATAACAATAGCTTCATTACCCGTCGATAAGACCCCTACGAAGTCAGTGATGACACCTCAAGGCTCGCTGATGTCACCGCCCCATGAAGATCATGACAATATAAAGCCTCGCCCCAGTCTAAATAAAATCATGATCAGAATGGCTCACATCCGTTAGATCAATCTGATGACAACAATAGAGACGTGCAGAATGCCTTACAGCCCTTAGATCATGTTCCTGCCAGATTTCGTCGGTTTATGACGATGGTTATGCACATGAAGGCTAATGTTATACTCTTCACATCAAAGTCGTGAAAATGTTGATGAAATTTTTAGTTGTTTTGCAGTTTTACCCTTAAAAGATAAAATCTTTGTTTGTGATAAGCTTGTGTAATACCGTTCTTTTTTTAAAACTTCTTATTCACGTGTTGTTACTTTGTTACTGACTTTTCAGATCCTCATATTAATTGAAATGTGGATTTTCCCTACCACTTATATAAAATAAAAGAAAAATAACTTTTAAAAAAGACAATATTGTTGTGATACATTATGCTGGTTGTCCATTTTCATGTATAAGTTAAATACATTCATGCATAAGGTTCAAATATGAGACTTATGCGTTTCTATCTTTGCTCTCATACATGTAACTTGTTCCACCACTCCACTATATAAAAGGGTTAGAGTTTTCATAATCACACATTGATATGAATACAAACTATAATTTGCTGTCTCTCTATATTTCTTGCTATGTCAATACCTAGCTAATAATTGTCACACAAAACGTTATCGGCACTTTGTTTGAAGACGGAGTCAAGAAATCTCTAGAGTGTTTCATTAGAAGAGAGTATACGGATATATTTCTTACTCGAAAAGTTAGGAAGAGAGTTTATTGGGTTGCTAGATCGCGTATTGATCATTCATTTCGCATTACCGAATTAAGATACACAATTTCTACTTATAATAAAACGTAGAAATTGCATGATTAATCAAGAATAGAACAGGTAATCTCATGTTTAGGATTTATCACATGATGGATGGTTTATTTTGATGAAATTGCTATTGTAACTCATGTATGTCACTTATAAAACGAGATAAATCTTGTATAGTTAGACATTATTAATTTTTGGACCTAAACTGTCATTTTTAGAACAATGGTGGACTAATATGTAACTCGATAAAACTTTAGGGTCTCTCTGTAACGAGACTGAAACTGTTGGACTAGCACTGTAAATATCTTAAACTACATATAGTTTCCTATATTTACACTCGTGGTCCCTGTATTTACCCACTATACACTGAATAGTATATGTGTACGAGTTTGCCTAATGTTTGGTCCATTTAGACTTTTCTACACACAAGTAAATTACTTAGATTTAATTGCTACAACATCTGAAACTTGTAGAAATCTTGTAAAAAACACCTCTTGCATGACATAATAACTTGATTATGTGACTTAATTGGATTTAGTCTCTTAACATGCCTCCTTTAATTGCCTATTAATGGATGTAACTTGTGTTAGATTTAATACAATAAAATCTAGAACTCATTTCGTTTAATATTACTATCCCATATTAGGATTAGTTACCATGAGTTTGGCATGACTATGTTACTATCGTGATGACATCTATGACGAATAATTGTCCGAAATGACTTATTCGAATTAGACCTACACCACGATTCGGAATAATTATTTCGTAAGAAGTACTATGAATCTTAATTCACCGAGTTCTCTGAAACTCATCACCCAGTTGTTTTGGACAAGAAAATTTGGCCTCATTATGATGAAGAATACCAATTTTTGTCCTGCTAAGGAAAGGCAATTCAAACGCCCGATGATAATTCTCTTTGCGGGTCTTGTCCCCGAATTGAGAGCTGAGACAATGTCTAGTCATCTCGATGGCCAAGGAACCGTTGCGAGCATAGTGCTCGTCGATCCAAGCGAGATTTGGACTTTCGTTCGAACCATGGACCTTGGGCCCTAAGGAAGTCTCGGAAATAGAACAAAAAATAGTGATTTTTTGTCAAATATGAGACAAGGCTTGCAAGCTTGATCTCTATTATAAATGTGGTCATACTGGTCATTGGCAAAGCTTTAGTTATGCTACTGCCCAAAAGTTTGGGCCTACCTTGGTTGCAGAAAATCCGAGACTCATGTGGTAAAATCTGATGGAAAGCAAACTCTTGATGCCCATGTTTTTGTGGCTCAATGGTAGTTTGACAACTTTCTTTATTGAGCTTATATTTAGCTGCACTGGATTTTGTTTTTCCATTTGGACTATGCATTATCCTTTTTGGAGCATTCTTTTGGGTTATGTTTTGTGTTTTTGAAATTTTCTCGAATAATTTAAAGTATTTTTAGCAAATTCCTTAAATATATGTGACCAAACTTTAAAATACTAAACTTTATGGCAACATCAGTGGGGTACTTGGTTGTCTGTGTATAGTGGCCAACGGTGTACCACTAATATTGCCATGAACGGTAAAAATTGTTTCACCAACTATATTTCTAAAGTAACCTCCGTGACAAATACTTTGAACGTGTCGGTTTTTACCGAATTTTTGTTAAAGTAAACTCGCATTGCCAAAATGACAAAGAGGCCTTACACTCCTAGAGGTGTTTTACATGCCTACTTGAGTTGTAAATGATACTCGAGAAAACCAGTATAATCTGTAGAATGCTTTGAAATTGGTATATATTTTTCTTTACACAACCTCCACTTAATACGACCAAAAGCGTATTTTGGAAAAGTTAAGAATTATTCCAAGTGATATTTATTTAACCGCAAACTCAAATCGTAACCTTGACAAGCGATCGCTTTATTACATGACATGGGATGTAACATTGGTGAGACTGTACTCCTCATCATTAGGCGGAGATTTGCACGTTAACATTGATAAGGAACGATGTGAAATAACATGGCATATACCCACTCAGTCTCAACCTGATTTCCCATGATGCACAAAATGATAAGTTGTGTAGTGACTCCCCCGAGTCTAAATAATAGACGCATTTAATGACTAATGAAATGTTATGAGATCAAACATTTCAATTGCATATATGCTTGTAAGGAAAGTGGTCCATGTGGGATGTCGTGTTCCAGTTAAACATGATGGTTAGGCCAAACCCGCCAAGCAAAAGAAGTTATTATTGGCTGTCCAGTCGGCCCCCTTCACTGGAAAGGATGGATGCTCCATCCGGTAAGTGCACAACTCCTTACTCATTTGTCTTATGAAATCATCAAGGGTCAAGGAGAGGTATGAATTCCTCCTAATCTTGAGAATCTTGAAATATTTGTCGATCATGCTAGCTTAGACGATATTGAAAACGACACTGTCATCTATGACTTGCTCATACATTTAGTGACAACTGATATTATGACCAAATGATGACACGGAACCAGATACCGTTACTGAATGTGAACAACCAATCTAGGTTGAATTGTATTCCTTAGCGAAACAAATCGTGTTTGGACAAGTTGTTCCAACCCGTCCAATGATAAACTGATTTGTCATAAAGGGATATTCGTAATAAAACATGATGAGAATAATGAGATAGTACAGATCTTGCCTAGTGGCGAAAGGCTTCTCTCACACCCTAGAATTGAGTATGAGATGACTGATTCTCTCATATTGGACATTAAAACGTTCCACTACATTATCAGTTTAGTAGTTTCTGAAAAAAATGAATATGCAGCCCATTGATGTGGTCATAGCTTATCTCTATGGGTATACAAATACGGAGATATAGATGAAGGTTCATGTTGGACTTCAGTTGCTTAAATCAAGTAATTTCTGACCACGGAAAATGTTCCCGATTATACGAAGATGCTCACTATATGGATTACATCAATCCAAATGGATGTGGTATTCCCGTTTAAGTGAATACTTGATCAGCTTGGGATATGCGTATATTGATATATGCTCTTGCTTGTTTATTTAGCAATCTGCTTCAGGATTTGCCCTTCGGCATGAAGGATTTAGGAAATACATGGTGTTGTCTCGACCTATTATTCAAGCACTGTAATCATAGTCCATGATTCACACTACACCAGAAAGGTGGTAGGATGCTTTAGTCGTCATGACATTAAGCTGTATAATTCTCCCATGATCATTCGATCACTAGACATTAATGTCGACCCATTCTGTTAACAAGTGATGTCGAATAGATATTGAACCATGTGCATTCATATCTAGGTATAATTAGCGCATCATTGTACATGGTCCAATGTAATAGTTCGAATATCTCGATTGCTGGTGTAGCTCGACACAATATCGCGCCAACATGCTGCCAAATTGAATGGCAATAAATTCATTTTTCCATTACATTAAGGTAAATGTGGATCTGGGCTTATTCGGGTTTTATGATGTTTTGTACCATGAGTTTTACCATTTTTTCAGTTTTATGCCCCAAATTCTTATTTTTTCATTTTTCTGCCCCATATTTCAATCCAAAAATTTAACATATGTTAACGGAACCCAGTCATGTGCATGGAAAATGCTGTATTACCGTTAGAATTAAGGGTATTCTGGTCTTTTTCATATAATTGTTCAATTTTAATCGTTGGATCAATGACAAAACGATCTAGTAACTCATATTTCTCACATACATATACATATACGCTATACATGTTATACATACATATATATATACACAGTAATATATATATATATATATATATATATATATACAAATATATATAAAATGGCAGCTACAGCAGCAGAACCACCACCACTGTTTCAGAATTCACACCTCCTCAACACGTGTATTTGCCTCGCGAACCCCTTAGACACATCCTAGATCCACCAACTGATCCACCAGATGGCGGTTTCGAATGGCAAATCAACCTCTTCTCCGCCACCGTTGAATCTGTCTCCTCCACCCTTTTTCCCCATCTCTTCCTTTTGCCCTCTCGTCGCTGTCCTTTTGTCAAAAAAGTATATGTACATATGTATGTGTATATATATATTTTATATTTATATGTATCTATTTTTGTATGGGGTTTTTGATTGATAGAAGATGGGTTTTGTTGGGTATTAATCTGGGTTTAATTAAAGGATTAAATAGTGGATATATATATATATATATATTATGTATATACTCCGACATGGGGTTTGATTGATGATAATAGTGCTAAGGTATTGAGTGTCTAATATGCAGGTTGAAGAATGATGATGAGTTGGATTTTTTGTTTTTTATCTTGAATATATTTATGGGAATGAATTGGAATATTATGGTTATTTATCATATATGTTTATATATAATTTTATTGCTATAGTAATATACAACAATTGGTTAAAACTTCATTTATTTTTTGAAATTATTGAGTGTTATATATATATATATATATATATATATTGTATATATTACTTTATTACTTCTGTATAAAAAGGAAAATAAGAATTCCTTACACTTATTAATTTTTAGTATTTATCTTATAATTATAATGATTTTTGACTCTTTTTTTAATAATGTTTATTTATTTACTTAAAACATAATTTAAGACTTTTAAGTAACCATTATCTAAAGTAAATAGTGTAAATAAATGAGGGCATTTAGGTAAAAACTTTGAAAAACATACATGTGGAGTACACATGACTATTAATTGGAAGAAAAGTTTGAAACTAAAATAAAGCTGAAATATGGGGCATCAAAATGAAAAAATAACAATTGGGATCACAAATTTGAAAAAATAGCAAAACTCAGGTTACAAAACATCATAAAACCCGGGCTTATTCTATCCCATTTCGACATCGAGTGTACTACCCTCTAGTGCTCGAAAGAATACCATCTTTTTATGTTATACCGATGCCGGTTGCTTATCATACCCGCAGAAGAGGATTTTCAATATGGGTTATGTCTTTACTATTAGAAAGGCGGTGATATCTAGCTTGGAGTTCTTTGAAAGACCATAGAGGCTATTTATACGAACTACTATGATCTACTCGTACTCTATGAGACGACCAGATAGCGTATATGGATTCGAGCTCGTATCAGCCATATGCAAAGTGTAAAGTATATGTGCTCTGTCTGACGATCAATATGAAGCATTTGTGCCGTCATTGATCAAACGAGACATGTTGAACTTCCACCAAGCATATCTTGCCAAATATAGTTCTTCACGTATGAAGAGTAATAGTATCCCATGTAGTGCTCATTTCTATTCCATGTTCATGCACACAGTTATATGCAAATGAGAGCATACTCTCATACTTGTTGAGTACTTGAAATACAAAATACATGTAGCCTGTCGTGTACAAGTGAGGGGAAGCATCTGATGAATGCTCGTGTTGATTAACACTTGTGAGTCTACTCTTTTGTCCTTAAACCAAGGGTTTGTCCTACTGCATTTACATTGGCTAGGTATTAACGAGACACAATCAATCACACATTCACTAAGGATTTCATAGGCTATCTGAGTTATCTTAAGACATTTTATGTTCAAGATGAATCATCGCACTCAGGCGTGTGCAAGTAAGGTGGATCGTCCACGTGTATTCTTTTTATTCTTAGACCAAGGGTTTGTCCCATTGGGTTTAGCTTAGCAAAGTTTTTAATGAGACACGATTCACATCATCACTAAAAATTGTTGAACTTAGGGGGAGTATCGAGTTGCATACTCATAACGTTTGTGTACTCTTTTGTCCTTCGATTAGGGTGTTTTTCCCACAGGATTTTCTCTAACAAGGTTTTTAATGAGCCACACTGTGTATGCTTATTTCCCCCGCTTTTACTGATACTTATGCATTTTTTTGTCCTTCGACCAAGTTTTTTACAACTGGGTTTTCTTGGGAAGGTTTTGATGAGCCACATATTTTATATTCAGTTCATTCACGCACTTATATATTTTTTCGGCCCACTCCATTCGGCAACACCATTTTGTCCTATGATCCGGTTTTTGTTCCTCGTCGGGTTTTCTGGACTAGTGGTTTTATGTGTTGCCAATAGCGAATGCGACTTAACGACTCATCACAGTTTATGAAGACGAAAAAGTTTGAAGCATGTTTGGACACCCAAGAGGAGTGTTGTGATACATTATGTTGGTTATCCACATTACACATTCCACATTCATGTATAGCTTACATACATTCATGTATAAGGTTTAACTTTGACACTTATGACTTTTTTCTTTCCTCTTATACATGTAACTTGTTTCACCCCTCCACTAAATAAAAGAGTTGGAGTTTTCATACTTATACACATTGATATAAATACAATATATACTTTACTATCTCTCTATATTTCTTGATATGTTAATAGCTAGCTAATAGTTGCCACACAACAAATATGGTAATATATATCCATGTCTTTATGCTTTCTTTATATTGTATATTTAACGTGTTAACTTTTTGTTTGTTATACTTGTTTGTTTTTGCTTACAAAAAAAAAATTTGTTTTGCTTACATGTGCTTGATTTTTTGCTAATAATATTATATGCTCCTTATCAGGGGAAGATAAGTACAGACCATCGGGGGGAGCGACGACACCCCACATAATTCCGAAAATTATGACTTTTTCAAATTTTAACCATGTATTTTAACTAAAATACGTTAAAAACGGTGATTTGACACCTCTAATTTTTATATTCTAAATTTTGACAACCCCCCCCCCCCCCCCCCCCATATAACATTGTTGGGTTCGCCCCTACATGATGCTACTTTATGCTTGGCAAGTGGATTCTCCCTTCTTCGATCTTGTGTACATGATCTTTCATGTTTGATGTTTTTTGTTTTTTTTTAAGTTTGTAGTATATTTTATTGACCGGCTCCGCTCACATACTGTAACTTTTTTAACGCATGCTGATTTGACTTTGTTTACATATTATGTTTGTTGAACCATAGGTGCAATAATTGATTTTGATTATATCTGTGATTATATATTAATGATTTTACGATTTCTCTATTTGATGATTTAATACTTGAACTTTTCTAAAAAGAGAGAATGTATATTTCAGGATTTAAAATGATAGTACAATTAATAACAAAGACAACGGTTCGAACGGAAGTCGATTCGGAGTCTGAACGAGTAAATTAGTGCTAACTCACCCATGGGTATTACAGACCCACCCGTGGGTCAAGTGGACAGAACAAAGAGTATTTTTTCTAGCTACCACTTACCATTGGGATATACAGAACCCACTAGTGGATCAAACTTCCAGAACCAAGCAAGTTTTCACCCACCAATGGGTCAGAAGACACCCACCGGTGGATCAAAGTGCATATCACAAAAAAATAGCTTTTAAGCTTTTTCAAAAAGTGGCTTTAACCATGGAATAAAACTCTTAACCACTCCAAACGGTCATGAGAGATCCAATAGACATTTTTGCTCGATGAAGTTGTAAGGAAAAAATTTCGTCGAACACAATCGAAGAAAGAGTTGAAATGAACCAACCAGTCCATTCCAAGTATCATGTCGAATCCCGACATCTCTATAACAACTAAATCAAACATAAACACGTGGTCCGCGACCACCATCTCACAAGACTAACACACTCGGTCCAACACAACTCGACCCCCAACAGGAGTCTCTACGACAATCGGGTTCTCCAGAACCCCAATTTCTAACAACAAAGACTCAACTAGATGGCTAGCTATAAAAGAACGCGAAGCCCCCATATCGAATACTACTACTCATACATGAATACTCTACTTGTTCGTCTTGACTCCCAACACTTAACAAAATCCATATTCCACCAAAATTTTCAAATTCCGCTAATCATACAATACAACATTCCACACATTACTAAGTTCACAATCGCAATTTCACATTCCACTAAATATCTCTAGTCGTAATTCGATAAAATTTAAATTCTCAATTCCTACTAACTCTTAGACTTACGTTATTTCACAAGCCACAAGTCAACACAAATTATCGCCTTACATCATGAATAACAATACCTTCACTTTTCGACATGCAACATGCATATAACATTTCAATGTACTTTGTTGAACGATATTCTTCTAGTCGATTGTTTTGATAACAACAAAATATGTAAAACATGATAAAAGCTCGTTTTGCATACTAATCATTTTATCAAGCTTTCAACGGTTCAAAATTATAGAGTACTGAAATACGAAGCCAACGGGTCAAGCAGAACCAAATTCGGAGTAAAAATGAAGGAGTTACGAGCGTTTGAAGTTTAGCGAGAAAACCGCAAAATTTGCCAGAAAACGACCGGTCGTTTTGGTCCAAATCTGACCCGAGAGGTCAGAAAAAGACGACCGGTTGAAATGACAATACGACCGATCGTTTTGGTCCAAATCTGACCCGAGAGGTCAGAAAAAGACGACCGGTCGAAATAAAAATTAAAAAAAAAACGACCAATCGTTTTTCTGCAGAAAAATAATGATTCAAAAACGTAAAATTTCTCAACACTTATAAATTCCTTACATGGCACATATCACACAACTTCATCATTTTAGTCCACAACATTTTTAAGATCAACATCCATTCGCATATAATATTCATTCACACACAAGTTAATAATTTTGAAAACACATTACATAAGACCATCAACTTCACAATTCTCGCACTCTAATACTTCGCTACTACTTGCCAATGCAAAGTTATACTTCATACACACTTTATCAATATTCACACACATGTAAAGAACACAAAAGTGCGAGGGATAACCCCTCACGATACGTTATCCTAAAGCACCCGAGCGTCCTCGCATACTCTAGAACTCCACATCGCTAAGGTATTCGTTCACACTTACCGACGAGAGGTCCACCCACTAGTTTGGCGAGCCGGGATCAACAAGCGTCCTCATTGTCCCCAACTTGCCTCACATGTGGACTTTCCTTTCATCAACTACTACTAAATTCTAGCAACATGTCCTAACCTAAATACAACCCCCCGTTTTAGAAAAAGTTTAAGTTTTTGGAAAAGTTTTGTGAAAATGCTACGATGGATCTTGGTCCAATGGTTACCCATCTTCCCGTCGTCCCAAAGTATACAAGAACCTGGTTAGCTCTGATACAACTTGTCACGCCCCGAAATCCAAAAAAAACGGACATCAATGCATGAACTTTTGAACAAAAGGAAAAAGAACTTGTTGGTACAAAATTTAACTTTTAAAGGAAAACAATTTGCGAGCTAAAGGAATAATTAAAAGAATGAACTAAAAATGTTTGCCAAACACGGCTACAAGACAATATGGTTTTAACAGATTTATAAAAGAAAAAGGTACCAAACGAATGTAATTTGCCCGTAGGCTACAACCTCAAAATGGACTAAGTAAAAAGAAATCGACTAAAAGAAGCCCCAAACCCATGTGATACATTGCTAATGCTCCTATCCAAATGGCTCAGCCTAAGTTGTACCTGAAAGACAAAATTGTAACGGTGAGTCCCACGCACATACATAGACGGGGCGGCACCACACAGGATACCGTCACTCCATCCAATAAATGCAAGAACTCACAAACGACAACTACAATAACAATGTATCAAAAGAAATGTAATAGCATCATACAACGAAATAAATTAAGTAACTTCAACACACCTCTATAACATACATGGACCTCTCACGCCACCTACCCCAGTCCGTAAGATAGGTCATTCCCTATACCCCTCGGCTCGTCTTATGCCCCCGGTATAGGGAGAGACATAGACCATTGCCAACATATAAATATTTAAAGTGCACACTTGGACCTCTCACGCCACTCGCCCCAGTCCGTAAGACGAGTCATTCCCTATACCTCTTGGCTCGTCTTATGTCCCCGGTATCGGGAGAGACATAGACCCTTACCAACATATAAATATTTAAAGTGCACACTTGGACCTCTCACGCCACTCGCCCTAGTCCGTAAGACGAGTCATTCCCTATACCCCTCGGCTCGTCTTATGTCCCCGGTATAGGGAGAGACATAGACAATTGCCAATAAATAAAACTCAAGGTCTCGGCCAATAATATTATACTATTCAATTATCACAATTCCCAATAAAATCACATTCTCAAAATACTAGCATTCTCAAATGTCACATTATCGCAATTCAACAAAACACATAAGCATAGATACTAGGATCACAACTAGCCAAACAAGCCTTATGCTATCAATTAATTTCTTTCCAAACAAACCTCAACAAAACTCATTATGCCTTATAGCTAGCTATCAATTAATTTCTTGCCAAACAAACCTCAACAAAACTCATTAGTATCAATTCTCCAAAAAGTCAAATTGCCAAACAAATCCAACAACATAAAATCTCATTCAGGCATTTTAACAAACACCTTTTATGCATAAACTACAACTCATCTTTATTCAATATAATTTTACCCAATTTCATCAACAACTATAATAACACATAACAACTCATAAAAACACACAAACCCATCTATATTCTCATTAATTCGAAATTCATATGTCTAAATTCCCAATTATCAAATTCAAATAAGTGAACCAAAAGAGCAACACATAAAACCCAATTAACAATTTAATAGAATATAATTGAGATAAAAGAAAAACGCCCAAATTTTATAAAACGCAAGATCTAACCCTAACATACAACCCCGTCCAGTCGCAATGGGTAACCCCCGTTACCTTAGTTCGTAGAGGAGATGCTTCCGGTAAAAACTCGCTAACGGTGGTTTCTTCTTCTTCTTCGTAAGCTTTGGAATCTCTCTTTTCTCTATTTTTTCTCTTGTTTTGGTTTTATGTTTTGAAAAGTGGGCTAAAAAGTGTTTTACGTGAAACTGTTTTGAGAGAGTTTGGGGAAGCGAACTATTTGATCCCCAAAGTTCTAAAAGTTAACTCATAAACAAAACTATTATTTTACTACTCCAAAATAACAAATCTTTATAAACAAATCTATTGGGTCCTTTTTATTTATAAAATTAGTAACAGGTTTTAAAAATAAAGTTTTTCGGAAGAGTTTCGGTTTTTGGCTAAAAATTGTATAAAACGGTTTTGGATAAACTTAATTGTAAATAAAACCATTTTGAAAAAAATCCGGGATGTTACAACTAGGAATACCCCTTATTAGTTCATTTCTAACCAATTTATCCAAGGTTTTGTAGTTCACATGATCAAGCATTTTATGCCAAACATCAACATTATTAGTAGCAGGTTGATTGCACCTATTCCCAGGTAACATTTTTTCAGTTTTCTCAAAAACATAGCAACTGTTTGCTGACCTAACTCCTGTCATGATCAATTCATTTTTCGCATCAGTAATCATACACTTATGTTTGTTGAAATGGACAACCATGTGATTGTCACAGAGTTGGCTAATACTGATGAGATTAGATTTTAAGCCATCATTTATTTCATGCATTCCAGGTTTGTTCAAGACTCTTTTTCCAATGATTTTACCAGTGTTTCCACCTCCAAACACAACAGTGTTTCCTGTGAGATTAATAACATTTTTGAGAACACTTGTATCACCTGTCATATGCTTTGAGCAACCACTGTCAAAGTACCATTCATTAGTAGTAACAGCATTTAGAGAAGTAATGACAGCTTTATTATTGGCAATTAGGCTAGATTTTCTTTTAACCTCCAGACCCAGTTCATCTTTTGATAGCAAGAGGTCAACCAGTTTTTCTGAGAAATATACTTTCTATTTGTTTTTAAATAGCACCTGATTTCTAGATGTCCATGTCTTTTGCAAAAATTACACAGTTTTAAATCAAAAGTAGATTTATCATTAAAATTATTCAGTTTTTTCTTGGTTGCAACTGTACTTCTAACCTTATTGTAAAAAACATGAGTTTCAGCTTTAACTAGAGCTTTAACAAAAGTAGTTTTTCCAGTGCTTCCATAACCATAGTAACCCAAACCACTGTTATCTTTAGAGCCTATAGAATAGGACAACATGCCATCTAACTTATCTGATGCAGACACATTCAACAGTTTTATTTTCTTCTTGGTCTCAGTTAACTCAACCAGTTGTGTGTTGAGTTGTTCAGTGAGATTCTTTACCTCATCCTTTAAATTAGCATTAAGTTTGTTTATGAATTTCTCTAGGCTGATAATCTCTAGACTGAATGTGCTCATAACCTCCACATTCTTCACATTCTCTACATTGAATTTACTCAGACATTGATATTTTTCATAAAGAACAAGATACTGCTGAGTAATATTTTCATCAGAGGGCTCTTCCTCATCACTGTTATAGGTTTTAAGAGCAGTTGTAACTAGGGTTGAAACTGACTCACAATCACTTTCATACACAGGTTCTTTTTCAGTGATTCTTCCCATAAAGTTAACAAAGTTAGATTCATCCTCTTCATCACTGTTGCTCTCAGATTCATTGTCACTGTGAGTGGTTATATAAGCATTTTTGTTCCTTTTTAAAGTATTTGCACACTCAGACTGAATGTGATCATAACCTCCACATTCTCTACATTGAATTTCTCTAGGCTGATAATCTCTGTCATCCTTCTCTTTAGGATTCCACTTCCCTTTAGGATTATTATTAACCCTAACTTCTGGCCTAAATTGATTATCTATTTTCTGAAAGTTTTTGGATGTTCCAGTATCATCCTGTTTTTTCTTATAGAATTTTTTGTAAACCTTTTTAGCAAAGAAGGCCAGCTGTTCTTCATTACTCATATTCTCACAGACCTTGGATTCATGTTTCTTAGCCTGAAAGGCTATTCCTTTTTCTGGTCTCTTTTGTTTGAAAAATTTTAGCTCATGAGTGCTTAGATTTCCTATAAGCTCTTCAAGTTTTAGATTATCTAAGTCTGTTGATTCTTCAATAGCAGTAACCTTAATTTCAAACCTTTCTGGAAGAGACCTTAGGGTTTCCTTTACAAGTTTAGCATCACTATATTTTTCACCTAAGATCCCAGCTTGATGGGCAATATGACAAATTCTACCATTAAACTGTTCAATGGTTTCATCTTCCTCCATTCTTAAATTTTCAAATTGAGTAGTTAACTGTTAGAGTTTAAAGGCTTTTACTTTAACAGTTCTTTCAAATGTTACTTATAAAATATCCCATGCCTCTTTGGCAGTTTCATAGTGAGAGATATACCTGAACACACTGAGAGTTACACCAGCAAAGATCAAGTTTATTGCTGTTGAGTTTGCACTTGATTTTTTGTCCTCATCAGCAGACCATCTGTCTTCGGGTACATAGACCAGTTCACCTTCACCATCCATAACAGTTGGAACCTCCCGACCATACAATACAGTCTTCCATGCTTGTTCATCTTGCTGTTTAATGAAGGATCTCATTCTAATTTTCCACACTCCATAGTTGACTCCTCCTTCAAGCAATGATGGTTTGTTGAACGCGTTTCCTTCACTCATTAAGTCCATCTTTATCAGAACACAGGATCCACACTGAGTAAGATCTAGTGTGAAGCTCTGATACCAATTGAAATTTCTATCTGATGTTCTAATTGCTGTTATGCAGTTAGGTTCCAAGTATAGTTGCAATCACAGTTGAAAACTAATTATAATGATGGACAGAACAGTAAAGTTAAATGTACTTGAATTAAATCACACGCACATTTAACAACGGAGTTCACCCAACTGGGCTACATCTCTGGGGCACTCACCCAGATTATGATATTATAAAAGCTTACAATATAAGATTTAAGTCTTAATGAAAAACTCTCAGACTCTCTTTAGGTTTTTCTGCCTATCTCTATATTGCTCCTACCTTATAACTATCACTCAAAAGATCAATGGCATCCCACCATTGTTTTTCATTTAAAAGCTCACGGTGTATTCTCTCAAGAATGAGTTCTTTATAATTTAGAACACACTTTTTACCAGCAAAGTTATCAACTATTTATAGGAGTAAAAACAATCTTCTTTCTTCAAGATCTTGTTGATTGCTTTTGACTCTTTTGATTGACTTCAATATTTCCATATTGCACGAGATACTTCAGCATTGGATTGAACTCAATCTTCATAAGTTAATACCTGTTAATAACTAGTTTAAAAATAGGAGTTAGTATTTTCCTAAAACAAGTAACATATAAGATAGTATCTTTTAGAGATAAAATTTTTCTGAATATATTTTGAAACTTTAACTCCATATATTATTCAATCTAAAATAGATCATACGGATTTTGATAGGAAACATGGATTGAATTAAGTGATAAAGACTTGCATGAAAATGGAAATCTAGTTTGATTAATTTAAAGAAAACATATCTTTATAAACTAATCTACTTATATCCTTTAGGCAACATGTTTCCTTATCACTTTAATATTCTCAATATACACAAACTAAATTTTTAAGAACATATGAGAATATATCCTGCATACTTTAAAACAAATAAACGTTATTAAAGATTAGTAAAGCAGAATTACAGAACTGGACAGAATCCTGCATAACAGCAGGTTAAAACTGTGATTGCAACTGAGGTTGCAACTTCACTTGTAAACATAAAACTGTCTCAATTCTTAACAATCAACTTGGATTATTTAGTTCAAACCAATTGATAACAAAGAGTTCATTGGCCAGAAATATGGTCATAACATATTGTATTTCTAATCAATTTATCCGGTTGTTATAAATTTAAAGGGATGTTGGCTAGCTAATTTAAAACCACTAATTTTACAAAAGTATTATTAACTTGTTATTGTAATCTTGTTATCTTTTCTAGTTGAATTTAACATTATTATATTTATGACCTACAATGTATTTTAATAGTTTTTTTCTTAAAGAAAAAAATTATACTCCGTAATGAGTGGCTAGAGTTGTGGTTGACTTTCGATGCATAAAACATTTTCCACTCTTCAATATAAAAATTTGCAAAATCTCAACTTGTCATACGATCCTTACATTTTGACTCGAGTACAATAACGAAATCATTTCCACTATATATAATATTGTGGGCTTTTGTCCTCAGTTTATTTCTTTAATATCTTTAAAATTAGGGTTCAGCTCTTTGGCAACGCTTCATCTTGTTTCTCGTGGTATTTTACCCTTTTATTCCTTTTTTTACTTAGTGGTTTTTTAGTTTGTATGTTTTCTTATTGATCAGTTGAATTGCCCTAGTTGAAACTTAATTTGTTTGAGTAGTTGTACCTCTAGCTTTAAAGAGGTTAATTTTCCTCAGGAAACGACCAGCTGTTTGCTTACTCCTAATTTATAATCATGTTGGTTGCTTATGTAGTCTATATTGTCTTTACTCGTTGTCTGAAAGATATTTGATTTGATGTCAGTGACAGTTCCACCTATTAATTAAGATGAAGATTTTGGGTGCTGAAGAGGCAGAAAACGAAGAAGCTGAAGCCGATGGATCAGCAACATGCTCATTTCTATTAAGCGAATAAGTGAATTACCAGATAAAACGGTACTTTCTATTTCCTTCAATTTAATTTTTATTAATGCTTATAGAGCAGTTGTTAATCTTCCTATGCTATCCAACAAAACCTTAATTATTTCCTCTACTTATCAGTTTTCACACTCGAGTTTTGAAAGGGACCTTAACATCACATTTCTTTTTGGTCGATAATTACAACTTACAAGACAGAGATGTCACTTTTTTTTTAATCAATTAATCCCTTAAATTTTTTATTAATGCAGGTACGTGTTGTTAAAATTGCGCTTGCTACTTTGGTTTAATTTTGTGTAAACTTTCAATCAAGGGTTGTCTTCGGTTTCCCCATTCATTTTCTTAAATACATTTTACGTATGATAATATGATATGTTATCATGGGAATGTGGATGCTTTACAATTTGATTTGATTACGTGATAATTATTTTTCTAGTTTTCTTACTAGGCAAGTCCGAACTACCAAGTTAAATTAATTGCATATGCTTGATATAGAGAAGTTTTCAAGAACCATGACTACATTAAATGACTTAATAACCGAGCAGTATTTATTTTTAAGATTGGTTATTCTGTGTCTTTGCATGACAATTGAAATTATGAACTTATAAGAGATTTAATTTCAAGATTCCCAAAAGATATAATATCCATCTAGGGTTTGCTCTTATATCTATTGCTAACTACTATAATATATAGGTAGTGCTGATATATATGCTGTTTCTCCTTTTGATCCATTTAGTGTTTTGTTATTTATACAGATTATTCAACCAGCAGTGAGTGGGGAAGGGTATGACTCTCACCAATCCTTTGAAAGATCGAATTTAGCTAACCCAGGCTCGAGTTCCTCCACAGAATGGTCATAACATAATGTGGTGAGAGAAGTGAAGTTTTTCACCGAAACAGAGGAAAACAACCAGATGAGAGGTCCCAGGAGTGGAGTACCTTATTTCTTCTGAGTGAAGATTTCATTTGCTTCCCTGCTTGTACAATTGTTTGAAGGTTCAAAAGTTGCCTTCCCATTCGGGGGAGAGGATAGAACTTTGATGGAAAAAATTGAGGTCGGGACCCTTGAATACGTGAACATAATTGTTATCCTTGAGAAGGATATACATTGAAGATATCCTGCTGCTCTTTTAAAATCTTTGTTTTTCTGTACTAAAATATGCTAATTCTTCCCTTCTATTTGTTTGTTTTGTTTCATGTACTATTGTTATCTAGGTTGTGATTTTCTTTTGAACCAAATCAGCTCAATAATCTAGCTAGTGCTAGAGACAGTTACAAATTTTAAATAGTATTAATGTTTTGTTTCAAAAAATAAAATAAAAATAATATGGTGAGAGGCTTTCCCCCCTTCTGGGCAGCTTCTCCTGTCTCGAGAAGGCGAGGTGGCGCCCGTCTGAATCTGATCTTGCCCTAAGTATCGATGTTGATCCTTGATCCGAGTATAGAAGAAATGAAGTTTCGATTTGGTGAGCATAAGAAGACGCATCCGAAGAGGCAGAATCTGAAACATACGCTTGAAGAGACGATTAAGCCGAAACCGACGCAGCAAAAAAGGAATTTTCTTTTTGCTGGGTGGAGTGGTTTGTCTAAAAACAATAGAATCAAGAGGAAGAAAAAGAAAATTTTAGTGAATTCCAGCCGTTGAAGTTGGCGCTTCTACGAAAGTGGACATTAAGAAGAGCTTCTTCATATTCATATAAATGATCCACCGGAATATCAAAACTCGGCTGGCCACATCATCATAAATTATGAAAAGGCCACGCAAACAAGTGTGTTCAACCAACTTCGTATTCTTCGTGAGGGTCGCCTTCTTCTAATATATTCCCCAGAACTAAAGATATGCTTGTTCGACTCTGTGCCTGGAGTCATGATGAGTTCATTCCTCAAACATCATTAATACCTAAGGTAAGTCTGCTCATGGAGGCAGCTCAAAAGTACCAGGCTTGTACTCATGGTCAAAACAAATCATAACCCAGAGTTGGAAAATATATATATATAATGGGTTTGTTGCATCAGCTAAGCAAGTGGCAAAATCACTTGAAATCCCGTCAATAAGTGGAATTCAGATATCCTAATGCATATCTCCGTTTCCTTAAGACAGCTGAAGCGGTCCATGGTATGAAAGATTTGATCGATTATAGCACTGAGACTGGAAGCGGACCTATGGAGAGCTTGGCGAAGTTCCCAAAGAGAACAAGTACTGTGGTTGAACAACAACAACAGTTGGAACAAGAGTAAATGCAACAGCAGTCAATGGTTCAAAAGTCGCCTAGTATCTTTAGCCAACAACAGCAAACTCGGCGTTATTAAAGGATACAATAATGTGCAGTTTGTTTAAAAAAACACATCTCTGTGGTGTTTTCTTTTCGTTAAAGAGAAGTATTAAAGAGAAGTCTGTGGTAGAACTTTATGGAAGTGGAAAATAGAAAAGCTGATCTATTGTAGATTCGATTATAAATCGGAGTCAATTTACTTGATAGTATCATCATATAGATTAACTTCTTTAGTCGATTCTCAGGAAGTGCTATTGGTTTGGTAAGATTTTTTGCCATAATTTTTCATTAACTTCCAATAATCAAGTGCGTCTTTTAGTTTCCTCAGTCGTATACTCTTCATATAGGAGTATATGATATGCACTTTATTCCTTTTTACTCTCTTTCTTATTCCTTAACTTGTGTTTATTATCATGGGATTGAAGAATGCTTTGCAATTTGATTTGATTACTTGATCATTAATTTCTCTAATTTCTGAACTTCCAAGTTATTAATTGCATATGCTTGATATAGAGATTTTTTCCAGAACCATTCAATTTGACCACTATTTGTTTTCAAGATTGGTTACCGATCTTATGTATCTTTGCATGATAATTGAAACTATGAACTTTTAAAAGGTTTGTTTTTAAGATTCCTAAAACATATTTTACCCACCTAGTGTTCACTCTTATACCTATTCATTACTACTAAAATTTATAAGTAGGTAGTGCTGATATATGTAATAATTCCTCCTTTTAATCCATATACTGTTTTTGATCGATTTACAGATTTCCCGAACTCGATGTGATAGTGGTGTTGTCGTTGAAGTCACTGCCGGTATGGTACATGTTCAGGCCGACGGATGAGGAGCTGATCAATCACTACGTCTGCTCAAAGGTCAACTGTCACCACAAGATCGGTTACACCATGTAGTGTTTTTGTTATAGTGGTGTTGGTTACCGTTACTATAAATCTCTGCACGACAATTGAAACTTTAAATTTCTAAAAGGTTCATTTCTTCGAAGGTTCATTTCTCAGGATTTTCAACACGTGTTTCCCACCTAGGGTTCACTTGTGTATCTATTGATAACTCCTATGATAATCAATATATAAGCAGGTAGAGCTGATATATTGTATACTAATTCTTCTTTTTAAACCATGTAGTGTTTTTGTTATGTATAACAGATTTCCTATTTTCCTACGACAGGTTCTGGCCAACAGTCGAAGTTATTATCAACTGCTTGAAGTTTGTTGCCAACAATTTTGGGCTCAGCAGAAGAAGAAGAAGATATGCAAGTCAGTATGTCCTTGTTAGCAATTATTAGATCAGCCCACTTGTCATTAATCCAATCGCTTGAGATCCTCAAGTCCTTAATTTCCACGGTCAGCGTTAGTTTTTCACTTAAACCTATCAGGGCGGAAGCATTAGTTAGCCACAATTTGATACAGAACATTGCTTTACAATAATTCTCTAGTTTGCATTTTAGACGAAGGAACAAAATAGATGAGCTGTGGAAGAATTTGTAATCTTTGGCAAAATGGGATAAGCTTCGGCCTTTGACGAGATATTTTATAATTATGGGATTGTAATAGCATGTATTATATGATCAATATTTGTCGGTTTTGAAAGATGATGTAAATATTAGCCACACCTTAAAATAAGAAGCTATGTCTATTTTCAAATGGAATTGCATTTGACAAGAGTGGTCTAGTATACAAAGACTGCTCATATTAGCATATACATATCCTAAGATTTTATATACACTTTGTCGTAGTCTCGTAAATACTATATCTTATGCAGCCGTAGGCACGGGAATGAACGAAAAAGTAGCATCGGGAATTGTACCAATGATCAAGATTGTATCCTTTTCTATAACTGTATAATCTCGGTGCTTCAAATCGAGTGATTTGTCATTGTAAATATCCCACCATCTTGTTACCAACATTTTAATGTCCTCCCTGTCCATGTTAGCCTCTTTTCCAGTGTACCTCCAAGCTTTCGACCCCTGCACGTATAAATGTTTTCAAATTTTGGCACAAACGAAATGCACTTTGTTGAATTGAGAGCTTATTTGTTGGCAGCTTTTATGCTTTTTCTATTATTTTTTTTTTTCATGAACTACGGTTTACTTGGCCAGCACATGCAAAAAATCTGAGTTTTTCAGGTAATCTCAATACTGGAAAAAGTACCAAGTCTAAGATAATATATCCAAACACTACAATTCAGACTCGAAACAAGTCTGCCTATTTCTTATAATATAGAGCCAGACAATCCTGAAAATTGATGAGATTGAAAAAAATATAAAATATACTTACTGCAGCACAATAATGAACAACTTTTACATTGTCAAGATCGACATTCTCAGGGTGCCTCCACAACATAGCCAGAACGAGGTTGTAGTCAAGTGGTATTGGTTTGTATATGCTTTGGAAAAACATGTTCAGAAAATCCTGCCGTAACATTAACACAAAAGCTTAATATCTAAAAGAAGTGGTGTTATATAAATAAGATATGCACCTAAATTACAGCATGCATATTCTGCTATGATCGGCATAAACCACAGTTGATGGGAAGGGAAACGAGAAACAAAAACGTGAAATATGGAAAACCTGAGAATATTCAAATATTTACACGTGAAATAATAGGAAACAGGAAACGAGAAGTGAAAAACACGAAACTGACTTTTTAGAGGAAAAATGAGTTTTCCGATAGCTATGGTACGAAAAACTATCAGTACTAACTGAAGTATATAGGCTTTGTTTAGTTACAGATTAAGCTCAATATTTCTGCTTACAAGTGGACTACATTTGGTTGACCAATTTGAAAGCTTTTTGGGAATTGGCCTTGAAGAAGTTAGAAATGTTAAGGTCGATGATTCTATCTGAACGCAAAATAAACAAGGCAAAAACCTCGAGCAAGCTTTCAATTCAAATAATAATTCAAGTGAAGCAATATTTCAAGTGAAACAACTCACTTGCTCCGCGAAGGGTGTTGGAGGAGTAATCATGAGTGTCTCGAGCAAGTTTTCGTAAGTCAATCTATTAGGCTCAAACACGAACATGCCAGCATTGAAGTAAAGAGGAGGTGGCGAGCCCATCTCTATTGGCCACGTCACCTTATCAGGACACTGCTGGCAGTACCCAACAGAGTACTGCAGAGAGTGGCTCCATGTTTTCTCGCAAAAGCAGTCCATCACTGCGTAGAAATAACCATCAGGCATGTCGAATAGATGATCAATATTTTCAAAAACTTGAATGTCTGCATCTAAATACATCATCTTGTCGTACTCTTCCAGCTGAAAAAGGTCATTATTGTTCTTAGTACTTGATCAAAATAATAATAGTAGCATATTTATATGTTCAATATGATAGATTGCGAACAAACATTATCATGCACATAGGGTGATAAAATATAAAAATGCAATCAACAATTGAAATTATGTTCATTAATAAATTAAAGAATTAAAGTAATACTTCTGAACTTTAATTCCCACTAGTTATCTATTATTAGTTGCATTGTTCTTACATACCACTTTTCCATACTAAATAAACTAAAAAAAATCTAATTTTCATCCATAAGAAACATTGTGTCTCTCTCTCTCTCTCTTTCTCTCAATATATATCATTCTATTATAATAAGTAAGTCAAGTCAAATGAGTCTGTCAAATTTTATCCATTTTTTCTGAAAATACCATCATTCTATTTTAATAATTACCAACGTACCTAATCTAATTAATTAACAATTTATTCTCACTATATTTTCTTAATAACGAATGTAGTCTAAATTAATTAACAATTCATTTTAATCTACATAACTACAATAAATGATACTAAATTTGAATATTATGTTTAAAATAAAATATATTACGAGATTTATGCTATTATGCGTCTCACACGCAACATGTGGGTAAATTTTACTAGTATATATATATCGACCTAGAACAAGCATATGCTTATTAAATCAGAGCAGCAACGATCTCGAATCAACAATGATCTCCGAGCAGGGACGATATCAAATCAGCGACGATCTCAGAGCAGATCCTAATTGTTTGAAATATGAGCAGCGATGATCTTGTTTCTGGAGACGATCTTGTATACCTCCAACGAGGATCTCGTATGTTGTTTGTAAGCATTTATTATTATTATTATTATTATTATTATTATTATTATTATTATTATTATTATTATTATTATTATTATTATTAGTACTTTTATTAAGTAATTTGTGTTTTGAATATGATTTTGGGTTATTTGGGGTCTATTTTGGTACTAAATATATCTCGTTTTAGAGCTGATTTGGGGTCTGTTTTGGTGCTAAATTAAGACTGTTTTAGGGCTGAATTGGGGTCTTTTTTGGTGCTAAATCGAGCTCTTTTTAGGGCCAAATTTGGGGTTCCTTTTGGTGCTGGATCAAGCCCGTTTTAGGGCCGAATTAGAGTCCGTTTTGGTGCTGAATTGAGATCCTTTTTGGTGCTAAACGGGGTCTGTTGCGGGGATGAAACGGACCCCGGTTTGAGGCTAAGATAGGCTCTTAGTTTGGGAGTTGTTTTGCTGTGATTTATACAAGCATGTGTCTAGTTATGTTTGCATCAAATTGTACCCTTAAAGTGTTCGATGAAATGTCCGATAGATTTTATTGTTTTAAATTCGCTTGAATTTGGCATGTTTATGTGTAGGTTATGTAAAATACAAAAGTTTATGATATTTTGTCCGAATTGCAACTCGTTTGGGTTGAAATAAAGATAATTTAGTGGGAGTTTGTTTTGTAAAGTTTTATTGTGTGTAATATCAATTGGTAGTGCATTTTGGGTCCGAAACTCGGCCAGTTTTGGGCTGAAACGGAGTCCGTTTCGGGCCAGAAACGAATACCGTTCTGTGACTCAAAAGAGTCATTTTTGGGTATGAAACAAGCACGTTGTAGGGCTGAAGCATAGCCCATTTTGGGGCCAAAATGGAACATGTTTTGTGGATGGAATGGAGCCCGTTTGTGGCTGAAACGAAGCCCGTTTTGGGGCTGAATTTAAGCTTCGTTTGGGACTGAAATAGGCCTCGATTCGGGGTTGAACTATATGCATTTGTGGCTGGAACGAAGCCTGTTTGTGGCTGATACGAAGCCTTATAGTTAATTTCTTTGTTCGTTTTTTTATAAGTGTCAATAGTTTATGAGTTTGTTATACTTTTTGTTTACTGACTACATAGATCCGTCAACTCAAAATGGTAAGAGCGCTTGCACCAACACCGAGATACAACGTGAAAATTAATTGTTTCTTTGGCGTGCGTTTAGTGTTTGTTTGGTTGAGTTCGTTTGATTTTTAGGTGTACATTATGATTTTGTTTAGTGACTATATACATCTGTAAGCTCAAAATGGTAAGAGAGCTTGCACCAACAACCAGATTCAAGATTTTGTGCTTCGAATCCATCCGGATTTGTTTTTTTTCTTTAAATTTAAAGTAAAATATGCAATTTGTGAGGAAATATATTGAGTTACATTATGCAATTTCGGCTGAACTAGATGCACTTTTAGTTGAACGAGATGCACTTTTAGTTGAACGAGATGCAATTTCAGTTAAACTATATGCACTTTCAACTGAACTATATGCACTTTCAGTTGAAATAGATGTACTTTCAGCTGAAGCAGATGCACTTTCAGCTGAACCAGATGAACTTTCAGCTGAATCAGATGAACTTTCAGCTGAACTATATACACTTTTATTGAACTATATGCACTTTCGACTGAACTCTAAACGGTATGCCCTTTCGACTAAACACGGTGCACTTTCGACTAAAACATATGCTATTTTAACTGAATTGTATGCACATTTGACTGAATTATATGCACTTTCGACTGTACTATATATACTTTTATTGAACTATATGCACTTTCGAATGGCCTATATGTACTTTCGATTGAACTATATGCATTTTCAGCTGAAATAAATGCATTTTAAACAGAACTAGATAAAATGGGCACTTTTTAGGAAAAAATTGTGAAAATACCACTTTTTGGTGAAAAAACAGCTTTTCCGATATAAAAAGTGAGGTCTTTTCACAAAAAAAACATTTTTTTATATATTTTATTATTTATATATTTTTTTTGTGATTTTTTTCCATTTTTTGTGAGTTTTTTTTTAAAAAAATACATGTTTTTATGATGTATCTTTTTTTAATGATTTTTTGTGATGTTTTTTAGAAAAATACATTTTTTTTTTATTTTTTTGAAAAAAAATATTTTTGTTTTTGATTTTTTTGAAAAAAAAAAATTTCTGATTTTTTTCATATTTTTTTGTGATTTTTTTCAAAAAAATGCTTTTAGTGTGTTTTTTTTCATTTTTATAAATTGTGATTTTTTTCATTTTTTGTGATTTTTTCGGTTTTATAAAATTTTCTTATAATTTAAACATATTTTTTGGGGATTTACATATATAGAAAGTATATGTATTATATTTTGGTTTGGATAATGACGTTTTGATAAATAAATTAAACAATTAAAAAGTGGTAGGTAAAGGGAATATGAAATTATGGAGGTATTCATGAGTAATATAAGTTGTAGTGAGATAGCTATACGGAATTGCCCCAATTATCAATTTCATTTTTGGTAAGTTGTTACGTATATGGAGTAGTGCACTGCACTTGGTACATAGTTCAATTAGGGGTGGGAAAAAAAATCCCTAAATCCTGACCCGTCCCGACACCTGACCCGATCCGATTTCATCCCGACCCGAAGTTGTCCCGTCTCGAAAAAGTCAGGATTTGTCTCGACCCAATTACTTTCGGGATATGGATCGGGTGTAAGGATGAATCTCGATGGGAATCCCGACCCGACCCGGTTTAAAAAAAGAAGTTTTTTTATTAATATCACAATAACATTATTTTGGCACTTTATTTATAAGTTAAATGAATTAAAGCTGCCAATAATTATATTAAATATTGTTTTTGGTAACTTTAGTTTTACTAAGATAATATATAAACTTAAAAAATATATATGCAATTGACAATATGCTAAAATTGTTAATTAAATAGATGAAGTCAATAAATAATAATAAATATTTATTTTTTACAAAATTACTTTGTCCATAGGGATCATGTATCTTACTTAAGTATCATAATTTATAAATTTTTAGTTTTGAATATAAGAGACTAACAAAATTAAAACTATACTTAGATTTAAAAACAACTTTGTTATTTTAACAAATGTTAAAAAAGATAGATGATGAATATTTACCGACTATAAAGTTATATTGATAATGTATCTCATTTAATATTATAATTATTGTTTGTTCGAATAAAACTAAATAGTAAAATAATCTAATAGAAAAGCCTATTCAATTTTAGTTATTAAATTATTTGTTAGTATCACCACTCTATTTTTACTAAATTGTAATATCTTTTTGCATTTATTAGTATTGTTGTTATAAAAAATATGATTATGTTTGTTGTTACTAACATGTTTAGACAACATGGAAAAATTTTATTACATCTCCAATGAATTTTTTTAATACAAAATGACCTTGTCGGTAAATAAAAAAAATATGTCGGGGGATAAACGTATCCCGACCCTACAGGATTCCGAAAATTCGGGTCACGAAAAATTCGGGACCCGACGTTTGTCGGGTCGGGGTCGGGATTTTTTTTCCCTCCAAAAAATAGTCGGGTCGAGATATGTATTGAGTTTCACGGATAGAGTCCCGACCCTAACCCATCTCTAATTCAATAGACTGATGTGCTATGTACCCCTGTACTGGACTACAGTAGTAGTATATAGTAGTATATACTTTGTCTGTACAAGTAGATGATCATGCATAAAATAACTCGGATTAGTTCTTAGAATGATATACTGTTTACATGAGATATGACTGTTTCGAAGCACCCTATAGAGTTGAGTTTTTCAAGAGTTGAGTGTGTTAACGTAATTGTGACTTCTCACTACTCTAAACACGACCAGTGTTGGAAATGTATTCATATCGACTATGTCTGTACAAATTAATGACCATGTTAATATTTTCATTATGGTATATATACACATGAGATCAGTTATACTAAATACTTCGTTATACAGGACTATGCAGATACGAAACTCTAGAGTTCAAGTTGTACAAGAATTAAGAATATAACCATAAATTTGAAACCATGGTACTTACATTCCATATACGAAGTTTCGAGTAGTTAAGCACATAATATGCCATAGCAAACTTGATTTGGTTCTCGGGAGGATAGATAGGCTCAATCTCTCTTACGATACACCCATGAGACCTCAAAATCTCTCGATGTTCCTCCGGAACATCTGGCAAAGCTGCTACCACGAGAGGGTAAGCGCTCTTAACCTTTCGCAAACCCTTTGCTAAACCAACAACCCCTTTTACATAATCGCCACTTCCGGCTAAAAATGTTACATACGCTCTTTTTGTATACCCACCATTTTGTATGGATGGTTTATCGTTAATGAAGGAGAACACATCTGTAGTTAGCGCGGGAGCCGCCATTGAAATATTTATTTTTCAAGAGCAAAGATTTTGAAGTGAGTGGGAAGTGTTAAGTTTAGCTAGCTTTCCTTACTGTTCCTAGTTTGTTAGTGGAACTCTTGATTTACTTATACAGGCTTTCAAATTGTAATACATGCATGAGAAATGAAAACCAAATGAAAAAAAGTTTATCTCATCAAATAGCATTTTTACAAGTTTATTGTATGTGTACGATATTGGTCACCTACACTTTTATGTAAATTTTAAAAATTCAATATATGCAATTATATATCTCGAAAAAAAAATAAGACGCATGTTTGTCTTCCTGTCATGAAACCATGGAGATTTGCATTAATCAAATCTTGATTTGGAGCGTTTTTGCATAAAGGTGTCTAAAATTGTGTCTAATTAACTTGATGTTTATATATATATCCTCCCTTTAAATAATTATATGATTGTTTTCTTCAAAATCTATAATTTTTTTAATATATGAGGCACTGAAATGCTCATTTTTGAATATTTTATCTAATATACATAGAAAAATGATAATTTTTTTGTCATTTTTTATCAAAAAGGGTTGCATTCCCCGGACTATCAAGTTCCTTCCTTGTTAACCTGGTAAGTTTGGGGGATGCAGCGTCTCTGACTCAAGAGTCAGAATGACTCGAGTTCACAGCAATCGGATATTGCTACAGTAGATTTCATATTTTAACTGTAGCAATATCCGATGACTGTGGACTCGAGTCACTCTGACTCTTGAGTCAGACACACTGCTTCCAAGTTTGGGCCAATGAAAATTCCACTCAGCACATTGCATTTAACACAAATTTAATTTATGGCTATTAAGCTCGAAAGATATTTGTAAATGATGATATATGCATCATTTGATTTGCTTTGTTCTTTTTATAAATAAAGCTCCTCTTTACCCAACCTAGCTGGAAGTTTTAAAACCAATCGATTGATATTTTTTCATAAAACTAGTGACTAATTAAGCAATAGTACGACTAAAACTTCCAAGACTTTTGACATAAACTTGCTTAACTATCACTATTTAGAATTTTACTTGTAATGAGTACTCCTATATTTTGGATTTCTATATTCTTTACTTCGACTTTCTTGAATTTTAAAATCTAACACCCCTGCTTTTTCTTTTCTTTTCATCTTTTGAAGCTTGAGGTACAAATGAAAATTTGATTGGAAATTATTTTCTTACCACCCTTTTTTTAAGGCAAAAATTCTAAAATGTTATCCAAACTATTATATTAGTTTTTAGTGATTTGATAACCAATTTAACACATTTTCTAATTTAATACCCTTTATACATTTTCGCTTCGATTTTAGCAATTTCCCCCCAACTTTCATCTGGCCTTGTCGCCACTAGAACAAATGCTAACATCTAACGCCAGGTGTTCCATGCTTATTGGGAGTTTACATTTCTCTTTTGGAACTTTCTTAATTTTGCTCAATATTTTCCTTTCTTTTCCCAACCTAATCACAAAATACACCTTTATTATTATACTAAAAGAAGTCACACTTCATATACATTTAAAGTTGGAAAAACGATTCTTCCTAAAAACCACAGTTAAAAGTAAGTGTTTTAAAATCAAAATGAGTTGCAAAACTGAAAACTCACAAATGTTACTCGCAGTAAGTTGTTCACGGTAAGTTCTTTTCTACCTCTACAAAGATCTATATTTTCAAGATTTGTCATTCTCGATCGAATATTTTCCTCAGCATCTTTGGTATGGCCTTAAAAAGGATGTGCTGTAATGCCCATATTGAGAGATATTTAAAGATAACGATAGCAGGCAAAATCCAAAAATAAAATGGACCGGTGACATGGGAATGAAAACCTCTCTAAAAAAATGTCTTATGCAAAGAAATGTGTAGGAAAATAATTAGTGAAAGTCAGCCTCTCTTTTTATGGTTTTCCTATGCCCACATATTCAGTCTTTTCCTTTTCAATATAAGCTTCCAAGTTTATGTCGACCAAATTTTCTTATCGTTTAGAAAAATCAAATTAAATTTTAGTCATTTGACTTGCTCATAAATTTAACAAGGATTTTCCTCCACAGAGTAGTAATATTGAAGGGTACTCTGACATGAAATTAAGTAAAATTGAGATTTGGTGAGAAATCATCTAGTAATTTTCCAATTCCCTTGGTAATAACTAAAGAAGATCTACTAGGAGTTTTAAGATTTAAAAAGGCCTTTCTTAAGAAGAAGCTACTCACAAGGACTTACTAATTACTATAAGGCGTATGACCGATAGTAAAGAAAAGAATCTCAAATGAAATAAAATAATATTTTTCTCGAGCTCGTTTCGGGAATGTCAATAACTGGAGCTTGTTAACATTCTCTACCCATCTTGTCCATTGGAGACTGTTAAATATGAAGATGGGGCAAAAACTAGGTTTTAACACAGTTCTTTAGTAATGAAAAGATAAAAAAAACAGAGATAAATGTATAAATTCTTCTGATTTCAAAACCAGATAACAGTTTTAGCAACCAAAAAGAGTCTATACCTGTCAAATACAGAAACACCTGCAATACGAAATTCGACACATTGGTTCGAGTAAAATGAGAGAAGCATTACGTAGCAACACAAGGCATATTTACGAAAGATGCAAATATGAATCTCAGAACAGGATACTCTTTTTAAGTTGTAACAAGCAGTATACTCCAATCAGAAGAGCATTGATGAACAAATAAAATCAGAAAAAACAGAGACAATTAATGGATTAGTTTCCTTATAACAAGCATTATATTCAAAACTAGACAGCATTGCTAGTACACATCACATATCCAAACATAATTCTATTAGACAAACCATTTCAAAACCCTATTTGAAACAAGAAATATATGAAAAGTAACACATTGCAATTCATAAGCACACACTGGATGAGGCCAAAAAAAAAGAGATAATAAAATCCCCAAGATAGAGGCCACCTTGTATTCCGAATAACTCGCGTGAAAATTTCAACAGTTTCAAGCCTGCAAAAGAACACCGCAGCATAAAAATCAAAATATTATCAAAATAATAATGGAGTAGGAATTTTGAGAATCTATAGGTATTTGATATTATGAAAGGTTATAAAGCTTTGGTACTTGCCTTGCTAGCAATGTTGTTGGAGAGCCAATCCAGACCCTCGTAAAGTCCCTCACCAGAGGTAGCACATGTGCTCTGAATGTACCTGACATAACAATATGTCGAATTTAATACTAATCAACAACTTATAAAATCCTCATTTCATAACAGAACCTTCAATATCACGTCATTATGAAATCATTTTAATTCTACACCTTACAAGAAAACTGGAAAGAATAACTAAATAATAGCTCACCAGTGACGCTGTCGTAGAGAGTGAAGACCGAGCTTGTCAGTAATTTCAGCAGCATTCATTGCATTTGGAAGATCTTGTTTGTTAGCAAAGACAAGCAAAACTGCATCACGAAGCTCATCCTAGCAATTAAAATATTAAATCTTAGTGTGAACCCATTTTCTTATTAGAACTCACAATCTTTGTATTTTGTTAGAGCAACCTAAATGACTGAATGTCTGCAGATCATCATCACTTTTTACCATATAATTGTGCGTACAAATGATACTAGTATAGGATAAGGAAAGTGTTTTTTTGATAAGCATATATTAAGGAAAGTATTTCTGAAGATTATAATAAATATGATTTATTATTACCAAGTGTGTTAAGTTCAGTGTGTTTATAGTGAAACTATACCTCGTTCAACATGCGATGAAGTTCATCCCTTGCCTCAACAACACGGTCCCTGTCGTTGCTATCCACCACGAATATGAGACCTTGTGTGTTCTGGAAATAATGTCTCCACAATGGGCGAATCTGCATAACACAAGAAGCAAATATAATTCCCCATTTAAATAGCTTGTGCAAAATAGTTCAAAAAATGGCAGGTGGATTTGCATAAAACTTGGTACTTAAAAAAGGAAGGATTGTACTCGATGATATTCCGTCTTAACAGATTGGTTTTCAAATGAAATCATATAGCATAAAATAACATATAACCCCTTGTTTTCATAGTTTGTGGCAAATAATCAAAAACTAGCATGTCGATTTGCACACAACCAGAAAGGTACTAAAAGGAAAGCAAGAAGCGTACTCAATGTTACTCGACTAGACCGTAATAGTTACTGTAAAATGAACAGATATATAAGCATATTGGTTACCGTAATAGTGACTTCACTAGATCCTAACAGTTATTAATAAATGAACAGAGATACAACCAGTTAATTACAATGTGACTTCACTAGATCCTAACAGTTATTAATAAATGAACAGACATACAACCAGTTGACTACAGTTTGGTATACTGACATATCATCAAGTTTCAATTTTGTACACCAACCTACAAATGTTCGCAATTGGTATGCCAGAATAACATTCTTTTCGTTTTTTATGCTACATAGATGGAATACAATATATTGGGACTGAATACAAAAAATGTGATAGAATAGTTTACAGAACATTAAAAAACATAATAGAATAGTGTAATAACATTGGTGTATTTGTAATATGCCAGAATAACATTCTTTTCGTTGTTTAAGCTACATAGATGGAAATAAATATATTGGGACTGAATATAAATAATGTGATAGAATAATTTACAGAACATTAAAACATGATAGAATAGTGTAATAATATTGTTGTATTTGTATTTTATAACTAACTAAAACCCAACCTATGATTTTTTTCTTTTACTTTTTGGTACACTAGGTGTACTAAACCAACGAGGAATGTAACGTTATTGTACTAATTGTTAAAATGGTCTGCTTTTTCCAAATCCAGTTACTGTACAAAACTGCAATTAGCCCTATATTTCGATATCAGAAACACCAAGATAAAAAACTGATTGAACCTTGTCTTGACCCCCGACATCCCACACTGTAAAGCTGATGTTCTTGTACTCGACAGTTTCGACGTTGAAGCCTACAACAAATTATCATCTTGTCAGTAAATGCTAACCTCAAATACATTAGAATTAAGTCATGCTAAATGAAATATTTAGCAGACGTATTTAATAATTTTCTATTAACAAACTTACCAATGGTAGGAATTGTGGTCACAATCTCTCCAAGCTTGAGCTTGTACAGAATTGTGGTCTTACCAGCAGCATCTAGACCCACCATAAGAATACGCATCTCTTTCTTGGCAAAGAGCCGACTAAAAAGCTTTGTAAATGTCAAACCCATCTTTGTTTTTTGTTTTTTTCAGCTGATCCCTGCATTAAAAATTGGAAATAAGCATAATACTCTCAGCTAAAGCCATAAGGATAATTCATTTTACTCTTACAATTTCAACAACACCCAAATAGCAGAATTATTGACAAAACCTTGCTTAGATGCCTAAAGATAAAAAAAAAAATCACACGAAGTATGACGAATTAATTTTTAAATAATTTACGTAAAACTCCTTCATGCTTTAGTTTTGTACTGAAGATTTGCTTATGCCACAGCGAATCATGGAAATGTGAAAATAGCACATACAGGCAAATGAAGATAGATACACACAAGCTTTGCAGGTGATCTAGCCAGGAAAGCCGATAAAGGAATTTTGTAAAACACAAAATGATTTATCTCTACAGAAAACAAAGTACTGAAGAAGAAAGCGCATGGATATATTTCCATCGAAACACGCTATTACAAAAGAAACATAGCACGCCATCACGGATAGCATAACCCGATCATTATATTATCCAAACATTAAACTTCATCTGAAACAATGGGTATCCAAGGAAACGTATATTTCCAAAACACATTTTTTTGTTACATACTGTGGATCTTGCTAATATAGATCAATATATTACCAAAACACTGTCATCTGAAACAATATCTCGCTAAAAATGGATCAAAAAAAATCTCAAAATGATTTCTTTCACCTCAAACAGATCAATACTTAAAACACAAACTCTCAACTGGAAAATTAATAGCTAAAATGCACCAATATATTCTCAGAACAATGTTTATCTGTTTTCATGTATTGGGCGGGTGTTCAGCTAAAACAAATTTATATGTTCCCTAAACACAATCTTCAGCTGATAAATAAATAACTTAAAAAATATTCTTAAAAAAAATTTGTTCCTTTTCAGGTAAGTTTCTATGATATGATTTATGTTCAACTAAAACTGATCAATATATTCTCATAACACAACCTTTCATCAGAAACAAAACATTCAAACAATCAGTATATCCCCATTTCTTTTCTTTTTGATCAAGTATTCAATAAACACTATTCTGATTGAATAAATTAATTCCAGAACCTCAATAAAAATCCAACACCTGTGAATAAAATATCAATACCATTGAAAAATTAAATCTTCAACTCATAACAGATCTCAAATCAAATAAAAATCCAAAATCCAATTCTAAACAAAACCCATCTAAATTCTTCACTACTACACTATAAAATGCAATTTTAAATAAAACCCCATCAAAATTCTTCATTTCCACACAATTAAATCCAATTCTAATAAAAGCCCATCTAAATTCTTTATTTCTACATAATAAAATCGAATTATAATAAGAACCCATCAAAACTCTAAATATATAAGGATTAAAACCATAGTAATATAATGAAGAGATCTGTGAGGTAATAGACAAAAAAACCACTTGTCCAGGAATGTTTTTTAAACAAAAACCCATCTTATATTTTCGTTTCTACACAATAAAATTCAATTCTAATAAAAACCCATCAAAATTCTTCATTTCTACACAATAGAATCCAATTCTAATAAAAACCCATCAAAATTCTACATAAATAAAGATCAAAACCATTTAGAAAATAAATCTTCAACTCATAACAGATCTCAAATCAATAAAAAGATTCCAAAATCCAATTCTAAACAAAACCCATCCAAATTCTTCATTCATACACAATAAAATCCAATTCTAATAAAAACCTATCAAAAATCTTCATTTCTACACAA
Organism: Primula veris; assembly: GCA_963682055.1. Classification (NCBI taxonomy): domain Eukaryota; kingdom Viridiplantae; phylum Streptophyta; class Magnoliopsida; order Ericales; family Primulaceae; genus Primula; species Primula veris. The sequence continues at coordinate 15,548,159 of OY821741.1, forward strand.
TTAAATCCAATTCTAATAAAAACCCATCTAAATTCTTCATTTCTACATCATAAAATTCAATTCTAAACAAAACCCATCAAAACTATACATAAATAAAGATTAAAAACCATTATAAAATAGAGAGATCTGTGAGGTAAAAGACCAAAAAGTACCTGTCCGAGGATGCTTTTTAAACAAAAACCCATCTTAAATTTTCATTTCTACACAATAAAATCCAATTCTAATAAATACCCATCAAAATTCGACATAAATAAAGATCAAAACCATTCAGAAAATAAATCTTCAACTCATAAAAGATCTCAAATCAATAAAAAGATTCCAAAATCCAATTCTAAACAAAACCGTTCTAACTTCTTCATTCATACACAAAAAAATCCAATTCTAATAAAAATCCATCAAAATTCTTCATTTCTACATAATAAAATCCAATTATAAACAAAACCCATCAAAACTATACATAAATAAAGATTAAAAAACATTATAAAATAGAGAGATCTGTGAGGTAAAAGACAAAAAAGTACCTGTCCGAGGATGTTTTTGAAACAAAAACCCATTTTAAATTTTCATTTCTACACAATAAAATCCAATTCTAATCAAAATTCTTCATTTCTGCATAATAAAATCCAATTCTATACAAAACCCATCAAAACTCTACATAAATAAAGATCAAAAACATAATAAAATGAATAGATCTATGAGATAAAAGACAAAAAAGTACCTGTCCGAGGATGTTTTAAGAGGGATCTAGTGAGAGAAAGAAGAGAGAGAGAACCTAAGATCAACGCTAGATGGGTTAGATAAATTAATAAGGCTGAAAATGTACTTATTATTAATAGTCAGTTTATTATTTTCAAAATAAAGTCTGTTTGGTTCTCATTGGCCTTGTTTGGTTGGCACAAAATTTGTTTACTTTTTACTTTTACTTTTACTTTTACACATCGTTTGGTTGGCACAAAAAAAAGTTTACTTTTATAAAAGTAAACCATTAAGTATACTTTTTACTTTACTTTTATTTTTACTTATATTTAGTTTGTTTGGCCGTCATCTCATAAGTATACTTTCGGTGAAAAGTAAATGTCTATAAGTAGACTTTTTAAAAGTAAGTTTGATGATACTTTTTAAAAGTAAGTTTGATGATACTTTTACTTTTGATGATACTTTTAAGTAGGTTTTAATCTAAATGTGCTTTTAAAGTACAGTTCAAAATCTAGTTCCTATCATCATTATATTTTCCTAATTTTGTATTTTTTAATCTTTAAATAATAAAATGTTTTTTTGCTAGTTAATTATTTTGCATTATTCTATTAATCTAAATAAATAAGGGGTAATTCCCTATAAGTACCTCGTAGCAACTTATATTCCTCCTAAATAACTTGATAATTTCACATTCCTCATAGGTAATAATTTTTAATCATTTAGTTTTAAATTACAACAAAATAAAAAAAAACACAAAAAATTTATAAAAATAAAAAAATCACAAAAAATATAAAAAATAACAAAAAAAAAATTATAAAAAATATCACAAAAAATCACAAAAAATCATAAAAAATTATAAAAATCACAAAAAATCAAAAAAATTATAAAAAATTATAAAAAATCACCAAAAATCACAAAAAATTATTAAAAAATACAAAAATCACAAAAAAATTATAAAAATTATAAAAAATTATAAAAATTACAAAAAATCACAAAAATGAAAAAAATCACAAACTTTTAAAAAAATCAAAAAAATATATATATAATTTTTTTTTGTCAATATAACACTTTTTATACCGAAAAATCAAAAAAAAATATAAAAAATCACAAAAACTTATAAAAAATCACAAAAAATTTTAAAAAAAAAAAATTTATTTTTTTTGTAATTTTTTTAAAATTTTGTGATTTTTTTATTTTTTTTTTCATTTTTGTGATTTTTGTGATTTTTTTAATTTTTTTAATTTTTTTTGTAATTTTTTTAAAATTTTGTGATTTTTTTAATTTATTTTTCATTTTTTGTGAATATGAACTTATGGAGGTACCTAGGAGTAATATAAGTTCAAAAGTGGTACCTATTGTGCATTATTTGAATAAATAATTCATTTTCACTCAAAAAGTAAAAGTAAACATATTTTACCAAACAACATTTTTAATGAAAAGTATACTTTTACGGTGTTCGCCAAACAGCATTTACTTACTAAAAAGTAAACATAAAAAGTATATTTTTCAACCCACTTACAAAAAGTATACTTTTCAACATAAAAGACGCGACCAAACGAGGCTATTATCTTTGATTTAGACAATTATTTTCCTAAACAAATTACCCCACACATGAGGGAGAGGGAATAGTTCGTTTTATATCATTAGTGTTTTTATTGATATGAATTTTAAAAAATAAAGAATAATGGAATATTTTTATCACTTATATTTAAATAAAGTAAAACAATGAGTGATTTTGGCGTGAATATACTTTAATAGTCTTATTTCGAGAGTGATACTCATTTTAAAAAAAATTAATTGAAAAATAGTATCTCATATCCAATAGTAACAAAACACGTTTGACATAATTAATTTGACCGATATCATTGCCAGAGCCCCGCCATCAAACGTTGATGGCGTTTACCAGATGTAGTGAAATTTTAAAACAACAAAAAATCACAAAAATTACAAAAACCAATAGAAACTAGATAGTCTAATGGAAAATTTAATACACTGATGAAAGTCTCTTGTAATCATCCTTTTACTTCTAAATTCAGGATTGAGATTTTAACACAAACTCCTCTCTACGGTGTCTCTGCTGATGGGTTTCATGAAGCCCTTCATTGTGACTAATATTGTTATCCGTGCTAACCGTGCACCCTTGGGACTTCCTTCATCTACACATGGGTAGTTCGATTATTTGTTGGGGTTCTCTCCGTCATTGTAAAAAAGATCACTCACAAATTTATGTTGTCTTTTAACTCGGGTTCGAAAATTTACGGTGTCTTTTGATTTTCCCCCCCTCAGAAGATGCCAATTGATGGGCCTCAAACTTTTTTCCACACTCGAGAACTCTGGCAACTGCTCTTTTTTAGGGTTTCTTCGAGGACCTTGAAAATGAAACAACTCCACGTTAGATGTTTAGGTTGTTGGAAACTTAATTATCAACTAAGTAAGAATTTTTCTTAATGAAAAAATATTATGGAGAGATAAAGTTATAGTTGGATCGTGTATACTTGTTTTCACATACCTTTGATAATGAAGTTGGCAATATCTATATAGGTTAAATTTAGGTCCATTACTAGTATTGCAATCATATATTGGAGAATCCAAGAATACTTCATTACTTATAAGAAGTAAAGAGACCCTCAGGACAGTTTCCTTATTAAGAAAATTAACTTTGTTTATCATCCATGTGCGCCTACCCCTTAGCAAAGCCTCCTGACATGTATGTCAACTCTTCTCGTCTTGAAGCATCTCCTAGAATAGAGACGTTTACCCCCGTGAGAGGACGTTTCACTCAAATAAATTGTATTGGGTCTCTTGGAAGAAAATTTGCACACCACTAGCAGAAGGAGGCCTAAATATTAGAAGTATGAATGATTTAGTAAAAGTCTATGGGGCAAAGTTATGGTGGAAATTTAGAAAAGGAAAAACTTTGCAGGCATAATTTATGATAAAAATATTGCAGAAATCATTACCCTGTGAAGGCTACAGATAATAGATCATTTGGAAGATAATGACTAAAAACAAGAACAAAATGAAAAAGCAATGGTAATGTGAAAAAGGTGATATTGATGTCAACATAGATAAGTAGAACGGAAATGGTTAAATTAATGATGAAGAAATGACAAAGAAATGCTATATTAAAGGGCTAATGAAAGATGATGAGTGGAATAGAGAAGAAATTTGAAGACACATACCTCTCAGATTAAACCACCTATTCGATGAGAAGTTGATCAAATTAAAGGAAACATGATGATGATTGTCTAGTGTGGAATATGAATATTAATGGGAAGTTTACCACCAAATCGGCTTACGATTTGTTAAGAAAAATAAACAATGAGAGCTAGGCATACAGATTAATTTGAAACAAATGTATAGCCACAATTTTTTTTTCTTCACTTGGAAACTATTTAGAAAGGGTGTGTCTATTGATACACAAATGAACAGATTTCATATAAAATGGCCTTTTTGAACGTTGCAGTAAAAAAGATGAAACTTTGGAGCACTTGCTTAGTACATATGATATAGTTTCTAAAGTGTGGGAACATTATGAAAATGAGCTAGGGACTAAAAATAAAAATAATTAAAGGAAGATATGTGAGCTTCTGGATTAGCAAAAGTAACAGTTGGCAGGAAAAGTTAGATGCTACACTTCCTAACTACATTACTTGGTTTGTTTGGTAAGCAAGATGTAAAATTCGTATGGAGGGGGTTAAAATGACTGAGATTAATGTTATAAAAAACATTAACATGTAACTTAATTTGCACCAGAGAAGAGATAAAACATTTTCCAAGAACTTTGATATTTATAGCCCTAATATCAGTAAAAAGAAAAGGAAAAAAATCATTGCTACAAGCATCAAATGGTCTTCATCTAAAGAAAGCAAGTGGAAATAAACGTTGATGGGAGCTACAAAGAAAATAATAGCGGAGGTATTGAGGGTATTTGCAGAAACCACAAAGGGTAATTTATAGAGGGATTTGCTATTTCGTGTGAAGGGGACAATAGCCTTACTCTCGAGGCAAAAACTATTCTACATGATATAAAAATGGCATGCAAATACAACTGTATTAATGCTATAATCAAAACTGACTCACAAATCATGGTGGATATTATTAGCAACAATAAGGATGACTATGATTGGAAATTGAGACCTATTGTATCTGAAATTAATCATCTCATTAAAGTAAAAAAGGTATAGAAAATAGTCATACCAAGAGAGAAGCAAACTTCAGAGCGGATTATCTTGCTAAAGAATCGAGAGAGAAAAATCTCCAAGTTGAATCTGAAATCTACGAAGAGTTTCCTTAAGAATTAAAGGAATGAGTTAAATTGGGCTCGAAAGGTTGCCCTTATAACATAAGAATGGAAATAGAAGAAGAATTTAACTTGAGATTTCTGAGGATTAATGAATCAACGTAGAGATGATGAAGTGGAAGTGGAAGTGGAAGTCGCAGTTATAGGGCTTCACCGCTGATTCGATCTAAAATATGTCATTTTCTGATCTTATTTATGATATTAAATCCAACTTTATATTGCGTAAATAGGTATTATTATATCAATTTACTATTTTTATGTATTTTGAGTCCATTTATCTATTATGAGTGAAAATTACCATTTTTAGGTGTATTTATGTGAAAATTGGAGATGAAAGTACTCAATTTATAAGTTGGAGAAGCTAAATAAGTTAAAATAAAATATATTGAAGTTATATTTGGTCAAATTAGAAATAATTGGGGAATAAGAAAAAGATATAACCAAAAATAAAATAAAATCAGTTCTTCGCTAGCTGTTTTGAATCAGACTCTAACTTCCGCCACTATAAATTAATGACGTGGCGCATTCTCATTGGTCAATAGAAGTCTTATTCGAATTCTGATTCGAATCATAATATTTTAGGAATTAGGTTCTATAATTTTTTAAGCATAACACTATAAATACAAGTGTATTCTATCAATTTTTAAGGCTCTGACTTCGGGAAGAAATCTTCATTTAATATAATTATCTCTTTTTGATTATATTATTTGTCCTTCTCTTTCTTTCCTTTAAATTTACGATGGCTCATCCTAATAAGCATTTTTCGTCTCACTTTGCTGAGTTTAATAGGTGGTTTCGCCTTTTCGGTAACTTATCCTTGTTCCCTGTTTATTTATCTTGCATGTTTATATTTATTTTACTGCTTTTTATTATTGTTTCTAGATTAGTTTTTATTTTGAGAATAACTAAAGATAGTGATTGACAACCTTATTGATGCGCTGTTCTTATGTTTATTTAGTTTAGATTAAACGACCATAGCACAATCTTCATCGTTATAAAAAACTAGAAAAACCCATGTTTACACGTATTTTAATTTTTTTTTACATAATTTCATGGGGAAACTCTTACTTGCCACGATTATAAATTTTATTAATACGATTGACTCTACTGCTCTTGCTAGGTAAAAAATGCTTTCTTTTTATAAATACATTTTTAAGCCGATCAACTGGATTTTAGGATTTATGAGAGAGATGGAATGTGAACGACTTGAGTCTGGTAAGTACAAGTGAAGTCATAGCTTAGAAGTTTTGGTATTCAAGGGGAAATCATCAAACAAAAATATTTTTCGGAGAAAATAGATTTTATGCATGATTGGTTTACAGGAAAATAAGAAATTAAGGAAAATATTTTCTATCTCTCAAGGAAAATAAGGAAAAATGACTAATAACAAAATTGGGCGGAAAATTTTTTCTTTCGTGAGAGAAAACATAAAATTATCACGAAATTATATATTTTTATCCTTTTTAACTCGGGTTTTTTCTTCTTTTTAATAAAAATAAATTATGCGTGTTTGATAAATTAGCTTTTTTAACTTTTCAAAAGCTAGAATTCGTGAAAAAACTCAAAATCAGAGAACTTATGAATTCGAAAACTTATTTTAGCTTTTACACAAAGAAGTTAAATTTTCTAATTAAATTATTTTGTATATTTCCGTGTAACTAATAAGTTAAAAGTGAAAAATGACTTATTAACAAAAATAAGTTATAAGTCATTTGAAGCTAAAATAGCTAGAAGTGACTTATTTTAAACCAATTTTTTTTGTCATTGTTTCTAAAGGCTTCTTATTTTGTTTTTTAATAAAAAAAAGTTATGGGTGTTAACTTTTCAAAAGTTACTTTTCGCATGGAAAGATTAAAATCATATAACTTAGGAATTATGAGACTTTTACACATCAAAATCACCAAACGTTAAAATTTTCAATTGAAATATTTGTACATTTACAAATCACCAATAAGTTAAAATAAGTGAAAAATGACTTATTAACAAAATTAAGTTATAAGTCATTTAGAGGTAAAAAAAAAGCTATAAGTGACTTAATTTAAACAATTTTTTTCTCATTATTTTTCAAAAGTATTTTATTTTAAACAAGTTATAAAATCTATGTTTCACTACAAAAGTCGATACCAAACGCGCTATTAGTCAAGAAATTTTCATGAAAAATCTAAGTATCGTCAAACACTTGATAAACGAATAGAAGAAAAACAATTTTCAGAAAAATAATTCCCGTGATAAATATTTTCTAGGGTAAATATTTTCTAACCAATCAAACAGAACCTAAGTTATTTTCATGTGTCAGCTCAAGTTTTCTGTTTTCTCCGATTAAGTCTGTATTTCATATTTCTAAACTTTGTAATCCTTCGTGTGGTTTTTCATCTACTTTTATTTTAAAATAAAGAGGGGTTTTTTTTTCATAATTAATTAATAAAAAAAAGACGTTTCACCCCTTGCACTTGTGCTCCCATATTATAACGAGTTCTTACATCAATTGATAGTATCTCAAATAGATATTTCACGTCCAGGATGGGGGGATTTACTCGTACTCATATATCTTTACAGATCAAATATTATTGAGTACATGGAAGCCTCTTTTATGTTTTGAATATCATCATTATATTACATCTCTTGCACTAAGGCTGCTCTTTTGCATATCTCGTTCATATAGCATTAAACTCGCCATAGGTAGAAGTAAATGATTTAACAGGTCTTCTTTTGATCAGCATAAAAAACCCTAATATCGTACTTTAGAATAATATCTAGGTCATATTAATTATGGTAAACTTCTTGCTTACTGATTAGAGAAAAATAACCGTAAAATTAGTCCCCATTACATATGACTATCCTTCAAATCTTAATTATGAAGATATATGTAGGGAATGTATTTGTGGATATACAAAGGAACAAGTGTGTAACTTGTTTAACCCTGAGTAATTAGATAATTTATTTAGCTAAAACACAAGTTCATAATCTTTCTTTCACTTCAGACAGTAATGTTATATTATTTTCAAATATTGCTAAGTATTTTCTTAATAGAACCAAATTATTTTGAAAGTATTCTTCAAACTAACCAACTATTGGAGATACATTAACACATACTAGTAAATCAAGACACGCGATGTGTGTAATTGATTTCATTTTTTGATTGTTTACAAAATTCGAAGTAATCTAAATGTTTTTCTGATTTAACTATTTCTAATCTGATAGAAGAAGAGAGAGGGATGGTATTGTAGCGAGAATGAAAGTTTTTTTGAAAGTGATAATGGAAGTTAATGATGCGTGGCGGGTTTTTTTTTAGGCAGTTTTTTTTTTTTGTTGTAATTTGATTAATAGGGTTAGTTTGTAAATATTTGTTTCAATACTTTATAAGGGGTATTGACATAAAATAATAGTATAGATGTACATTCCTAAGTGCCCATATTTTGTGTCAAATACTACATAATCAGCCAGAATACTACATAATTATAATAAATAATACTACATAATCATTTCATATACAAGCATACAAACTGCAACAGGTGTGGCGATGACCCGGTGGATGGGAGATCAAGGACGAACCGACAAATCTTATCGGATTGACCTCGAATATGAAGGTCTGTATCTGTGGCGACATATTGGATGATGGAAGAGAGAAATACATATAACATATCCTTGTGGTGCTAATGGCGATGATGGTCGTGGTAGATCACGACGGTGCAAGTTAGGTTGTGATAGATCACGACGGTGGAGGTTAATAGAAAAACAGTTTGCACAGCGGAAAAAAAAAACGTGCCCAGATTCTTAGGTTTAGTATGTACGTATATTATCAAATAAATCATGTTTTGCCGTATAGGTTTAGATCAACCGAATAATATAAGGGAACAGATGGCGGCTGTGATGTAATAGATTCACCTCAACTCTTCTAACTTATTCATGAGCTAGCACCTTTCTCCTTGAAAGAGAGTGTGCTCTTTCTCTCTCTAGGCATTCTCGAAATATATTTATGAAAAACTTATTCTGTCAAGAAAATGGGCGTGCTATATGTAGGATAAGGTAGGGACTTATAGCCTGATTAGGATAGAGCTCCTTAAAAAGATTTCGTGCTATCATATCTTCTTAAACCTCGAGATATATACAATCAATTTAAATCGTGATTTATTCCACTAAAAATCACAACTGATTTCTCTACCATAATCCGAATATCCAATTCGTTCCAATTGTCAAACATGTTCATTATCTTCTCACGTAAAGATTAATCAGATACTCATTTATTAAATTAAATCACTGACTGATTTTTTATTTAATAAACGTATTATCCCTAAGTCTGTCCGCTTAACTTATTTGTTGTGTCGGATTATAAATCCACTTGCAGGGTTTACACGAACAAAATTTATAAGCTTCCTCAAGGGAGTATCATCAATCCCTTATGGGACGTAGATTTCTTTTATTACTAATAAACACTGATACGAATAATGCTGTCATCCAACTCATTAAGTTTATTTACTCTTGACGAATCTCACCATGTATGAATCAAAATAACAAACACATTCATACATGCCTAAATAGAAATATCAGAATTAAGAGCATAAACAATAACTATGACCACGAGTTATAAATCATTTTGTCTAGTCAGTCACCAAATGATTATTTCGTAACAGTCCTGTTTAATACACACAAAGTGCACTAGTAAATGGAGTTAGAATTTATCCGTTCCCTGTAGTCAAGACAGACCTACTAAAACCACATACTACAACTCTACTGATGGTGTGTCCATTTCCATTTAAAATTGTAAACATATAACTTATATTCTATTAGAACCGACAGTTTAATCTTTCGTGTGTAATCTGTACTCTACACACTAGACCATCTGCTAAATAGAATAATAGACACTTATTTAGTCATTTAAACAATAATGACAAATAACAATTGCTCATATTATTCTCATTAAATAGATCACTTCAAAACATTGTCAAATATAAATCCAAAAACAAGCATGTGTTTTAGTATATTTCTAACAGAGGTGAGGTTCTGGTAGACGGTGTAGGTCGTGGGCTGAGAATCTCGATGGAGAAAAATAGATAGAGACGAAGATATAGTGGAAGTTTGGCATCAACTTTTTTTGTTAGCTTTTTGAGCGTTTTGATTTTAAAATGGCCACATGCGTTTGGTATCACTGTTTTTTTAGCTTTTAAAAATATAAATTTTTGAGAAATATAACTAGAAAAGCTAAAAGTAAAAAAATCACACATTTTGAAGATTTTGGTAGCTTTCTCGCCACCATTTTAAGAATTTAAATGAATATTGATGTTATCTCAACTAAAATTTTATTCGTATACTTGACGTGTTACTTGCTCGTTTAAATATGATATTTTAAAAATTTATAAAAAAATGTGTTATAAAGTTATTTTGATTGAAAAAGTAAAATGTTATTAGTTAATGCCAAAATCAATATTTTAAAAGTTAGTTTTTGTAAGTTTTTGCCAAACACTCGTGTATATTTTGGAAAGCAAGATTTTTGCTACCGGTTTCTGAAACAGATTTTTGACTGAAAAAGCTGACGTCGAACCCATAGTATTCGATCTCTTGTTTGATCGCATGAGAGTATAGACGGGTGTGTGGCCTAATTGCAAATAGTATTGTGAGTTCTAAAGTTACTAAATATGTCCCCAAGTTTTAGTTTCACATAATATTACTTTAGCACACTGCTTGTTTGGTCGTAGAAGTAAAAGTACAAAATATACTTTTGAGGTAGAGATGGAAAACTATACTTTTATAGTATACTTTTATTAAGTAATGTAACTGTTGTTTTATACTTTCCAGTTTGGTAAATTTCATTGTACTTTTATTTTTTTTCCATTTTAAAAGACTAGTATAACGTTTATGTTAATATATATATGTATCTATATGTATATTTATATAAAAAAAATAAATGTATATATATTTGGGGAAAGATCTAAAAACATATAAAAGCACACACTATATTTACACATGCATTCTAACCATCCATTTATTTTATTTTCAATGGCCAAGATTACTTTTAACTATTCATAAAAATACCTATTTAAAAATAGTTGAGATTTAACCTTATAAATTTAATAAATAAATAAAATAGCATTGCCTAACCCATCTCTCTCTCACACATTTAGCTTTGTGTAGGATTGACAAAAAAACAATTGAAGTAAAAAATAAACGACCGTATTTGTCACTCTGCTTGTTAAAAAGCATCCATAGATTTATAATTTGAAAGTGGGTAAAAAAATTGAAGAAAATTTCATATATTAAATTAGTGTGTAATGGAATTCAATATTAAAAAATCATAGATTGGATCTCATCGGTTTTCTATGATTAAAAGATTTTGTAAAATGATAAATTCGGAAGCTTTTAAGTTGTATCAATAACAAAAAATTAGATGTATACAAATTTATACATGTGAGTAAATAAAGTTCTGATTAGTTAATGTTTTTTTTTTTTAGCAAAAAAGGATGACGAAGGAATGAACTGGGTATTTCCCAAAAAATTTACTAAACTGCTGATTTTAGTTAGAATAGTTGTTTGTGAATTTATGTATAATAAAAGTGGGTATTTTTGGTGAATAGTTAAAAGTAATCTTGGTCATTGAAAATAAACTAAATGGATAGCTATGATGAGTGTGTATAGATCCCCATATTATATATAAATATATATAGTAAATATAAATATATAAATATAAATATAAATATAAATATACATATACATATATATATTAATGTTTATCCAAAAAATTATATATACATGTGTGTGTCATTTATGTTACTTTTGTTAAAAAAAGTAAATATTTGCTTAGTATTCACTTTGTTAGATATGTAGCTTTAAAACAAAAAATTTAAATATTAATGTTTATCCAAAATCATACATATACATATGTACATACATACATATACATACATGTACATATATATACATATATACATACATGTACATATACATATATATATATATACATATATATATATATACATATATATATATATATATATGGAAAATGATCCATACATATATATCTGTGTGTGTGTGTTAATGTATCTCCAACAGTTAAATTGAAGAATACATAGTGAAGGTTACTAATTAGGTTGTAATATTCAAGAGTCCATACACTTCATGATTTATTTATTTTAATTGATCTTTTAATCCAATATATGAGTTGTGCATGCAATCCGTGTATATCAGTCCCTGGTAGACTAGTATATATTGGGGTTGTTTGGTAATGTCCGTATGTCATTAAAAACATGACTAAGCATGCTTTTAATTTAAAAAAGTAAAGTGTGTTTGTTTTGTATCTAAAAAGCATGCTTATTTAAAAAGTAAACTTGACAAAAGTATTCTTTTTAAAAATATGATTTATGTAACTTTTGTTAAAAAAAGCAAACAGTCGCTACTATTCACTTTGTTATATACGTGGCTTTAGAACAAAAAATTAAATTTTAATGTTTATCCAAAATCATAAATATATATATAAATATACAAGTATACATATGTATATATATTATATAAATATACATATATATATATGCATATTATATAAATAAACACACATATATATATATATATTTACTAGTATATATATATATATATATATATATATATATATATATATATATATATATGTATACTAGTAATCGTGCCCCACGCTTTGCGTGTGTAACACGTAATACAATTAAAATATAAAAAATAAGTGTACTTATGATACAAATACATGGATAATAAAAACACACATAGAAAATGATAAATAGGGGAAGAATATATACACACATAGAAAAACACACTATAGTTACATTTTAATCATAACCATTCATTTAGAGTTTTTTCAATTGCCAAGATATATCTAAACCAAAAAAACCATCACAGCCCTTAAAAACATATGTAATTAATGGTTATAATTAAAATGTAACCATAGTGTGTTTTTTTATGTGTCGATATATTATTTCATGCCCATACACACATAAAAAAACACATTATGTTTACATATCAATCACAACCCTCTGTTTATTTTTTCATTTAATTGTCAATATTAAACTACTTAATTAAAAAAAAAAAATCTCTTTCTCCCTATTTTCTTTCCCAAAACTCCTCTCATCTCACGTCTAAAAAAAAAAAAAAAAAAAAACATGTTTACATAGCACATGTTTTTTTTTTTATATTAGTAAATTAGGAGAAACTGTATGAATATATTTTTTTTTGTTTTTCTCTCCATTTTCTGCAAACCCACCCGTTTCCTCCCCGTTTTGTCCTGTTTTTGTTGATAAATGTAAAACCTTTAACTGACATATGAGTTTGCCATTTGGATAATTTACTTTTTTTGTTTGTTCACTCTTTACTTTTAATGAATAAACTATCAACAAAACAAAAGTATTTCAAGTACACAAATACTCTTAAGTAGTACAAGGGATGAGGGTGTTTTAAACGTGAGAGGATAATGGAAGTATGAGAAAAAAAATGAAGGAGAGAGTTTTTTATTTTTTTAATTAAGTGGTTTCTTTTTTAAACAAATTAAGTGGTTTAATCTTGACCAAATGAAAACTAAATTGAGAGTTGTGATTGATGTGTAATCATATCGTGTTTTTTTATGTGGGGATAGATTCCCCTAATATTAATATGTATATGTTTATTTATATAATGGGAAATATATATATATATATGTAGAGAGAAGTTATATGAACATCAATTTAGACATCACCTTGAACATTTTTTTTGTAAAAACGCTCCAAATATGCGTCTTGTTTTTGGTCAAATACTACCATTTAGCTAGAATACTGAATATATATTCCGAAAAATACTACATACTTATTTCATATATATACAATCATTAAAACCGCAACAGGTGTCGTGACGACGTGGTGGATGCGCGATCGGATCGAAGCAACAAATCTCGTTGGAGTTACCTCGAAGACAAAGGTTTCGATCCGTGGTGACAGATTGGAGCAGGAAGGAGAAAGACACAGATAATGTGGCGGCGGGCTTGGTGCTTATGATGAATATGGTCGTGGTAGGTCATGTCGGTGGGGTGAGGTTGTCGTAGATGCGGTAGATGGAGGGCTGAGGAACAAAGGGAGGAAGGGGGTATGCGAGATAGTATAGGCATTTGTGACCTAATTGCAAATAGTTTTACGAGACTTATGTTTTTACTAAATAAGTCAACAAATTATAACTCCATCCAATATTCCCTGTATAATCATTTATAACTAATAACTATAAGAAAATTAGGATTTAGAGACAAATTATTAACATAAAGTCAAACATTGCCTCAATAGTATTTTTTTTAGAGACAATAATATTTTGGGGAAATGCCAAAAAACTCTAAACCAATGTAAAATATTTCAAAAAATTACTACTCCAAACATTTTGTTCCATTTAGTTAATACTTTCTCGCTCCTCAATTCTCTCTCTCCACTCAACTAAAAAGTCAAACATTGTTTAAATAGTATGTTTTCGATTCCATTTAGTTAAACCACCACACTGCACTTCAACTCTCTCTGCTCAACAAAAGTTTGTATCTATAATTCGAACCACCACTTGTCCATGGGTTGGTGATGACGGTGGTGGTTCGTTGGAGCTCCAACGAGGTCGTCAGGGCTCCGAACAGCCACCGCCGTCAAACCCCCACTCAAAAAAATTCACAAAATTCACAAAAAAATCAAGAAAATTTTAAAAAAAAACAAAAAATTTAATAACAAATTAAATATTAAAAATTTAAAAAAATTGCATACATAATTGTGAAAAAATATGCATACACAATAAAAAAATATGCATATACAATCAAAAAAATATGCATAACAGTAAAAAAAAAATGGTGTATACACAATCAAAAAATGATGCATACACAATCCAAAAAATAGGCATACACAATCGTGAAAAAGGTGCATACACAATCAAGAAAAAAGAGCATACACAATACAAAAAATTCCATACATAATCGATAAAAGTGCATACACAACCCAAAAAATGTGTAACTATAATCGCGTAAGTTGCATACACAATATAAAAATATGCATACACAATCTCTAACCTCCGTTTAATTTTATTTTTTTTAAAAGTCAATTTTTTTTAAAGCACAATTCAAAATAAAGAAATTGAGAAAGTGCATACATAATCAAAAAAGTTGCATACACAATCGAGAAAAAATGCATAAACAATCAAAAAAAAATGCATAAACAATCGTGAAAAAGCTGCATATATAATCCAAGAAATGTACACACAATCGTGAAAAAAGTGTATACACAATCCAAAAAAGATGCATACACAATCGTGAAAAGGTGCATACACAATAGAAAAAAAGTGTATACACAATTGTGAAAAATATGCGTACACAATAAGAAAGATGTATACACAATAAGAAAGGTGTGTACACAATCGAGAAAAAACGTATACACAATACAAAATAAGGTGAATACAAAATCAAAAAAATGTATATAGACAATCCAAAAAAATGTTCATTAACAATCGTGAAAAATTTACATAAATAATCCAAAAAACATGCATACACAAGCGAGAAAAGCCACAATTCAAATAAGGTGTACACAATCACTAAAATGGCATAAAGAAAAAAAAATGTGTATACACATGTTGGAACTTTTAATTTTTTTTGAATTTTTTTTGAATTTTTTGGAATTTTGGTGTTTTTTGAGTGAGGTTGGCGGTGGTGGTGACGGCTCTCCGGAGCTCCGACGACCTCTTCGGAGCTCCGATGGACAACAACCGTCACCGCCAACCCATGTGTAAGTGCTGGATCGAATTATAGATATAAAATTTAGTTGAGAAAACACAGAGTTGAAGTTCAGTGTGGTGATTTTTAAATGAGAACAGAGAGAGAGTTGAGGAGAGATAAATTAAGAACTAAATTGAATGAAAAGTTTGAGGGTGTGTTATTTGGAATAAAGTTCAAAAAATATTATTTTTTTGACATTTCCTTTAATATTTTTTGATGGACATAAATAATTTTTTTTGTCTGCAAATCTAACATTATGGACAAAAATTTATAAAAAGATTTTTTGCCAAATGATTTCCTATACTTAAATAAAGAGGAAAACTAAATTTTGTGTAAAAATAAATTTAAATTGTCCGCTTATGTTATACAATTAGAGATAATTTTTTTTTTTAATTTGGTCCCTGGAAATTAGTTTTTTGGACAAAAAATTTATGTCCCTAAAATATACTAGTAATAAATCTAGGGTAAATTTTGGATTGATACCTTATATACAACTTAATTAAAGATTAGTTCATTAAACTAAAACTAATAAAAAATTAGTCAATTTCCCCTAACTAACCAATAAAAATGTAAAAAATAAGAAAAAATGGAAAAATTAAAGAAAATAAAAATGGAAAAATAAAAAAATAAAAAAAATCTGAAAAAACACTAATAAAATTTTAAAAATCCCAAAAAATATAAAATCAACAAAAATACAAAAACGCAAAAAAAAAAAGTCTGACTCAACTTAATTGATATTGAAAACAATCTGACTCATTTTAAAAAAAGTCTGAGTCATTTTAATTCATTTTAAAAATAGTCTTGAATCGTTTTAAGTCATTTTAAAAACATTTCGAGTCATCTTAAATCATTTAAAAAAGAGTACGAGTCATTTTAACTAATTTTAAAAACAGTTTGACTCATTTTAAGTAATTTTAAAAACAGTCTAAGTCGTTCCAAGTCATTTAAAAATTGTGTGAGTGGTTTTAAGTAATTTTAAAAACAATCTGGGTCGTTAAAAGTAATTTTAAAAGCAGTCTGAGCCATTTTAAGTAAGTTTAAAAATAGTCTGAGTAATTTGAAAAATAGTCTGAGTCATTTTAAATACAATCTGAGTCGTTTTAAGTCCTTTTAAAAAGAGTTTGAGTCATTTTAATTCATTTTAAAAGCATTTGAGTCATTTTTACTTATTTTAAAAGCAGACTGAGTCGTTTTAAGTTATTTGAAAAATAGTCCGAGTCATTTTAAGTCATTTTTAAAATTGTCTGAGTCATTTTAAGTCATTTTAAAAACTGTCCGAGTCATTTTTAAAATAGTCCGAGTAATTTTATATTATTTTAAAAATAGTCTGAGTAATTCTAAAAACAGACTGAGTCCTTTTAAATCATTTTAAAAATAGTCTGAGTCATTTTAATTTATTTTAAAAATAGTCTGAGTCATTTTCAGTCATTTTAAAAAAGTCTGAGTCATTTTCAGTCATTTTAAAAATAGTCTTAGTAATTTAGAAATAATGTGAGTGATTTTAAAAATAGTATGAGTTATTTCTAGTCATCTTAAAAAGAGTCTGGGCCATTTTAGGACATTTTAAGAATAGTCTGAGTCATTTTAAGTAAATTTAAAAACAGTTCGAGTCATTTTAAAAACAGTCCGAGTCATATTTAAATTATTTGAAAAACAGTACGAGTTAATTTTGATAAGTTTAAAAATAGTTCAAGTCATTTTAAAAAACTGCTCGAATAATTTTAAAAACAGTCTGAGTCATTTTTAAGTCATTTTGAGTAATTTGAAAACAATTGCAAGTTATTTTAAAGTTTTTATCATTTTTTGGACTTTCCGGCTTTTTTTGACTTTTGCGAACTTTTTTTTTCATTTTTGTATTATTTTGGATTTTTTGGATTTTTCTTGGTTTTTTAATTTTTTTTTACCATTTTTTGGATTTTTTTCAGGTTCCCGACTGTTGTGAACGTTTTTTTATTTTTTTTTGTTATTTTGGATTTTTCTTGGTTTGTTTTTTTAATTTTTTATCATTTTTCGGGTTTCCGACTTTTTTGAACCGTTTTTCATTGTTTTGTGATTTTGGATTTTTTTTGGATTTTTAGGGTTTTTTTTTTTATAATAATTGTGGGTTTTTTCGGGTTCCGAATTTTTTTGAACTTTTTTTCATTTTTTTTGTGATTTTGGTTTTTTGGAATTTTCTTGGTTGTTTTTCGGATTTTTTCGGGTTCCCAACCTCTTTATAGGTTTTTTCATTTTTTTGGATTTTTTTTTTTTAATTTTTCTGGTTTTTATGGTTTTTTTTTCCAATTTTTTTTTTTTTTTTAATTTTCCCATTTTTTTCTATTCTTTTATTGGGTAACTAGGTGGGTGACCAATCCTTAATTAATTTTACAAATAATGTACCAATGTTTAATTAAATTTTATAAGGTGATCAATAATTAAATAGTTTTATTTTCATGGTTCAATACTTAATTAACCCTTTTGGGGTCTCTAAATCATAATTATCTAAAATCATATGCATCACTTTCTTTATAACACCTCTTTCCCTTAGTTTTAGGGATGTATCCCAATATTTGCTCTTGCATGGGTTACTTAGTTATCCCTCTATCATCACTTTATCATGTATATAGGGAAAGTACAAGCTCACTTTATCATGTATATAGGGAAAGTACAAGCTCACTGTATAATTAAAATATTATTAGTGTTGTGAGTCTTATTAGCTCAGTATGAATATAAGTGGGTCATAACCTTCTTTATATACTAGAAGTTAGAGTTATACAAGTTAGAAATCCCAACTTAGACCCATTATGAGTAAGGCCCAATAGTCCAATAATATACTACAACAATTACTTTTTTATTGCTTGCATAGTTTTAAAATTTTAGCCATTGAAGCTGAAAAAATACTAAAAGAAAAATTAGTGTTTTGCATTAGGGATTTTATCGTTGTAACTTTGAAGGTCATAATTTTTTCTTACTTTAGTTTTTATTATAAATTTAGTGGCGCGGCTTAAAAGAGTGAACCTTTGAGTTTCTAGATGAAAATTATATGAGCCTTTAGATATAAAGATTGTCTGGGTGAAAATTTAAGCTGCATATATACTTCATGCTTAGCTTATTATAAATTTTTCAATTGATTATGATCATTTGATTGTGCAACAGTGTCGTAAAACAACAGTGCATTAGTAATATTAGTATATATGAAAAGAAAATATTTGAAAAGCCTTGGTGTTCGGTAAACAAAACTAATTATGAGTGAGAAAAAAAATAATAGACGAACGTTAAAATATGTATTAGTTAGTTAAATAAGGAATTTGGTAGAAAAGATGAAAATTGTACAAAGTTAAATGGTTAGCCTAAACATGTAAAATTGATGTTAATCAACTTATATTTAGGAAAAAATATAGAGAAATTGATACGGTTGCTCGAGTGGATACTAGAGACGTAGTGTATACTACAAAAAGTCATAGCCTTACCAATAAAAAATTTAAAAAATTACAAAAAAATTAATTCAATAAAGAAATCATCAACACTTCTCCAATATTACAAAAAAAGATTCCAATCCGGGATGGCCAAATCTGTTAGAAATCTGTCGCTAAATGACCATATATGTCAGTAAAATTGAAATTCGTCGCCATACCGTCCCTCATTCGGACGTTGCGAAGTAAAATCTGTCACTAATTTCGTCTGCGATCTAAATTTTTTTTTGTACGTAGTGGACCTAAAAAAGTCATAGCCTTACCAAGATTGGCCAATACCTACAGTTATAGTGAAATAGAGAGATAACTTAATTGTATAGGTATTGATTAACACCTAATTGCAACCGTAGTATCTAGATAATTATAGTAATATAAAGTAAAACATAAATAAGAAAGAAGTTATTTCTCCTAACATTGGGATTTTAGTTTAATTATTAACCTTGACAATGTATATCAAATTTCAGTTAGATATTATACATTGTATCAGATCTTATTATGTGATTATTAGGGGCAATTAACATAAACATACCCTAAAAAGTTACATTATTAAAAACATATCTTCAATTAATAATAATAAAAATCTGTAATATTTACTCTCTCTCTTCCTCTCACTCAATCTCTTTCTCCTCTCTCTCCTCATTTCACTCACTCTCCGATCTATCTTCTCCTCCTTCTTTCTCTCTCCGATCTCTCTCTCCTACTCCTTCTTTCTCCCTTCCATCTATCCTCTTTCTTTTCTCTTTCCGATCTCTCTTATCATCTTTGATCTATCTCTCACTCTCCCTCTCTCTCTCTCCGATCTCTCTTTTCGGTGGAGATTGAGATGGAGACATCCGTCGGAGTGGGTGGCGAGGGTGTAGAGCGAGGTCAAAAACTCGAGGTCAATGACGATGGAGATGCTGTCGTCGAATAAGAGGCGCACGACGGCGACGTGAAAGTTCGAGATCAGAGGACGGGTAAGAGTTGGATTTATTAACTATTGTATACGTTTGAAAAATAAGTGTATTGACTTCTTGAATTAAGTGTATGGAGTTGAAAATTATAGATATAAATTTTATAAATAAGTATATGAATTTGTAAATTGAGGTATGAACTTTACGAATTAAGGTATGGACTTTTAGAATAAAGGTATGGACTTTTGGAATAAGTGTATGAAAAATTTCTATATAAAACTTCATATCATTATTTTGTGCAACTCATACCCTAATTTTTTAAGTTCATACACTAATTATAAAATTTCATATTCTAATTTTAAAACTTCATACCCTAATTATAAAACTTCATACCCTAATTTTAAAACTTCATACCTTAATTTTAAAACTTCATACCCTAATTATAAAACTTCATACCCTAATTTTAAAACTTCATACCCTAATTTTAAAACTTCATACCCTAATTTTAAAACTTCATGCCCTAATGAACTGCCATGTGTAAACAAGCATATACTACTAATTCATAGAGTTCATATTCTAATTATAAAACTTTATACCCTAATTAACTGCAAAACACAAACATTAAGAAAGTGTCTCCTTGCAAGTTTTATTGCTATGTCCTTGCTGATGGCATCGCGAACATGTGGCCCCATGTGAACATGTGAAAATTGGGGTATGAACTTTCGAAATAAGAATATGAACTTTACGAATTAGGGTATGACATCTACAAATTATGGTATGACCTTGAAAATGGGTATGAATTCTGTAAATTGAGGTATGAACTTTTGAAATAATGGTATGACCTTCTATTTTTACTTTTTTGGTGGGATATGGAGGGGGAGAAAAATTTGATGATTCTATTTATATGTATCTATATGTGTGTTATGTATTTATATATATGTATCAATATGTGTGTCGATATTTATATATAAATATATATATATATATATATAGATATACCGATATGACGTGAGAGATAGAGAGAGAAACTATGACAATGAGCCGTCGCCGGAGAGGCAACGACCGTTTCCGGAGAAGAGAGAGAGGGAGAGAGGAGAGAGAAAGATGGGGTTCTATGTATAAACATGAAAGAGTGTTACATGAAATTAGAATAATAGGATGACATCACCAAATTATGTTTTTGATAGTTAAAAAGTTTAGGCTATGTTTTTGTTAATTTAATTGTAAAAGTGATATGTTTTGTTAATTTATCCTTATTATTATAATTGACACTTCCCGCAAGGCGACATGATCATATTCTACAATATTGTGATAAACATCTTGAAAACAATTTTCTCGAAACCATATGAGCTTTCTATTGTAACAATATTATTCCATTTACAGGATAAGTGACTGCCCCTCACACGTGTTTATTTACGTGCGAGGGTTTCGTAGGAGCACATGACTTGACTTAGTATTTCTTGAATTAGTTACCCAAGTTATCGATAGTGGTTACTACTGCGTATTAATTAAATAAATAAGGAGGGTGGTCGTAGTTGCCTTGTCAATCAAACGATTCGATTTCTCTAACTTAAACTTAAAAACTCAGCTTATAATATTATACTTTAGATTATAATATGTTAATAACTTATTCGAATGCAAGATCTATAATTAATAACTAACTTTAATACGTTATTAATGTGTTTTAGGTGATTAACATGCAAGATCACGAGTTATAATGCCAACACTGAATTAAAACAAGTTAAAGCAGCAAGAAAAGTAAAAGAGAGCGAATAAAACAACGATATATTGAAGTAAAATCAACAAACTTACAATAACCGTATTAAAAGCAATGTATTTGTGCACCAAAACTCATTTTTTTTCTCTCCTATGGGGAGTTTTTGGATGAAAAGATGCCGATTATTGTTAATGACGTGTTTAAAGTCGGAATAAAAGGTTTAAATATCAAAAACTTAACAAACTATATCTTTTTCAAAATTACAAATTTGATCCGCCATAACCGATCAAGCTAACCGGTTATGCCTAACAGGTTAAGCTGACCGGCGAGGTATTCTTCTGAAATATTCTTCTCTTTGACTGGTTAAGCTGACCATTTTTTGGATTTTATTGGTTTTTCAATTTTTTTGGGTTTTCGTTTTTATAAAAATAAAAATGAAAGGGGGTTTCAATTACATAAAAATACTAAAAAATTAATTTGCCCACCCCTTTATCTAAAGTCTACCGTTGCAATTAAGTGTTACTAATTAAGTAGAGTAGCTGCTCAATCCAACTGTCGAGTTAAGTAGCTCTAGGGATTGCAATTTTTCGGGTTTTGACCAGACTTGACCCGACTCAACTCGTCCCGTTTCGGATAAAAGTGCAATTCTATTTGGGTCGGATATAAATGGGTAAAAATGCAAATTAAAAAAATGCAACTTAAAAGTGCAAGTTAATATAATACTCTTTCTATCTCTCATATACATTAAATTCTCTTTATTATAGTAATAGACAACATACATTTAAATGGTTAAACGTGTAATTTAAAAAATCTTATATTCTCAATTCTTATTTAATAGTTTGGGAAGCCCTAATATGTTTAGATACCTACGTAAAATTATACTTATTATCTAAAATCTTATATTCTCAATTCTTATTTAATAGTTTGGGAGGCCCTAATATGTTTAGAATAAATTTTGGGGATTTTTTATTACTTAATTCGGATACAATAAATTACATTGGTGAATATTAAAAAGATAGCGAATGCAGTAATAAATTCTTATTGTCCAGATTGTACAAATAAAAGTTTTAAGTTACTTATATAAACTAGGTTTAAAATTTTTAGAGAGATCCGAACCCATGACCTTGCAAAGTGAGAAGAACTTAGCCACAAAACTCTTACAATTAAACCACACTTTGAAATATGCTATTAAGCCTCGTTTGTTTTAGTGTAAAATCTCGATAAACAAACCATTACGGGTAAATCAAATATTAAAAGCGATTGGTTGAGTAAATGTAACTATTTAGTAAAATCTTTCATCCAAATCAAGGAATAATGGGAGAAAGGTATACAATAGCAAAAAAGGGGAAACATTTACTCCAATGTTAACGCCCAATAGGCTAATGCTATATAAAGTTTTTTTTGTAATCAATGCTATATATATATTATATAGCTTCCACCAAATATATTTCAACTACCCAATCAAATATAACTACAATGATACTATTATTATACTTTGATAAGGATATGCAGAAGTAAATTAATAAGAAAGCATTCGAAATAAAAACATTTACTTTTGAATATACCTTTTACATATATAGATACTTTTTTTTTTATATAAACTAGTGCGGAAGACCCACTATTTCAGTCATAAAAATGGCGAACGGTCGAAACGACTTTATTACATCTGAAATATCAAAAACAATAAAAAAAAAAATCAAGAATTAATACAAGTGCTAACGAAATAAAATAATTTATTTGTTACATTTGTCCTTCTACAGACTTCATATTGTTGCTCCAAACATTTACATGTCTTATGACATCATATATGTTGATATCGCCAGTTTTTTACGAAACATTTATTTTTAGAGAGACAGACTTCTCATCGAGTATATCGAGTATATGTTAGTAGCAATTCTTAAATCACTAATTTGGGTTGGCTAGAAGAGTACAACAGAGGTCCCTAAATGTTAAATTAGTAAGACTGACAGTAACCTCTATCGGGGTGACACCACACAAATTAAGTTGATCTAAATATTGTTATTATATATTAGGATACAAAACTATGACCATACACCAACCTAATCCAAAGAGTCTTAAAAGAACTTACTTGATATTTTATGATTTTACCGATTTTTAATCTTGAGGCTAAACCAGAGATTTAAGGAGTTGCAAGACGAACACGTGTGTATGAATATATACATACATACGTATATGCACGTGTATTTTTATTTAAATTATGATTTTAATTTAATCGATGTAATTTTTATCTTATATCAAATCAGGTTTGAATGAATAATTGTTTACATTGTTTGAAATTAGGTGTTTAATTTGAGCTATTTCTGTTATTCTGTATTTTGATTAAAAAATTAGTTTAATTTCTTCATCCTCTCCTTTTCGGTTCCTTTGAATTTGACCCATTGTTCTATGAAAACGGAGTCGTTTCCCCTACAGAAAACATCCATCCTCTCCTCTTTTGTGGTTGCTCTTATATATTGAGTCTTATTTGCATTTCTCTGCAAGGAAATTAAGTGTTCCTTTTCCTAGGTTAATTATATCCCTTTTCACTATCTTTTGTAATATTTTTATTTCTTTAAGAAAGTTATGAGGGCTTTCTCTCTTTCTTCCCCAGTTTCACAGAAGAATCTTATTTTCTGATAAGCGTGACTGGTCTTTGTCGGTGAGGAACAAGCTTAATATTGTATGTCAAGCTAGTGGCAATGTAGCAGAACCTAACCCATTATCATCTGTTTTAACTATGGGATCGTCAGAAGTGGTAATAAATGATCGTTGGAGTCGGAAAAATTCTCTTCCTCATGGTGAAATTGGAATTGTCCAATTTTATAAAGGAAAGAATATTTTTGTTACTGGTGCAACTGGTTTTTTGGCAGAAGGTATTTATTCTTTCCAATCGTCTACTTGACTCTTTTGTTTTTCTAAATTGTGGATCTCTAAAGCTATGGAATTTTAGTTAAACATCTCTTCACTGTCCAAGAACGAAATATCAACTGAATGCTAATCAAAATATGTGTTTAATAAAGTAAAAGTTACGTTGTTGCTGAAGTCACTGCGTTGTTGGAATTTTTTTGGACATATTTTCTTCATCACTATGAAAACATTATCTGCCAATAATATCTAGTGACTAATTCTTTTTTAACTTCAGTTTTTATTGAGAAAATATTGAGGACAATGCCTGATGTGGGTACAAAATTTGTCCTGATCATGTCGAAAAGCAAGGAAGCTGCAATGCAGAGATTAGAAAATGAGGTAAGCCTAAGTTATGGATGATTATTTAATTTGAATCTTACATCGTTGGTATATTCGTTTTAATACAATTTAATCGATATTTGTGCATTATGTAGATCATAGATGCTGAATTGTTCAAGTCTCTGCGACAAATCTATGGAAAATCTTATAGGGATTTTATGATTGGCAAGTTGGTTCCTGTATTGGGAAATATTATTGTTAACTCTGCTGCTAATACCACTTTTGATGAAAGGTAGGACTAATGCCATCCTTCAATTTCTTCTTTAGTGATGATTATTTCTCTAAACATGAAAAAAAAAGTGTTTATAAAACTATTGCAGATATGATGTGTCTCTGAACATAAATATGGGAAGTCCTATTCGGCTTTTGAATTTTGCGAAGAACTGCAGGAAACTCCAGCTCTTTCTCCATATATCAACTGGTAATCAACAAAATTCTATATAGTTTTTTGTTTACTGCAAATAAAAGTAATGTATTGGTTCAAACCATTGTATTAATTAATTGAAAAGAAATAAATAATATATTCATGATCTGTCACTTGGTGTAGTTTATGCTAATAGACAAAGACATGGAATAATAAATGAAACTCTATTGGGCTTGGGATATAGCGCAGCGAGTGACAATTTTTTTACAATTGAGAATGAAGAAAAGTTGGTTTTAGATACAAAGGAAACTTTCGATGACAACACTCTACCAAGAAAACTGAAGGAACTAGGAACGAAGAGGTAAATAATCGTATTTCCAATTTCTGTTCCAAAAACATTCAGTTCCTTATGATCTACAAATATTCTCATTTTGATCGGTTTAATATAATTTATTTTAAATTTAAATATATCGAGCAATGTTTTAGAACGCAAGGCATCACTCAAGCGGTATTTTATGAGATTTACCGAAACATAATTACCGACGCTAAAAGAGTAAACTTTACGGATAAAATTATATATTCTTATATAAAATTTGATATAGCAAAACCTCATAACAATCAAGACATCATGCCTACAGATTAATCAACCAACATACCCAATTAACGATATCAAAGGCGTGTGTTGCACGGAAGCGTCGAACGAACATAAATAAACAATCAAGCGTAATTAAAACTAAGACACCAAATTTGACGTGGTCTCCAAGAATTATAAACAATTGTGATCCTTCATTAATCCACGTGAGAGAGATTAATTTTTCATTATTTAAACATGAGTATAATCATTCAAAACGTCCTAATCCACAAACAAAATCAATATCAATAACTTATATCATGTTCAAGATGTAAATGTTACAAAACATTTCAACCTCAATCCCATCAATAATATTTAAAACTCACATCTCTCTCTTCTCTTTCTCCCTGTCTCAAGAAAACCATACACACATTACAATAGCCAATCAAGAGGTCTAGTATTAAACCGAAAATGAAACAAATCATATGTCTATTTTTGATAAAATAGGAAATACATTTCATAATTTTAATCCTATTTAAAATAGGTAATAAATCAAATCGTAAAGTCATAACGTCAAATATTTAGATACAAATCAAATCTCCACCGAATCAGTCAAACCATCTAAAATTTCATTATAGAATTTAAGCTAATTTCTAACATCATAGACAATAATAGGAGAAAAAAATCTAAGTCAGTCGCATCAAATGTATGGAATCAATTGTGAAAAGTGTGTACTTGAACAAAACACATAATTGCAAATTAAAATTTCATAATCCAAATTAAAACCAATTGTCTGGAATCAATTGTGCAAAAGTATGTACTTGAACAAAACACATAATTGCAAATGCCGCAACGTAAATCTGAATCATCCTTTAAAGCGTTTATTCTCTCCTGAAAGAAGATCATCCATGTCATAACAGATGACTATCAACTTCATCGTTGCCAACAATAATATTGACGTCAGTATCACTATCATCATCATTCAAAATTGGTGATGCTTCACAATTACGTAATCATTATTTTCATGGACATTAACACGATCAACATTAGTGCCATTTCCACTCCCAACACTAGATTGATGACGGATTCTTTTCTCTAAAAAAATCATACAAATCATTAATTATATTTATTGTTATTTCGTATTTCATGCAAATTAAATTCAGAACTACTGAAAACGGCAAATGAAAACCAATTCTATTTTTTCTTCACTCTGATTCCTGATATTTGGAAGTGAATACTGTAAGTCTATTATAACTTATATAATTATGTTACAAACATAATAACCTAGGATCTTATTCCTACATGATGATCATACATTTAACGTTACGAAAAATACGTCTAAACGCATACCTTGAGCCATGGGAATGTTTGTGAGCTCGGTACTTGAACACGGACTTGATTGTTGAGTTTCTCCCACTTACCTATACTATTTCTTATAATTTTTGGTGTGTCTCAAAGTGATGGATTTGAGTCCTTTATAGAGGTGGGAGATGACTCAACCTGATGAAAAGACTTTCTGATCTCAACCATCCATAATGTCAAGACATGAAAGGTTGTAACTCACCATTCATTACCACTAAGTCATAAACATTTTAAACTATGAATGTCAAAAGACCACACTAATGACCAAGAATTTATGTATTGTAACTCTTGGTAATGCCAAAAGCTTTGAAGCAAGTGACTTATCAGCAGCCTTAAAACATTCCTTAACATTGTTAAGATACTATTTGGAAGTGTTTGCCTCAGGTAAGGAAGTCTTAATGTTTGTGGCAACAGTCATGCGCAAGAACATCATACTCAGTCTGTTGGATCTAGACCATGCCTTATGAACTTCTTTCTCGGCCACACTACTAGTAGCCGTTATAGCAGCGGGCTCATCAACGAGAAGAGACATGTCAAGGTCTAGAACACCCAAAATGAACTTGCTCATTCCATTCGGAAAAGTTGGTGCCATCAAACAGGAGAATATTTGATGCTTGACAGTGAAGGGCTAGTGGGACTGTGTTTGAAACTGCAATTTATTTTATAACATGCTCAAAATTAAAATTATAACACACAACATAAATGCAAGGAAAATTATATAAATGCTGATATTAAAACATAATGGGTTCTAACAGTTTTCCAAGAAATAAAATATGGCACCTGTGGGTGACCTCTATCTTGTTCATACTTTTAAGGTTCAACTAATTATTACCCCAATTATATTTATTTATTAATGCTACCGGACCTGTGGGCAACCTAGTAACAAAACTTAAATAAATGTTTTACATAATTACCAACAATTGAGCATTCACTATTTAAAATTTTGTACCTGTAGGCAACCAAAATCTACTTATATGAATGCTTGATAACATTTCGTTAATATTTATTCAATACGGATAAAAGCATGTGTTGTGTTTGATCTAATTTTAAATATTAACAAATGAACATAATTATAGAAACACAAACGGGAAAACTATTACATACTCTAACCCTTTCGGTAGCTCTAACATGATCCGACCAGGTAAGTGAGGGTGATGGTTGGTGCAGCTAAGGCTGCTTAAAAACCGCCCTTACTAAGATACCAAGTATCAGCCGAAGTCTTGCCTTGCCATCGCATCATATTAGGTGAGCCTATTCGGGAAATATTTATAATTTTCCAACCTTAATGTGAGTCTAAACTTGTTCGTAAGCTTTTAACTACATTTACATAATTGTAGTATTAACAATTTTCTTATATGCACATGTCAAATCAAATGAGTTACATGTAAACCCGTTTCGACAAATAAAACTTGTATTAAATATTCGTAACCTTCTATCTTAATGTTGTTTAATCAACTAGAGAAGCATACAAAAAATATTGTGTACTAAATATGTTTTCCATATTCACCAAGGCAACGTCGTACAATTGAAATAATACTCAAAAAAATATTAAAAAATAACCTCTATTCACAAAATAACCTTTAACATTTAAGGTCTGTTGCTGAACTATATGCATGTATTGATAACTTAATTTACATTAATAACCATTAAGAAATAAGTTCTAAAATAACTTCAACTATTAAATTACAAAATAAAATAAAAAATAACATATATGAACCATTTGGTACACATTTAGTACACCTCACTTTGAATACTTGAAAACATATATGGAACCAGTAGGCAAAAAAATGTTTAGATAACCAGTATTCAAAATGCTTGATAACATAATGGTGCAAAAAAAAAAAAAAACCCAGTAACATATGGTCCTACACCTCACTGTGATTTACGTTTTAAGTAGTTACAAATTCTATGAACCATATCTATACATATAATAATTATGTAGAACATCACGTAAAATTAACCTAGGCTCTTGATACCAAATATAAGTCTATTATAACTTATATAATTATGTTACAAACATAATAAGCTAAGATCTTATTCCTACACGATGATCATACATTTAACGTTACGAAAAATACGTCGAAATGCATACCTTGAGCCATGTGAATGTTTGTGATGTAACATCCCGTATTTTTATAAGTGGTTTTATTTATGATTTAATTTATCCAAAAATGTTTTATTCAAATTTTACCAAAAAAACCGGTCACTCGACTAATTTTTAGCCAAAAACCGAAACTCTTTCAAAAACTTTATTTTAAAAACCTGTTACTAATTTTACTAATAAAAAAAACCCAATAGATTTGTTTCTAAAGATTTGTTATTTTTGAGTAGTAAAACAATATTTTTGGATTAAAAGTTAGCTTTTAGAACTTTGGGAACCAAATAGTTCGCTTCCACAAACTATCTAAAAACAGTTCTTTCTAAACAAAAAATCAGCCCACTTTCAATTCTTTAAACCTAAAACCAGCAAAATACAAGAGAGAAAAGAGAGAAAAAGGAGAAGAAGAAGAAGAAGAAGAAACCACGTTAGCGGGTTCATACCGGAAGCATCTCCTCTACGCTCTAAGGTAACGGGGGTTATCCATTGTGCCTAGACGAGGGTGTATGTAAGGTTTTGGTTTTGTGTTTATTATAAATTGGGGAGTTTTTGCCTTTTATCTTAATTATGTTCTTAAATTGATAATTGGGTTTATTTGTTGTACGCTTAATTCACTTATTTGATTTTGGAGTAGTTGAGGATTTAGTCTTTCAATTTCGGATTAATGAGAATATTAATGGGTTGCGTGTTTTATGCGTTGATTATGTGTTATTATGGATGTTGATAGAATTGGGTAAATTATTGTTGAATAATTATGGGTTTTATATTGCGTATACAAGATGTTTGTTAAAATGCCTGAATGAAATTTTATATTGATAGAGTTGGTTGGCTAGTTGTGAATCTAGTACCTATGCTTATTTGCTTTGTTGAATTGCGTCAAAGTGACGTATGAGAATGTGTTATTTGCGTGGATTTATATTATTGGCCGAGGCCGTATGAGATGTGATTAGTTGAATGGATTTACATTATTGGCCGAGGCCGTATGAGATGTGATTAGTTGAATGGTTTTATATTATTGGCCGAGGCCTTGTGATTTAGCTATAGTGGCAATGGTCTCTGTCTCTTCCTAATTCCGGGGACAGAAGACGGCCGAGGGGATAGGGAATGACTCGTCTTACGGACTGGGACGAGTGGCATGAGAGGTCCTAGTGTGCACTCTATTTATTTTTCTGTTAGCAATGGTCTCTGTCTCTTCCTAATTCTGGGGACAGAAGACGGCCGTGGGGATAGGAAATGACTCGTCTTACGGACTGGGACGAGTGGCATGAGAGGTCCAAGTGCGCACTTTAAATATACTTTTATGTTAGCAATGGTCTCTGTCTCTTTCTAATTTCGGGGACAGAAGACGGCCAAGGGGATAGGGAATGACCTACCTTACGGACTGGGGTAGGTGGCATGAGAGGTCCATGTTTGCTATAGATGTTTATTTAATTTATTTCCTTGTTCGATGTTATTATTAGTTCTTTTATACGTTGATTATCGTAGTTGTTGTTTGTGAGTTCTTACATTTATGGGATGGAGTGACGGTATTTGTGGTGCCGTCCCGTCTAGGTATGTGCGTGGGACTCACCATTACAGTTTTGTATTTCAGGTACAACTTAGGCTGAGGCGTTTGGTTAGGAGCATTAGCAAGATATCGCATGGGCTCGGGGCTTCTTTCTATTGTTTTCTTTTTCTTAGACTATCTTTTTAAGGTTGTAGCCTACGGGTAAATTACATTCGTTGTTTTTCTTTTCTTATAACTTTGTTAAAATCATTACGTCTTGTAGCCGTGTTTGGCAAGCATTTTATTTATTGTTTAATTGTCCCTTTAGCTCGCAAGTGTTTTTTTTTTAAATTTTAATTTTGTACCAACAGGTTTCGTTTTCCTTTTATTTAAAAAGGTCATGCCTCGATATCCGTGTTTATGGAATTTGGGGCGTGACATGTGAGCTCGGGACTTGAACACGGACTTGATTGTTGAGTTTCTCCCCCTTACCAATGCTATTTCTTATAATTTTTGGTGTGTTTCAAAGTGATGGATTTGAGTCGTTTATATAGATGGGGAGAGGACTCAACCTCATGAAAAGACTTTCCGATCTCAACCATCCATCATGGTAGGATCAATATTGACCATTCATAATGTCAAGACATGAAAGATTGTAACTCACCATTCATTACCACTAAGTCATAAACATTTTAACCTATGAATGTCAAAAGACCACATTAATGACCAATAATTTATGTATTGTAACTCTTGGTAATGGGATTAATTCTTACAAATACATTTTAAATCATCAAACAGAGCCAAGAAACATGGATGGACAAATACTTATGTGTTTACAAAAGCTATGGGAGAAATGATGATTGATAGTATGAGAGGGGAACTACCGGTAGTGATCATTCGACCAAGTGTTATAGAGAGCACTTATAAGGACCCTTTTCCTGGTTGGATAGAAGGAAATAGGTACATAAAAAAAGGTTTTTCGATTATGCTTGATTAATGCTGTATGAGATGTGATATAATATTTCTACTTTTTTTTTTGTTTCTCTCCCCCTCTATACAGAATGATGGATCCGGTTGTTATTTCCTATGGAAAAGGATAAATTACTGGTTTCCCGGCTGACCCAAATGGAGTACTTGATGTTGTTAGTACCATTCCACTTTGTCTTTCCAGTTAATCATATTCTAATAATTTCACCTTTTTAGGTTATCCTTTTCATAGTTTAAATAAACAAGGGAGACTTTTAATGAGTTCCCACGCTAGTTAGTGACCATCAGAGGTATTTACACCCCTTTACCTATGGGTTTTAGTAGGTGACACATCGTTAAATGTAGTACATCAGCTTTACAGTAATGTTTCTCCTGAATAAGTGTGAGAGTCGTGTGCAAATAGCTATTCCTAACAACTATAATTGTAAAAAACAATTACTTCGTTACTATGTTTGTACTACAATTTATAGAAAATTATGAATTTTTTTTAACATAAATTCTGCAAATTCAGCACTACATTTACCTTGCCTTGACCCCGCGTTCCGATAAATAGTCAAAAGGATTGTGGTCCTGATATTCAAATAAGAATGTTACAATTTTTTTTAAGAACATGTCATTTACAACAATTCAACAAAATCATTGCCTATTATTAGAATCCATATTCCTTTACTATTAAAAGGCCTCGTAATGAAATGATGAATATCTCTTTATAAACCACAGGCTCGATTATTATCTAGACGATGTGTGATAATTACTCTAACACCCCCCCTCGCTCGTGACCCGACATTTCAAGGGTTCTACGAGCGGACATATTAAATGGGTGGAGGTGAGCCCAACATTGCTCGGGCCGCTCTGATACCATATTAGAATCCATATTCCTTTACCATTAAAAGATCTTGTAATGGTAATGATGGAAATTATTTATAAACCACAAGCTTGATCGATATTACATCGATGTGTGATAATATAACTCTAACACCTAGTTCCATGAAAATAAAGCTTAATATATGAAGGAAATAGATTTTCCTTTGAAAAACCTTTCCTTGTGTTGGTTTATAACCGTAAAAAGGTTACGACAGGTCCCTGTAGACATGGTTGTGAATGCAACGTTGGCAGCGATATCAAAACATGCGTTAGCTGGAAAATCTGAAAGTCACGTGTACCATCTCGCCTCCTCTGTTTCAAACCCGCTAGTTTTTAAAGACCTATGTGATTATATCTATCAGCACTTCAAATCTATGCCATGTATTGACTCAAAGGGGGATCCCATCTATGTTTCCCCTATGAAGCTTTTTGATTCCGTGGACAAGTTTTCATCTCACTTACAGAATAAAGGGACTGGATTAGATTCCTTTGGCACTTGGAATGGGAAGTTGTCTCGGAAGCAAGAGAGTCTTCATAAAAAAATTGTTGAGCAAGCAAAGAATCTGGCAAATACATATAGGCCATTTTTATTTCATGGTGGAAGGTAATAACGTTTCTCTTATTTTATGAAGATGCTTTCCAGTAATTTTAATTGTGTATTTTTTCATTGTGTTGCCAGTGCAGGTGTTTAGATTTCTTGTTATCTTTCAATTTGTTTTGAACTTCAAAGATATATAAACCCTTAAAAAATCATCATTTTTATGTTGTTATATTGGAATGAGAAAATGGTAAACTGGTAATGGTGAAAGTATCTGGATGTAAGTTTCTTATGTTGGGTGCAAAACTATATCATTCATGAGTTGGCTGCAATTTTTATTTTTTTAAATCCTTACAAGACAACTTTCAGAAATCTAATAAATAAATGCTTAAATATTCTAGCATTTGACAAATTCAGTCTATACTCTCGCATAGGCCGATTTAAGTCTATAACTGTTATACATTAATATTGTTGTGTACATATTTTGTAATTTGCGCTACAACCTCGAAACAAACTACTATCTCGCATCTATCTTCACATTATCAATTAAACCAACATTTTTTTATTGAATCAAGTCATCAATGTACCCAATTTGTTTTATTCTCCAAAACCACAATGCTCGCCTGTTATGTCCTTTCTCTATAACTAGAAACATCAACTCATCATGGTGATAATGACCAACTAGACAGTTTTGTTTTAACAGTTGCTCAAGATAGGTACAACCATAGTTGTCAAGTGGAAAAGTAGAAGCGGGAAATGATACGGTAAACTCAAGATAATATCTGATAGGAAACGGGAATGCCAACATATTTAAATTTTCAGAATAGAATATGTAGTTAATGCCCCATTGAAGCTCTCCCTACTATAAGAATATAAATATAATAAAAATTAGTTGAGTTTCAATACTTTATGACATATTATAGCTAATTAGTTTAATAATAAGAGATTAAATTATTAAAATATCATATATGCTTTTTTACAAACTTTTGTATCTATACAAACTTTTGGCTTTGTACATTGTGTTGAGCAGGTTTGATAACAGCAATACAAAGAGGTTGATGCAATTCATGAGTGAAGAAGAGACTAAAGAGTTTGGGTTTGATGTGGATTGTATTAACTGGGAAGATTACATAACAAATATCCACATCCCGGGACTAAGGAGATATGTCATGAAAGGAAGATTGGACGGGAATGTAAACTCGGGTTAAAATGCTGAAAACAAAAAAGGAATAAAACCAATGGAATAACTACAACAAATAATCAGTAATGCGTGTGTTTAATTCTCTTTCTTGACGGAGGTTCAAAATCATCAACCAAGAATTAGAAAAACCAATGTTGTAAACCCAAATCCCATATTAAGCCGTCTCTGTGTGTGTAGAAAGTTAGTCTATGAACAAGAATATGTGATAGTGTGAAAACAAGAATACGTGTGTTTGTGAAAATAAAATGAGTGTATGAATAATATTATTATATACTGGGTAAGACTTATTTCAGCCCCATATATTTTCATCTTCATTCTTCATAATTTGTACATCTTTTCTAAATTCGTATTGATACCTCTCTTTTTAGTTTGTTAACGATGGAGGGGTCATGAGGACGAGCCTGGATAGTGGTGGAGAAGTGGTGAAAAGATGGAGACCGAATTCTGAGCGTCTGTCCTTTCATTACGTAGTTTTTTACTACGCACTAAAAGGGCTCACATCAGCATGAGATTAGCAGTAGTATTTTTCTTGGTAAATATATCAAGGTTATCGTCCATGTAACCGTTTGGTTGTTATCCTAGATAGTTTTACGGGGGTTTACTTTTAGATACTTTGTCTTCTGAAATCTTCTATTTTAGTCATTCCTTTGTGTTCTTGCGTCATTGTCTTATTTTTGCGTTAAATCCATACTTTTTCCTACAAAAATGCAAACGATTGCAAGTAAAATGGGAAAACGTAGAAAAACACAAAACATAGCATAAACAAGTCTAAATGTCAACAAAACCACGCTAATTCATATCATATTAACACCTAAAAATGATCATTTCGTATCCTAATCATACCCCCCAACTAGCTCAATGCTCGTCTCGAGCGTTGGTAGTTATAACAAAGAAGTAAAGTTTGTCGGTTGTCTTTCAAAAATTTCTTTTCCTTTTGAGTTTAATGTACTAAATAGTCTAAAATTAAATACGATAAAAATAAAGGATAAACCACTATCGTACAAAACAAGATTTCATTTAGCGTATTCAACAAGCCGTTAAACCGTTTATGTGTAAAAGGACGAGTTTTGTCTCGTAAGGATTTACTAAAGAACATACACAAATTGATTAAGTTTTAAATCTATCAATTAAGTCCCACACTCTTACGAACTCACATGAATGCAAATAGATGAAAAGTACTTGTAGTCATATTAAAACAGTGTAAGACCTCCAAAGATACGTAAAGTTGACCGTTAAAAATCATCCTCCTCCCCAAAATAGCCTGATTTAATATTGTACATGCTTTATAATTAGTATATACTGTTAGCCCTAAAGGTTATACAATAAAAATATATACTGTTGCATAATCTACATTCTACTTTACTCACGGCATCTTTCATTTTTTCATATAATAGGAGCCTATTTTTTTTTTTAATTATTATTTTTTTTTTTTTTTTGCACATTTGAGCATTCGGATTTTTTTTCTCAATTGTTCACCCTACACCGCTCCTCCTTATCGCATCGGCTCTTTTTACCCATTTATTATTTCGGACTTTTCCCATCCGTCCTTTCAATGCCAATGATACTTATATCCCCCTCACATCTACCTGTGTTTTGACATCACTGGTAGGGTATTTAACCATCTCAATGAATAGGGATGCATGTGACAATACTAAGTTTAGAAAAATATTCACTCAATCTCTGCTTACAAATGTGTGTAAGTGAAGACTTATTGGGCATGCTGCGGATTCCTAAACTAGCCGAATTATAAATATATATGTCGTAAGGCTAGACATGTTATCTTAGAGAATGGTGGGTGTACGCACATGTCGATCCACCCCTAACCTAGTGTTGGGGCTAAGGGGTACTGGCAAAGGTACACAGATCATTGACACCGTCTACTTGAAATAAAGATTTGTAAATAGTGTGAAAGTTTTATAAAAACGTTTTTGCAAGTTTTTAGGGCTGTCATGGAAAAATGAGTAAACATAAACAAACTTTAAAATCTAGGTATAGCATGCAACTTGTATAATATTATATCACACTAAATTGGCTTGAGTGAAATGATTAAGGACAAACCAAACTTATCTAAAGATTTAACACCCTATATTAATACAAATATTTTTTCACTTTCAAATTATCGTCACATGTTCACGTATAAGAGCGGGTTTCCTAACAGATAAACCAAAATAAAAATTCTTTTTTTTTCCATTTTTTTCTTTTATCCTGCATTCATAACACGATATTCACAATTCACCAATGCAACACGCAAAATATTCGCAAATTTAACAAAAAGCGGAGTTATAGATTAGATACACCTTTTGTGTGGTAATGAAGCAGACTAAATGGCTGAATTTCGACAAAATCAGCTCTGGTCCAAATCTACAATAGGTTGATCGGTCAGGTCCGCAATGCCTCAATTCTGATTAATTCTTCCAAAAATCCTTGCGATTGTCTAACACAAACAATAAAAAAACCATATAAAATGCAAGGGTGATAGAAAATCTTATATAAATTCTAAAACTCCTAAATATTCTCCAAAGTAGGAGATAAGAAGAGACACTAATTTTTGTTTTAATTTTTTTTGTATATATAAAAAACAAATGGGGGTTTCAAATAACTAAGAAAAACCCATATATACTATTTTTGAAAAATACTCCTCATTTCCGTGAGTAACCAAAGAAGATGTATCTACTCCCCAAACTAAAATTGACAGTGTCCTCACTGTTAAGAAAATTATACAACACCGGAGTTGGTTAACCCAAAGAGACTCCATGTGTACTAAATGCAAGACAATATATATGCAAAAATAGAATGCGGTTATATACAGATGAAACTGATGGCGGCGTGATGGTGGGATTAGGAAGAAGTAGGAGGACTGTCGTCCTCTCCTACCTCGTCACGCTTCGTGACTAATGTATGATCAGAGGTCAACATGCTCGCTAGAGAAGAGGGTAAGAATTCTTTAGCTTGAGAGGAAGGTTACCCTTTGAATCCTTCCTTGTTCCAACATATCTCATTTCCTTATTCAATATGTGACGACCTTGGGAGATGGGTAGTGGACACCAAGCCCTACCTATGTCGATGTCAACTGTCCTATCATCTCAATGTAATATAAGCTTGTTCATTCCAAAGTTCAAGATGGCTTTTGATGAGGCAAGGAATGGGACTCGTAGAAGTACGACATAAATATGACTAGAAGATTCTTCGAGTGGAATGTCATAGAATAGAAAATCCAAAACATAGATGAAATCAATTATGCGACACATTATTCCCATAACTTTTCCTAGAGACTTGACTGATATCGACCCGTTAGCTAGACTCATCGGGGCATCATAGGGGATGTGTTTAATTAATCATAATCCAAAAAATATGCTAGCGGGCATGATATTTCTAGACGCCCCATGATCAATTAAGACCCTATCTAAAACGCAATCACTAATAACCATATTGACTGTCGCAAACTCCTTGTTTTACCTCTAGTGCTTGCTTTATCTTGGCCAATTTCTGC
Organism: Primula veris; assembly: GCA_963682055.1. NCBI lineage: Eukaryota > Viridiplantae > Streptophyta > Magnoliopsida > Ericales > Primulaceae > Primula > Primula veris. Next base: position 15,586,141 of record OY821741.1, read on the forward strand.
ATGTAAGATGGGAGATGGATTGGAAGACCGTATTCAATAAGATCGGAAGAGAATGACTGGTAAGGTCCTAGAGATGTGTCTTTTAGAGGATTCTCAGTTTGCATACTTTTTCATAGCTCGTGCTCACTCAACTTATAAGATAGGGGTACAATTGGTCAAAATCAGTTGTGAGATATATTATGCTGATTAGTTGAGGGAAGAAAACCTAGAGGAAAATGAGGTGTCTTAACGGGTTGGGAATTCCTATCACTAGCATGAACAACTACGAGTTCCTTGGTTCTAGCTAAAATTTTCTCTATAAGTTGTTCCTACATCCTTCCCACACTCTCTTTCTTTCCTCTATCTCCTCGGCCGGGTACCGTGGTATGTAAGGTATACTCCCCCACTCTTCCTTGTCGTCTCCTAATCCTATGGACATACACCTCTGGCCCTTATGACTATCGGAGTTATCAGAATAAAAGGTTGGCTCTAACTGTCTTTCTAAGGAAAAATGATCCTCTCTACCCCTATACCTTAAAACTGCAGTCATGGTGTTATAATCCAATGTTGCTTTTGCAGTACTAAGGAAAGGTCGTCCTAAGATGATGGGAGTGCTAAATAACCGATTCTTCCAATACAATTCTAAAACCATGGATTCTACCAAATAACGGAAGTCCCCCACATTCACTCCTACATTCCTAACCATTCCCATTGCATTCTTATATGACTCATCACCGAAGTACAACTGTGTGGAAGAGACTACCAACGGGCCATACTACTCATTATACTCATAACTAGGCATTAAATTAGTGCCCCCCCCCCCCCCCCCAAATCAATGATCCCATGATGGGTAGAAAACTCTACAGGGTTTCCTTATATTGGAGTGAGGCTTGAGAAATAGGAGTGAAATCATTCATAGCATCAATGGTGAAGTAAAAATCAGAGTACATAGACGTGTTCTCCTCATTTTCTTTTTTCACCGCTTGCTCAACTATTTTTGTGTTATAAAACATAGTCCTAAGTCCTTTGGCCCTGAAAGAAAATTTTTGAGCCGTAGTCAAGTTGGACAACTCTCGGAGAGATTCATCGTCTGAAGTATCGCTAGAAGAGGTGTGGTGTAATGTCATTACGGGGTGACAAGCATTGAAACCACTATCAAGAGAAGGATGGTGGGGAACATCCAGGGTGCGACAAAGTTTTGGAATAACCTTTGTGCATTCCCGAGTATCCACCGGAATGGTTGGAATATCCTCACTAGATCTCTCAGATAAAGATGAGAAGTCGACTTGCTCCTCAATTCGAACACCCCACTCTCTTTCGGTTGCACACATGGTGTCAATGAGGGAAAAAATCTCCTCCGGAGTAGAATCACGAAAGCTGTTAGGTCAGGTTTCATCTATGGGGTTCTTAAAAGCTTGTGGCACTAAGGAGTAAAAAATGCTAATGTAGCTTCTACGGTAGTTGTCTAGGTCATGGAAGTAGTTGTTGATATGATAATAGTTGAAGCTAATTCTACTTAGGTGGAAGTGGTTCTCTACACGTCGGCGTTTAGCATAAAGATTAGAAAGATTGGTGGCGGAATCGTTCGGGTTTTCAGGACTCAGAAGTTGGATTTCAGAATTTTCGAGATTGCTCGGGTCTGACCGGTCAACATGACCGGTCAGGATTGGGTTTTTAGAAAAGTTGGATTTTGGTATTTAAAGAAATAGGGGTTTTAAGCGATTTTTTTCAAGATTTGGTCAAATAAGACTAAATAAACTGATTTAAATTAATTAAAAACAATTAGAAACACTAACAACGATATAAGTAAATTAAAAACAATAAGAAGTACAAAACTATCAATTTTAACAACCGTGTTTCCCCAGCAGCGGCACCAAAATGGCTATCTGCTCTTTCGGTACTTAGTATTTCCCTATACACTAAAAGTTCTCGCAGGAGCATGAGGGTAGTGCACAGTAGTATTTTCCTTGAGAAGCACACCAAGGTTATCGTCCATGGAACCGTTTGGTTGTTATCCTAGATAGTTTGACAATGGTTTACTTTGAGGTCATTTGTCTTCTGAAATATTTTCTTTTATTCATTCATTTGGTCTTCTTGTGTACTTGTCTTGTTTTTGCTTTAAATGCATGTTTTTTCCTACAAAAATGCAAACGGTTGCAAGTAAACTGGGAAAACGCAAAAAAACACAAAACATAGCATAAACAAACCTAAATGTCAACAAAACTATGCTAATTCATATCATATTAACACCTAAAAATGACCATTTCGTGGCCTAATCAACTTCATCTTCAGTACTACGTTTCCGGATGCGCCATTTGATTGTTCAGTTCTACATTTCTAGATATGCTATTTGATTATTCGTAGTTCTTAATTTTAATTTAGTTGTGAGAGGTTATTTTGTTTTAAAGCTTCTTATTTTATTTCATAGGTTAGAAAGTGTTTTATTAATTAGTTATGGACCATATCGTGATCAGAGAGGATATATAATCCTCTCATTGTTTACAGTTTCATTAAGTTAAAATTAATAAAAGTGGTCATTCAATTTCTTCTCTTACCTAAAAGTCTTCCTTTATAGCTCAACTTCTTCTTTTTATTCTTGTTAATTCTTGTTTTCTCGACCAAATTCACTCACGTAAATTTGGTCTCCATCATTTGGTATCAGAGCCATAGTTCTTACGTACTATGCAAATTTTAAAAATAAGGCTTTTTGAGATGGCGTCATCTTGGGAAAAGTTTAAAAAGGTGCAAGCGCGCAATAAGAAGTTTATAAAGGATAGTATGTCCTTTTTGAACAATTAATGGCGACATTTAGTGACGAATTTCCACCGCTAACTACGATTATGAAGGTGAGGTAGGACGATTTGACCAAGTAGGGCTCAAATACAAGTGGGGTAAATGAGGTGGATGCAACATGTAAGGGGATGGTTCCCTCATATGAGACCTCGTCAATTTGTATGAAGACTAGTAGTGTTTAGTATTTCTACGAAGACTAAAGTTGATGTACCTGAAGATCTTAAAAAAAAAATTAAAGATTGTGGTAAGATTCAAGTCCCTTTTTAGTGGTAGTCAATTTATTAATTGGTTTGATCCTGGATATTTTGATGTTGATTTAGTTGTCTGTCTAGAAAAATCATCTATATATAAGCATTTTGTGACACTTGGTGATATTATAAAATAAAATCCCAAAAAATATAAAATCAACAAAAATTCAAAAACGCAAAAAAAAAAAAAAAAACAGTGTGACTCGTCTTAATTGATATTGAAAATAGTCTGACTCATTTTAGAAACAGTCTGATTCATTTTAATTCATTTTAAAAACAGTCTTGAATCATTTTAAGTTATTTTAAAAATAGCCTGAGTCATCTTAAATCATTTTAAAAATAGTACGAGTCGTTTAAAATAATTTTAAAACAGTTTGACTCATTTTAAGTAATTTTAAAAACAGTCTAAGTCGTTTCAAGTCATTTAAAAACTGTCTGAGTGGTTTTAAGTAAATTTAAAAACAATCTGAGTCGTTTTAAGTAATTTTAAAAACAGTCTGAGTCATTTTAAAAATAGTTTGAGTAATTTTAAAAATAGTCTGAGTCATTTTAAAAACAATCTGAGTCATTTTAATTCATTTTAAAAATAGTTTGAGTCGTTTTAATTCATTTTAAAAATATCTTGAGTCGTTTTAAGTCATTTTAAAAGCAGTCTGGGTCATTTTAAAAATAGTCTGAGGCATTTTAAGTTATTTTAAAAATAGTCTGAGTCATTTTAAGTTATTTTCAAAACAGTCTGAGTCATTTTAAGTCATTTTTAAAATTGTCTGAGTCATTTTAAGTAATTTTAAAAACTGTCTGAGTCATTTTATATTATTTTAAAAACAGTCTAAGTAATTTTAAAAGTAGACTGAGTCGTTTTAAATCATTTTAAAAATAGTCTGAGTCGTTTTAATTTATTTTGAAAAACAGTCTGAGTCATTTTCAGTCATTTTTAAAAAGTCCGAGTAATTTTCAGTTATTTTAAAAAAGAGTTTGAGTAATTTAGAAATAATGTGAGTAATTTTAAAAACAGTTTGAGTTATTTTGAGTCATTTTAAAAACAGTCTGAGCCATTTAAGTCATTTTAAGAATAGTCTGAGTCATTGTAAGTAATTTTAAAAACAATGCGAGTCATTTTAAAAACAGTCCTAGTCATATTTAAATTATTTGAAAAACAGTACGAGTTATTTTCGATAAGTTTAAAAATAGTTCAAGTCATTTTAAAAAACAGCTCGAATAATTTTAAAAACAGTCTGAGTCATTTTTAAGTCATTTGAAGTCATTTTGAGTAATTAGAAAACAATAGCATGTTATTTTAAAGTTTTTAACATTTTTTGGACTTTCCGGCTTTTTTCGACTTTTTCAAACTTTTTTTCATTTTCTTGTGATTTTGGATTTTTTCGATTTTTCTTGGTTTTTCTAATTTTTTTTTACCATTTTTTCGATTTTTTTCAAGTTCCTGACTATTGTGAACGGTTTTAATTTTTTTATGATTTTGGATTTTTCTTGGATTGTTTTTTTAATTTTTTACCATTATTCGGGTTCCCGACTGTTTTGAATGTTTTTTCATTGTTTTGTGATTTTGGTTTTTTTTTAGGGTTTTTTTTTTATAATAATTGTGGGTTTTTTTGGGTTCCTGAGTTTTTTGAACTTTTTTTACTTTTTTTTGTGATTTTGGTTTTTTTTAAATTTTCTTGGTTTTTTTCGGGATTTTTTCGGGTTCCCGACTTTTTTATAGGTTTTTTCATTTTTTTCTGATTTTTTTTTTATTTTTCTGATTTTTGTTTCCATTTTTTTATTTTTTGAATTTTCCCAATTTTTTTTATTGGTTAATTAGGTGGGTGAAAAATCCTTAATTAGTTTTACAAATAATTTATCAATGTTTAATTAAATTTTATAGAGCGACCAATAATTAAATAGTTTTATTTTCATGGTTCAATACTTAATTAACTCTTTTGGGGTCTCTAAATCATAATTATCTAAAAGCATATGCATCAGTTTCCTTATAACACATATTTCCCTTAGTTTTAGGGACGTATCCTAATATTTGCTCTTGCATGGGTTACTTAGTTATCCCCCTATCATCAATTTATCATGTATATAGGAAAAGTACAAGATCACTGTATAATTAAACTATTATTACTTTTTTATTTGTTGCATAGTTTTAAGATTTTAACCATTAAACTTCTGGATAAGAATATGAGCCATTGAAGCTGAAAAAATACTAAAAGAAAAATTAGTGTTTTGCATTAGGGATTTTAACGTTGTAACTTTGAAGGTCATAATTTTTTCTTACTTTAGTTTTTATTATAAATTTAGTGACATGACTTAAAAGAATGAGCCTTTGAGTTTCTAGATGAGAATTATATGAGCCTTTAGATATAAAGATTGTCTGGGTGAAAATTAAGCTGCATACTTCATGCTTAGCTTATTATTAATTTTTCAACTGATTATGATCATTTGATTGTGCAACAATGCCGTAAAACAACAGTGCATTAGTAGTATTAGTATACATGAAAAGAAAATATTTGAAAAGCCTTGGTGTTCGGTAAACAAAACTAATTTTGAGTGAGAAAAAAATAATAGACGAATGTTAAAATATGTATTAGTTAGTTAAATAAGGAATTTGATAGAAAAGATGAAAATTGTACAAAGTTAAATGGTTACCCTAAACATGAAAAATTGATGTTAATCAACTTATATTTAGGAAAAAAGTAGAGAAACTGATTCGGTTGCTCTAGTGGATACAAGAGACGTAGTGTATACTAGGGACCTTCATACATGGGTTGTTGCATACACAAGTCATATCTTGGATTAAAAAAATTAATTCAATAAAGAAATCATCAACACTTCCCCAATATTAAAAAAAAAGTTTCCAATCCGGGACGGTCAAATCTGTTAGAAATTTGTCGCTAAATGACCATATATGTTACTAAAATTGAAATTCATCGTCATACCGTCCCTGATTCGTATGTTACGAAATAAAATCTGTCACTAATTTCGTCTGTGATTTAAGATTTTTTTGTACGTAGTGGACCTAAAAAAGTCATAGCCTTGCCAAGATTGGCCAAAACCTATAGTTATAGTAAAATAGAGAGAGAACTTAATTGTATAGGTACTATTAAAACCTAATTGCAATCATAGTATCTAGATAATTATAGTAATATAAAGTAAAACATAAATAAGATGAAGTTATTTCTCCTAACATTGGGATTTTAGTTTAATTATTAACCTTGACAATGTATATCAAATTTCAGTTAGTTATTATTCATTTTATCTAATCTTATTATGTTATTATTATAATTGACACTTCCCGCAAGGTGACATGATATTCTACAATATTGTGATAAGCATCTTGAAAACAATTTTCTCGAAACCATATGAGCTTTCTATTGTAACAATATTATTCCATTTACAGGGTAAGTGACTGCTCCTCGCACGTGTTTATTTTACATGCGAGGGCTTCGTAGGAGCACATGACTTGACTCAGTATTTCTTGAATTAGCTACCCTAGTTATCGATAGTGGTTTCTACTGCGTATTAATTAAATAAATAACGAGGGCAGTCGCAGTTGCCTTGTCAATCAAACGATTCAATTTCTCTAACTTAAAACTTAAAAACTTAATTTATAATATTATACTTTAAATTAGATATGTTAATAACTTATTCGCATGCAAGATCTACAATTAATAACTAACTTTAATATGTTATTAATGTGTTTTAGGTGATTAACATGCAAGATCACGAGTTATAATGCCAACACTAAATTAAAACAAGTTAAAGCAGCAAGCAAAAGCAAAAGAGAGGGAATAAAACAACGATATATTGAAGTAAAATCAACAAACTTACAATAACCGTATTAAAAGGAATGTATTTGTGCACCTAAACTCATATTTATTTTTCTCTCCTATGGGGAGTTTTTGGATGAAAAGATGCTGCGTATTGTTAATGACGTGTTTAAAGTCAGAATAAAAGGTTTAAATATCAAAAACCTAACAAACTATATCTTTTTCAAAATTACAAATTTGATCTGTCATAACCGATCAAGCTAACCGGTTATGCCTAACAGGTTAAGCTGACCGGCGAGTTATTTTTTTGGAATATTCTTCTCTTTGACTGGTTAAGCTGACCATTTTTTGGATTTTATTGGTTTTTCAATTTTTTTGGGTTTTGTTTTTATAAAAATAAAAATGAAATGGGGTTTCAATTACATAAAAATACTAAAAAATTTATCTGCCCACTCCTTTATCTAAAGTCTACCGTTGCAACTAAGTGTTACTAATTAAGTAGAGTAGTTGCTCAATCCAACTGTCGAGTTAAGTAGCCCTAGGGATTGCAATTTTTCTAGTTTTGATCTGTCCGATCATACCCAACTCGTTCCGGGTCGGGTAAAAGTGCAATTTTATTTTGGTCGAGTGCAAATAGGTAAAAATACAAATTAAAAAAATGTAACTTAAAAGTGCAAGTTAACATAATACTCTTTCTATCTCTCATATAGTCATATACATTAAATTCTCCCTCCTATAGTAATAGACAACATATATTTAAATGGTTAAAAGTATAATTTAAAAAATGTAAGTTAACACTATTTCTCCTCTATTTCATGTAAATTAAACTATTTATTCTCACTACAAAAAAAAGTTCATTCAGCATCATGAATTTTTTCGGTTATCTTGTTAAAATGGTTGTGGCTAAATTTTATAACAGTTTAGAAACAAATTATGTTGTTATTTATTGCTAAACCGTTGCTAAAATTTAGTTACAACCACTTTAGCAACATAACTCAAAAAGTTTTATAATGCTAAATGAATTTTTTCTTGTAGTGTCTATACTTTAAATAGGTAAAAATGTAATTTAAAAAGTATAATTTAAGAGTCTCATGTATCTCTCTCTCTCATATACATTAAACTCTTTATCTTATAGTAATAAATAACATACATTTTGGTGGGTTTATTAAAAAAAATCTTATATACAATTAATTTATTAATTAATGAAACAATATTTATGATAAATGTGAATGAAATTTATTCATGTTAAATAATGACTAATATCTCATCGTCTCTATTTATAGAACTATTTATGGAAAACCAAATTATCATATCCATCATATACATTTATATTACATTTTTACATATATCAATGTTTTAATTGACGAAATTAATGAGCCCAAATTAATTAAATAAACTTGGAAATGTTAAAAAGAAGATTGTAAAATTTAAATCACTAAATTAATATGAAAGGGTATTTAATGTCAAATTAATATTTATATATTATCTTTCTAAATCAAATGAATTTTTACTTTACCATATGGCCTTTTAACAAATTCTCTTTCAAATCTTGACATTTATGAGGTTTATTTTTCAAATAGAAAAAGAGTGTTATAAAAAAACGGGTAAAATGGGTTGGGTCGGTTCAAATGGCTAACAGTGAAAAATGGGAGAAAGGTATACAATAGGAAAAAAGGGGGAAGCATGTACTCCAATGTTAACGCCCAATAGGCTAATGCTATATATTGTTTTTTTTTGTAATCAATGCTATATATATATTATATAGTTACTTCCACCTAATATATTTCAACTACCCAATTAAATATAACTACAATGATCCTTTTATTATACTTTGATAAGGATATGCACAAGTAAATTAATAAGAAAGCATTCCAAATAAAAACATTTACTTTTGAATATACTTTTTACATATATAGATACTTTTTTTTATATAAGACCCACTATTTTAGTCATAAAAATAGTGAACGGTCGAAACGACTTTATAACATCTGAAATATCAAACAATAAAAAAAAATCAAGAATTAATACAAGTGCTAACGAAATAAAATAATTTATTTGTTACATTTTTCCTTCTACCGACTTCATATTGTTGCTCCAAACTTTTCCACGTCTTGTGACATCATATATGTTGTTATCGCCGGTTTTTTACGAAACATTTATTTTTGGAGAGACAGGCCTCTCATCGAGTATATCGAGTATATGTTAGCAGCAATTATTAAATCACTAATTTGGGTTGGCTAGAAGGGTACAACAGAGGTCACTAAATGTTAAATTAGTAAGACTGAGAGTAATTTCTACCGGGGTGACACAAGACTGATTAACCTGATCTAAATATTGTTATTATATATTATGATACAAAACTACGACCATACACCAACCTAATAAAAAGAGTCGTAAAAGAACTTACTTGATATTTTACGATTTTACCGATTTTTAATCTTGAGGCTAAACCAGGAATTTAAAGAGTTGCAAGACGAACACATGTGTATGAATATATACATACATACGTATATGCACGTCTATTTTTATTAAAATTGTGATTTTAATTTAATCGATGTAATTTTTATCTTATATCAAATCAGGTTTGAATGAATAATTGTTTACATTGTTAGAAATTAAGTGTTTAATTTGAGCTATTTCTGTTATTCTGTATTTTGATTAAAAAATTAGTTTAATTTCTTCATCCTCTCCTTTTCCGTTCCTTTAAATTTGACCCATTGTTCTATGAAAACGGAGTCGTTTCCCCTAGAAAACATCCATCCCCTCCTCTTTTGTGGTTGCTCTTATATATTGAGTCTTATTTGCATTTCTCTGCAAGGAAATTAAGCGTTCCTTTGCCTAGGTTAATTATATCCCTTTTCACTATCTTTTGCAATATTTTTATTTCTGTAAGAAAGTTATGAGGGCTTTCTCTCTTTCTTCCCCAGTTTCACAGAAGAATCTCTGTATTTATTTTCTGATAAGCGTGATTGGTCTTTGTCGGTGAGGAACAAGCTTAATATTGTATGTCAAACTAGTGGCAATGTAGCAGAACCTAACTCATTATCATCTGTTTTAACCAAGGGATCGTCAGAAGTTGTAATAAACGATCGTTGGAGTCGGAAAAACTCTCTTCCTCATGGTGAAATTGGAATTGTCAAATTTTATAGAGGAAAGAATATTTTTGTTACTGGTGCAACTGGTTTTTTGGCTAAAGGTATTTATTCTGTCCAATCGTCTACTTGACTCTTTTGTTTTTCTAAACTGTGGATCTCTAGAGCTATGGAATTTTAGTTAAACATCTCTTCACTGTCCCAGAACGAAATATCAAACGAATGCTAATCAAAATATGTGTTTAATAAAGTAAAAGTTGTTGCTGAAGTCACAGCGTTGTTGGAATTTTTTTGGACATATTTTCTTCATCACTATGAAAAAATTATCTGCCAATAATTTCCAGTGACTAATTCTTTTTATACTTCAGTGTTTATTGAGAAAATACTGAGGACAATGCCTGATGTGGGTACGATATTTGTCCTGATCATGGCGAAAAGCAAGGAAGCTGCAATGCAGAGATTAGAAAATGAGGTAAGCCTAAGTTATGGATGATTATTTAATTTGAATCTTACATCGTTGGTATATTCGTTTTAATACAATTTAATCGATATTTGTGCATTATGTAGATCATAGATGCTGAATTGTTCAAGTCTCTGCGACAAACCTATGGAAAATCTTATAGGGATTTTATGATTGGCAAGTTGGTTCCTGTATTGGGAAATATTAGTGAATTTAATCTTGGTCTTGAAGAACATGCAGCTGAAGCTATTGCGAAAGAGGTAGATATTATTGTTAACTCTGCTGCTAATACCACTTTTGATGAAAGGTAAAGATTAATGTCATCCTTCAATTTCTTCTTTAGTGATGATTATTTCTCTAAACATGAAAAAAAAGTGTTTATAAAACTATTGCAGATATGATGTGTCTCTGAACATAAATATGGGAAGTCCTATTCGGCTTTTGAATTTTGCGAAGAACTGCAGGAAACTCCAGCTCTTTCTCCATATATCAACTGGTAATCAACAAAATTCTATATAGTTTTTTGTTTACTGCAAATAAAAGTAATGTATTGGTTCAAACCATTGTATTAAATAATTGAAAAGAAATAAATAATATATTCATGATCTGTCACTTGATGTAGTTTATGCTAATGGACAAAGACATGGAATAATAAATGAAACTCTATTGGGCTTGGGATATAGCGCAGCGAGTGACAATTTTTTTACAATTGAGAATGAAGAAAAGTTGGTTTTAGATACAAAGGAAACTTTCGATGACAACACTCTACCAAGAAAACTGAAGGAACTAGGAACGAAGAGGTAAATAATTGTATTTCCAATTTCTGTTCCAAAAACATTCAGTTCCTTATGATCTACAAATATTCTCATTTTGATCGGTTTAATATAATATATTTTAAACTTAAATATATCGAGCAATGTTTTAGAACGCAAGGCATCACTCAAGCGGTATTTTATGAGCTTTACCGAAACATAATTACCGACGCTAAAAGAGTAAACTTTACAGAAAAATTATATATTCTTATATAAGATTTGATATATAGCAAAAATCTCATAACAATCAAGACATCATGCCTATAGATTAATCAACCAACATACCCGATTGACGATATCAATCGCGTGTGTTGTGCGGAAGCGTCGAACGAACATAAATAAACAATCAAATGTAACTAAAACTTAGACACCAAATTTGACGTGGTCTCCAAAAATTACAAACAATTGTGATCCTTCATTAATCCAATTGAGAGAGATTAATTTTTCATTATTTAAACATGAGTATAATCATTTCCTAACCCACAAACCAAATCAATATCAATAACTTATATCATGTTGTTACAAAACGAGTTACGTAAGAATTATAGTAATTAAAAAAACCTAGAGAGAGAGAAGACTAGGGTGAAATGCCCTAGCCGCGGAGAAGATGACCGCTCTTCAGCCACCTGACCCCAACCAAACCCTCTCCCCGGACCCTCCACATCTAAATCTTTTGCATCCATATTAAAAACCCAAACTGTGACAACTAGGGTTCCAGTTAAAGAAATCGAATCTTACGAAGGAGAACCAATGATTCACTATACAATCGAAGATCTTAACACTCTTTCAGAACCATTCAAATATACTATTGTAGGAAAATTCTCACACGGTAAGCCTCATATAGATATCATTCGTAAAATGTTTAGTTTTATGGATTTGAAATCTAACTATCATATTGGAGTCCTCGACTCAAAACATATTCTAATTCGCTGCTATTATGAAGAAGATTTTCTACGAATCTGGATACGTAAAATTTGGTACATTGACAATAGCCCAATGAGAACTTTAAATGGTCATATGATTTTAGCCCAGAAAAAGAATCCACAGTTACCCCTGTTTGGTTCTCTCTATCAAAACTTCCTATCCATCTTTACAATAAATGTAGCATCTTTAGTATTGCTTCAGCCTTTGGAAAACCCCTTAAAGTAGACGAACCAACGGCGAAGCTGACTAGACCAAGTCTAGCTCGAATCTGTGTTGAAATTGACTTAAGAAAAGAACTGATAAAAAGAGTAAGAATAAACTATGGAGAAAGTGAAGGATTTTGGCAACATTGCTAATACGAAGATGTACCAAAATACTGTTCTCAATGTTTTAAACTAGGTCACTCGATAGAGGTTTGTAAGTTCACAAATCTAGATAAAATAGAAGAGGGCGGCAAAGAAGAAAATACCAACAAAGGGAAAGACACTGTAAAGGACAGAGAAGAAGCAAATAAAGAAAATTGCGAAAAGCAAGCAAAACAAAAGAATGAAAAGGCCAATAATTACAAAAATCAAGAGAAAATAAGCACAAAATAATGGGTTACTAAAAGCTTTAATAATGAAATAGCAAGGAATGGTGAAGAAGCAGCAGCTAAGACTCCAGCTGCAGAAAATCCTGAAAATGCCAATAAAATTATATTAATGGAGGAAGACGGGTGAAAAGTGTAATCTTAATACTGATATGGTCCTATTCATAGGTGAATCACCAGTTCTCAGACCTTTAAATATTACACCATATTATGATGATAATGTGACAATGAGAGACTCTAATCTCATTGATGCTCCAGACATATCTAAAGACCTGAGAATTGATCTGGGTCTCTCTCCTAGAGAAATTCCCAATATCTTAGAAGAACGAGAATGGAAAACCCCAAAAAATAAGAGAAAATTGGGGAAACTTTCAATTGTTGTTGCTAAAGATGCTATGGTTCTTAGATCCTCTAATGTAGGGGTTAAAAAGAGTTTTAAATGATCAATACACTCTTTTGGAATATCAGAGGAGTGGGTACTAAATCTACCACTAGGCATATCCAAAAGTTATGTAAATTACATCAAATTATGTTCTTAGTTTGCTTGGAACCAAAGAAAAATCAAGATAAAGTGGAGTTTTACAGAAGGAAGTTTGGGTTTGATGAAGTCCTGGTACATGAAGAGAATAAGATTTGGGTATTTTATATGCAAGAGATTAACATTTCTATTATTAATCAAATGAATCAAGCTGTAACTATGGCAGTTTCTATTGATTATTTGGGTCTATAATTACAAATTTCAGTGGTTTATGCCAAGTGTACAACAGCTGAAAGAGAAGTTCTTTGGAGTTTCTTAGAAAATTCTTTTACTAATAATCCTTGGTTGATTGGAGGGGATTTTAATACTATTTCATCTGGAGAAGATAAAATTGGGGGTTTCTTATCAATATTAATTCAGCTAACGATTACCTGTCTTGTATAAACAATTTGGGTGTCTCAGAAACTATCTATAGTGGCTCTAAATATACTTGGTGGAACAAGCATAGTGGGGTGGATGCTATTTTTGAAAGAATAGATAAGATCTTATTTAATCAAGAATTTGCCAACTTATTCTGCAACATCTATCTTGACCATTTGAGCAAAACTACTTCAGATCACAGTCCTTTATTGTTAAAATTACAGTTGGTTCAAGTCAACAGTCCTAAAAGGTTTATATTTCAAAATTTCTGGGTAGATCATGAAGGTTTTCATAATATAGTGAAAGAAGTCTTGATTCCTAGTTCTAATTCTAATGCCTTGGAAAATCTTGTTGCAAATTTAAAGGCAACTAGAAAGAGAATGAAAAGGTGGAATTATAATACCTTTGGAAATATCTTTCAAGAAATCACAAAAGCTGAAGACAATCTTCTGAGAGCAGAGTAACAGTTTGAAATGAACCCAACACCTGCCAACAGAATTGAGCTCAATAAGGAGGAAGCTATTCTAAAAGCTAAACTCAGCATAGAAGAGAAATATTGGGCCTAAAAAGCTAATCTGAAATGGGCTTTACAAGGGGATGCTAATACGAAATTTTATCACAGTATAGTAAAGAAAAGAAGAATTAAGTGTGTCATTGGTGAAATAGAAAAAGAAGTTGGTACTTGTATTAAAGACCCAGTGGACATTAAAAGGGAGGCTATTGATTATTTTCAAAGCCTATTAGCAGCTGATCAATCCCATTTTTATGAATATAATAGCTTGAACAAAATTCCTAAAATGATTTCTGAAGAGGTTAATAATTTCTTGGACAAAGACCCCACTATAGAAGAGGTAAAAGAAGCTGTGTTTGATCTTAGCAAATCTAGTGCTTCTGGAATAGATGGTTTTACAGGCTAGTTTTTTGTATCCTGTTGAGATTTTATTGGAGAAGATGTTAACAAATCTATTTATTTTTTTTCATGGGAAATCTACTCCCTAGATCTCTATCCACTACTGTTATTGCTCTAATACCAAAGAAGATTTAGCCAAACAAGTTTGTTGAATTCAGACCTATCAGCTTATGTACTTTCTGCAGTAAGATCATTTCAAAAATTATGTCTTCTAGATTTGCCACTATACTTCCTAATATTATTTCTGAGAATCAAAGTGGATTTGTTAAATCTAGAGACATTGTGGGCAATATTCTTCTTGCTCAGGAGTTTATTTCAACTATCAATAAAAAGACTAGTGGAAAAATATTGCTTTAAAGCTAGATATGAAAAAAGCTTATGATCGAATATCTTGGCATTTCCTTATTTCTACACTAAGGAAATTGGGTTTTTCTGAGAAGGTTATAGACTTAGTATGGAGGGTTATTTCTGGAAATCAAACTTCTATTTTGGTGAATGGCAGCCCTACTGAGCTTTTTACTCCCAAAAATGGCCTTAGACAGGTGGATCCTCTATCCTCTAGTCTATTTATAATCTGCTCTGAAGTTTTAAGTAGGAATTTAAATGATTTGATTGATAACAAAAGATGGTCAGCATTTAAAGCTCCTATTGGAAGTCCTATTATCACTCACCTTGCTTTTGCTGATGATCTAATAATCTTTAGTTCAGCAGACCTTCATTCTATCAGAAAGATAAGCAACACCCTGCAATGCTATAATAAAGATTCTGGTCAAGAAATCAGTTTAGACAAGAGATTTGTCTATTTCTCAAAAATTGTCAGTGCAATACAAAAAGAAAATATCTGCAAAGAGCTTAATGTCACAAGTAAGAAACCTCCCTTTTCCTACCTTGGCTGCAAATTAAATTATGGGCATAAAAAGTGTGTACTTTTTCATGAACTTATTCTAAAAGTCAGAAGTAAGCTGTCTACTTGGAAGGGTAACTGGCTAAATTTGGGTTGGAAATTAATACTGATTAGGCATGTTCTTCAATCTATACCTATTTATACATTGGCTGCTATGAATCCTCCACTACAAGTAATTAAAAGAATAGACCAATTATTGTCAAATTTTTTTGGGGTAACAAAAACAGTAAAAATAAGTACCATTGGGTTAGATGGAGCAAAGTTTGTACACCTGTGAAAGAAGGGGGCTTGAATGTTAAAAGTTTTCATGACATATCAAAAGCTTTTGCAATGAAACTCTGGTGGAAGTTCAAAACAAAAGACTCTTTGTGGACCAAATTCATGAAAGCAAAATAATGTAGAAATAAACAAGTAGAAGACATTCCTGTTAAAAGAGGAACTACTACTTGGTGCAGAATGCTTCAAGCTAGAGAATTGACTGAGAGTAATACTATTCTAGCTGGAAATGGGGTAAAACTTATATGGAAACCTACTAATCTTGGGAATTTTACTATCAATTCAGCTTGGGAGATTTCTAGAGAAGTAGGCACTGAAAATTGGAGAAGTACATTTTTATGGAATAGAATGGTACCTTTAAAAGTCTCTTGCTTCATGTGGAAATTATTTAATCAAGCTGTCTTGTTGGATTGCAACATGCATAAATTTGGCATTAGTATGGCTTCTATGTGTGGTTGTTGCAAAATTTCAGAAGAAACATTTAACCATATTTTTAGTACTATAGTTGCCAATGAGGTCTGAAACTTTTTTGAAAGAAAATGGGGTATAATTATTCAGAATAATTCTTTATATGGAAGAATTAACAGCTGGTGGTCTTATATCACTAAGAAAAAGCATTTCTCTGGAAAAAAAATTTGTCAGGTTCTACCTTCTATCATTATTTGGATTATTTGGAAATCCAGATGTTCATGCAAATTTGAGAATATCAAAATGAGATTCTGCAATATTATTCGAAAATCTGAATAGTTGATTATTCAGTCTGGTTATAGGGAGAAAGATTTCTCTTATTCTAACTTCAGTTGTAAGAAGAAAATTACTAATGTCACCATTATTAAGTGGCTTCATCCTCCAACTGGGTATATGAAACTTAATATAGATGGTTGTTACAAAAAAACAGAGGTAATTAATGATATTGGAGGTTTAATTAGAGACGAAAAGGGCACTTTTATCAAATGGTTTTCTAGATCTATTACCAGTGATTCAGTTCTTTATTCAGAGTTCAAATCTCTCTACTATGGTCTACAAATATCACCAAAAAAACAACTAATTATTGAGAGCGATTCATTACAATTAATAAATATTATAGAAGGTAGACAAAAATGCCCTTGGAAAGTTATAGATCTATTAAATCATATTAAAGATCTATTAAAGGATGGTGAGTACCTGTTCAAGCATGTGGTGCGAGAAGGCAGCAAAGCTGCTGATCTTCTTGCAAATTGGGAGGTTAACATCGTTTCTTCTTGTCTGGATGATTTCCCTTAGGTATTGAAAGGGGTTATTTTCACTTAAGCAAAAGGTTTCTCTAACCTAAGGTTTGGATGATAATGGAGAGCGTGGAAAGAGGAGAGATCTATCTCTCTCTTCGTTTGATTTTTAGGAGAAATGAAGAGGTGCAAGAGGACATATGTTAAGTTATTACATCCATATTACAGTTTCAGTCCTTCAAGTTTCGCTCGCCAGTCTATTGAATCATGCCTTAGCAATTTCTGAAATTTAATTTTCATTTATTTCAATTGGATGTAATAGTTTTCTATTATTTCTTTTGGGTCTCGACGTTTGAGATCCTTTATGTATTTCTACTTAGTTTCTTTCTGTGGGGTTTTTTCATCCGCGATTTTCATTAATAAAATATGGGTTTTTCCCACTAATTATATATATAAAAAAAAAGATGTAAATGTTACAAAACTCTTCAACCTCAATCCCACAAATAATATTTAAAACTCATATCTCTCTCTTCTCTTTCTCTCTGTCTCAAGAAAACCATACACACGTTACAATAGTCAATCAAGAGGTCTAGTATTAAACCAAAAAGAAAACAAATCATATGTCTATTTTTGATAAAATAGGAAATACATTCCATAATTCTAATCCTATTTAAAATAGGTAATAAATCAAATCGTAAAGTCATAACATCTAATATTTAGATACTAATCAAATCTCCGCCGAATCAGTCAAACCATCTAAAATTTCATTATAGAATTTAAGCCAATTTCTGACATCAATGACACTAATAGGAGGAAAAAAACCTAATTCATGTATCCAAATTAAAACCAATTGTCTGGAATCAATTGTGAAAAGTGTGAACTTGAACAAAACACATAATAATTGCAAACGCCGCAACGTAAATCTTAATCATCCTTTAAAGCGTTTATCCTCTCCTGAAAGAAGGTCATCCATGTCATAACAGATGACTATCAACTTCATCGTTGCCAACAATATTGACGTCAGTATCACTATCATCATCATTCAAAATTGGTGATGCTTCAAAATTACGTAATCATTATTTTCATAGACATTAATACGATCAACATTAGTGCCATTTCCACTCCCAACACTAGATTGGTGACGGATTTTTTTCTTTAAAAAAATCATTCAAATCATTAATTATATTTATTGTTATTTCGTATTTCGTGCTAACTAAATTCAGAACTACTGAAAACGGAAAATGAAAACCAATTCTATTTTTTCTTCACTCTGATTCCTGATATATGGAAGTGAATACATTTTAAATCTTCAAACAGAGCCAAGAAACATGGATGGATAAATACTTATGCGTTTACAAAAGCTATGGGAGAAATGATGATTGATAGTATGAGAGGGGAACTACCGGTAGTGATCATTCGACCAAGTGCTATAGAGAGCACTTATAAGGACCCTTTTCCTGGTTGGATAGAAGGAAATAGGTACATAATAAAAGGTTTTTCGATTATGCTTCATCAATGATGTATGAGATGTGATATAATATTGCTGCTTTTTTTTGTTTCTCTCCCCCTCTATACAGAATGATGGATCCGGTTGTTATTTCCTATGGAAAAGGACAAATTACTGGTTTTCCGGCTGACCCAAATGGAGTACTTGATGTTGTTAGTACCATTCCACTTTGTCTTTCAGTTAATCATATTTTAATAATTTCACCTTTTTAGGTCATCATTTTCAGGCAGCCCAGATACAGGTCATATAAGGCTTAGGCATGACTCAGAATTTTTTGATTTTTGATTTTTTTGGACAATGGTTCAGCGCAATATAATTATATAAATCTCAGTTTATTATAAATTTAGTTCTAATCCAAATTGGCAATTCTATTAATTCAACATTTGCAAAACAAAACACCCATCTATATGTATATATATATATATATATATATATCAATTAAAATGAAACTGATTTTATTTTTATTTGATAAAAATGCTACGGACAACCGAATAATTTGAGGGTTGGGCAATCCGTGAAGTCGGGCCACCCCTGATCCTTTTCATAGTTTAAATAAACAAGAGAGACTTTTAATGAGTTCCCACGCTAGTTAGTGACCATCGGAGGTATCTACACCCCCTAACCCCTGGGCAATCATATGCCACACCCCTTACATTCATTCATACACTTAATTTTTGTGATAGCACCGAAGACAAAAACGTTACAAACCTACACTTTTGCCTTCAATATTCTCACTGAAAATGCGAGTGAGAACAATTATATAAACTCGGTGCACTACTTTTGTGGGTGTGTCAACCAGTAAAATCTTTTATTTTTAATTTTAAATTAATTTTAGCCTATTTATTTTTGGGTTCATTAATGCATGTTGGATTTTAGTAGGTGACACATCGTTAAATGTAGCACGCCGGGTTTATAGTAATGTTTCTCCTGAATAAGTGTGAGAGTCGTGTGCAAATAGCTATTCCTAACACCTATAGTTGTAATTTTTTTTACTTCGTTAGTATGTTTTTACTACAATTTGTAGAAAATTATGAATTTTTTTTTCAACTTTCGTTACGACAGGTCCCTGTAGACATGGTTGTGAATGCAACTTTGGCAGCGATAGCAAAACATGCGTTAGCTGGAAAATCTGAAAGTCACGTGTACCATCTCGCTTCCTCTGTTTCAAACCCGTTAGTTTTTAAAGACCTATTTGATTATTTATATCAGCACTTCAAATCTATGCCATGTATTGACTCAAAGGGGGATTCCATCTATGTTTCCCCTATGAAGCTTTTCGATTCCATGGACAAATTTTCATCACATTTACGGAATAAAGGGATTGGATTAAATTCCCTTGGCACTTGGAATGGGAAATTGTCTCGGAAGCAAGACAGTCTTCATAAAAAAATTGTTGAGCAAGCAAAGAATCTGGCAAATATATATAGGCCATATTCATTTCATGGTGGAAGGTAATAACGCTTCTCTTATTTTACGAAGATGCTTTCCAGTAATTTTAATTGGGTATTTTTTCATTGTGTTGCCAGTGCAGGTGTTTAGATTTCTTGTTATCTTTCAATTTGTTTTGAACTTCAAAGATATATAAACCCTTAAAAAATCATCATTTTTATGTTGTTATATTGGAATGAGAAAATGGTAAACTGGTAATGGGGAAAGTACCTGGATGTAAGTTTCTTACGCTGGGTGCAAAACTATATCATTCATGAGTGGGCTGCAAATTTTTTTTAAACCCTTACATGACAGCTTTCAGAAATCTAACAAATAAATGCTTAAATATTCTAGCATTTGACAAATTCAGTCTATACTCTCGCATAGGCCGATTTAAATCTATAATTGTTATGCATTAATATTGTTGTGTACATATTTTGTAATTTGCGTTACAAACTCGAAACAAACTACTGTCTCGCATGTATCTTCACATTATCAATGAAACCAACATTTTTTTATTGAATCATGTCATCAATGTACCCAATTTGTTTTATTCTCCAAAACCACAATGCTCGCATGTTATGTCCTTTCTCTATAGCTAGAAACATCAACTCATCATGGTGATAATGCAGTAATATGGACCAACTAGACAGTTTCGTTCTAACAGTTGCTCAAGATAGGTATAACCATAGTTGTCAAGTGTGAAAGCAGAAGCGGGAAATGATACGGTAAACTTAAGATAATATGTGATAGGAAACGGGAATGCCAACATGGTTAAATCTTTAGAATAGAATATGTAGTAAATGCCCTATTGAAGCTCTCCCTACTGTAAGAATATAAATATAATAAAAATTAGTTAAGTTTGTATACTTTATGACATATTATAGCTAATTAGTTTAATAATAAGAGATTAAATTATATAAATATCATATATGCTTTTTTACAAACTTTTGTATCTATACAAACTTTTGGCTTTGTACATTGTGTTGAGCAGGTTTGATAACAGCAATACAAAGAGGTTGATGCAATTCATGAGTGAAGAAGAGACTAAAGAGTTTGGGTTTGATGTGGATTGTATTAACTGGGAAGATTACATAACAAATATCCACATCCCGGGACTAAGGAGATATGTCATGAAAGGAAGATTGGACGGGAATGTAAACTCGGGTTAAAATGCTGAAAAAAAAAAGGAATAAAACCAATGGAATAACTACAACAAATAATCAGTAATGCGTGTGTTTAATTCTCTTTCTTGACGGAGATTCAAAATCATCACCCAAGAATTAGAAAAGTCAATGTTGTAAACCCAAATCCCATATGGACAAGAATATGCGATAGTGTGAAAATAAAATGAGTGTACGAATAATATTATTATATACTGGGTAAGACTTATTTCAGCCCCATATATTTTCATCTTCATTCTTCATAATTTGTACATCTTTTCTAAATTCGTATTGATACCTCGCTTTTTTGTTTGTTAACGATGGAGGGGTCGTGAGGACGAGCCTGGATAGTGGTGGAGAAGTGATGAAATGATGGAGACCGACTTTTGAGTGTCTGTGCTTTCGTTACGTAGTTTTTTCCTATGCACTAAAATGTCTCGCATCAATACGAGAGTAGCAGTAGTAGTTTTTTTGGGAAGTACACCAAGTTTATCATCCGTGTAACCGTTTTATTGTTATGCTAGATAGTTTTACGGGGGTTTACTTTGAGGTAATTTGTCTTTTGAAATTTTCTCTTTTAGTCATTCCTTTGTCTTCTTGCATCATTGTCTTGTTTTTGCATTAAATCCATATTTTTTTCTACAAAAATGCAAACGATTGCAAGTAAACCGGAAAAACGGAGAAAAAAACAAAACATAGCATAAACAAGCCTAAATTTCAACAAAACTATGCTAATTCATATCATATTAACCCGTAAAAATGACCATTTCGTGGCCTGATTATACCCCCAACTAGCTCAATGCTCGTCTTGAGCATTGGAAGTGATAACAAAGAAGTAAAGTTTGTCGGCTGTCTTTCAAAAATTAATTTTTCTTTTGAGTTTAGTGCACTAACTAGTATAAAATTAAATACGATAAAAATAAAGGATAAACCAGTGTTGTAGAAAACACGGTCGCATTTAGCGTATGCAACAAGCCGTTAAAACTTTTAAGCATAAAATGACGAGTTTTGTCTCGTGAGTATTTACTTAAAAAACATCCACAAGCTGATTAGTTTTTAAATCTAACAATTAAGTCTCACACTCTTACGAACTCACATGGGTGCAACTAGATGAAAAATATTTATAGTTATATTAAAACAGGGTAAAACCTCTAAAGATACGTACGCTTTATCGTTAAAAATACCCTCGTCCCAAAATAGCCTGATTTAATATTATACATGGTTTATAATTAATGTATACTGTTAGCCCGAAATTCGACAGTTGATCGAGAAAAAACCCTTGCAATTCATCATTTTTACTAAAGTTAACTAGAAAATAAAACGGTTATACAATAAAAATATATATTATTGCATAATATTCATTCTAGTTTACTCATAGCATCTTTCATTTTTTCATATAATAGGAGCCCACTTTTTTGTTTCTTTTTACACATTTGAGCCTTCAGCTTCTTTTTTTCCTCTGTTTACCCTGCACCACTCCTTATTATCTCATTGGGTTTTTACCCATTTATTCTTTCGGACTTTTTCCATCCGTCCTGTCAAGGCCTATGATACTTATATCCCCCTCCGGTTTACCTGTCTTTTGACATCGCTGGGAGGGTATTCAACCATCTCAATGAATAGGGACGCATGTGATAGTACTACGTCTAGAAAAATGTTCCATCAATATCTTATTACATTTTAAGCATGATTGGTTCACAGGAAAATAAGAAACTAAGGAAAATATTTTTCGTCTCTCAAGGAAAATAAGGGAAAATGACTAATACCAAAATTGGGCGGAAAACATTTTCTTTCGTGAGAGAAAACATAAATTTTTCACGAAATTATATATTTTATCCTTTTTAACTCGGTTTTTTTCTTTTTTTTAATAAAAAAAAAATTATGCGTGTTTGATAAATTAGCTTTTTTAACTTTTCGAAAGCTAAAATTCGTGAAAAAACTCAAAATCACAGAACTTATGAATTCGGAAACTTATTTTAGCTTTTAAACAAAGAAGTTAAATTTTCTAATTAAATTATTTTGTATATTTCCGTGTAACCAATAAGTTAAAAGTGAAAAATGACTTATTAATAAAAATAAGTTATAAGTCATTTGAAGCTAAAATAATTCCCCTCGTAAATATTTTATAGGATAAATATTTTCCGACCAAAGAAACAGAATCTAAGTTATTTTCATGTGTCAGCTCAAGTTTTTTTATTTCTCCGATTAAGTCTGTATTTAATATTTCTAAACTTTGTAATCCTTTGTGTGGTTTTTCATCCACTTTTATTTTAAAATAAAGAGTGGGTTTTTTCCCATAATTAATTATAAAAATAAAAAAGACGCTTCACCCCTTGTACTTGTGCTCCCATATTATAATGAGTTCTTACATCAATTGATTATATCTCAAAAATAGATATTTCACGTCCAAGATGGGGGATTTACTCGTACTCATATATCTTTGCAGATCAAATAT
Organism: Primula veris; assembly: GCA_963682055.1. Lineage (NCBI taxonomy): Eukaryota > Viridiplantae > Streptophyta > Magnoliopsida > Ericales > Primulaceae > Primula > Primula veris. The sequence goes on from OY821741.1 coordinate 15,609,554, forward strand.
TATTGAGTACATGGAAGCCTCTTTTATGTTTTGAATATCATCAATATATTATATCCCTTGCACTAAGGCTGCTCTTTTGCATATCTCGTTCATATAGCATGAAACTCGCAATAGGTAGAAGTAAATGATTTAATAGGTCTTCTTTTGATTAGCATAAAAAATCCTAATATTGTACTTTAGAATAATATCTAGGTCATATTAATTATTGTAAACTTCTTGCTTACTGATTAGAGAAAAATAACCTTAAAATTAGACCCCATTACATACGATTATCCTTCAAATCTTAATTATGAAGATATATGTAGGGAATGTATTTGTGGATATACAAAGGAAAAGTGTGTAACTTGTTTAACCATGAGTAATTAGATAAAACACAAGTTCATAATCTTTCTTTCACTTCAAACAGTAATGTTATATTATTTTTAAATATTGCTAAGTATTTTCTTAATAGAGCCAAATTATTTTGAAAGTATTCTTCAAACTAACTGACTATTGGAGATACATTAACACATACTAGTAAAACAAGGCACATGATGCGTGTAATTGATTTTGTTTTTTGATTGTTTAAAAAATTCGAATTAACCTGAATGTTTTCCTGATTTAACTATTTCTAATCTGATAGAAGAAGAGGCAGGGATGATATTATATTGAGAATGAAAGTTTTTTTTGAAAATGATAATGAAATTTATTAACGTGTGGTAGTTTCTTTTTCAGGAATTTTTTTTTTTGGGTGTAATTTGATTAATAGGGTTAGTTTATAAATATTTGTTTCAAGACTTTATAAGTGGTATTGACATAAAATAATAGTATAGATGTACATTCCTAGGTGCCCATATTTTGTGTCAAATACTACATAATCAGCCAGAATACTGCATAATTATAATAAATAATACTACATAATCATTTCATATACAAGCATACAAACAACAACAGTGGGGGCGAAGTGGTGGATGGGAGATCAAGGACGAACCGACAAATCTTATCGGATTGACCTCGAATATGAAGGTCTGTATCTGTGGCGACATATTGGATGATGGAAGAGAGAGATATGTGTGGTGCTAATGGCGATGATGGTCGTGGTAGATCACGACTGTGCAAGTTAGGTTATGGTAGATCACGACGGTGGAAGTGAGGTTGTGGTAGATGGTGTAGGCCGTGGGCTGAGGATCTCGACGGGGAAAATAGATAGAGACGAAGATATAGTATTTTGATCTCTTGTTTGATCGCATAAGAGTATAGACGGGTGTGTGGCCTAATTGCAAATAGTATTGTGAGTTCTAAATTTACTAAATATGTCCCCAAGTTATAGTTCCACATAATATTACTTTAGCACGCTGCGCTTGTTTGATCGTAAAAGTAAAAGTACAAAAGTATACTTTTGATCTAGAAATGGAAAAGTATACTTTTATTAAGTAATGTAATTGTTGTTTTATACTTTCCAGTTTGGTAAATTTCATTGTACTTTTATTTTTTTCCCATTTTAAAAGACTATTATAACGTTTATGTTAATATATATATATATATATATATGTGTGTGTGTGTATGTATATTTGGGGAAGGATTTATAAACATATAAAAAAAGAAACTATATTTACACATGCATTCTAACCATCCATTTAGTTTATTTTCAATGGTCAAGATTACTTTTAACTATTCATAAAAATAACCACTTAAAAATAGTTGAGATTTATCCTTATAAATTTAATAAATAAATAAAGTAGCATTGTCTAACCCATCTCTCTCTCACACATTTAGCTTTGTGTAGGATTGACAAAAAAAACAATTGAAGTTAAAAATAAACCACCGTATTTGCCACTCTGCTTGTTAAAAAGCATCCATAGATTTATAATTTGAAAGTGGGTAAAAAAATTGAAGAAAATTTCATATATTAAATTAGTGTGTAATGGAATTCAATATTAAAAAATTATAGATTGGATCTCATCGGTTTTCTATGATTAAAAGATTTTGTAAAATGATAAATTCCGAAGCTTTTAAGTTGTATCAATAAAAAAATAATAATTAGATGTATGCAAATTTATACATGTGAGTAAATAAAGTTCTCATTAGTTAATGGTTTTTTTTAGCAAAAAAAGGATGACGAAGGAATAAAGTTCCCAAAAAATTTACTAAACTGCTGATTTTAGTTAGAATAGTTGTTTGTGAATTTATGTATAATAAAAGTGGGTATTTTTGGTGAATAATTAAAAATAATCTTGGCCATTGAAAATAAACTAAATGGATGGTTATGATGAATGTGTAAACATAGTATGTTTTTTTATGTGTGTATAGATCACTCATATTATATATAAATATAAATATAAATATACAAATATAAATATTCATATATATATATATTAATGTTTATCCAAAAAATTATATATATATATATATATGTGTGTGTGTGTGTGTGTGTGATTTATGTTACTTTTGTTTTTAAAAAAAATCTACTATTCACTTTATTAGATATGTAGCTTTAAAACAAAAAATTAAATATTAATGTTTATCCAAAATCATATATATATATATATATATATATATATAAATATACATATGTACATACATACACACACACACACACACACACACACACACACACACATATATATATATATATATATATATATATATATATATATATATATATATATATATATATATATTATCTATAAATAAACATATACATATTAATATTAGGGGAATGATTTATCCAAATATAAAAAACATTATATGTTTACACATCAATCACAACTCTCAATTTAGTTTTCATTTAGTCAAGATTAAACCACTTAATTTGTTTAAAAAAAACCACTTAATTAAAAAAATAAAACACTCTCTCCTTGATTTTTTTCTCAGACTTCCATTATCCTCTCACGTTTAAAACGCCCTCCTCCCTTCTACTTAAGCCTGTAAATGAGTCGAGACGAAACGATAAATCTCTTCTTCGTGTTCGGTTTGTTAGGTTGTAATCTTGTTCGTTTTCGTCTCGTGATCGTGACGAATAATTAGATTGACGTTCATGTTCGGTTCGCAAATAATTGAAAAAGTTCGGCTCGTGTTCATTTCGTTTCGTGAACTCTTAATGAATCGAATGTGATTTATAAATGCTCGTTTAAGTTCAGCTCGTGTTCAGTTCATTTCGTACTTTGGAAGAGTATAAATTAAAAAATATATATATATATATATATAAACGAACACGAACATAAACGAACACGAACAAAGTCATGTTCATGTTCAGTTCATTTATCAGGAACACTGTATTCTAGTTCATTATCAGTTCATTTATATATGAACGAATATGAACCGAGCATTAGCCGATACGAACATGAACTTTTTAACGAACAACTCATCTCATTTATCGCCCTACTTCTACTACTTAAGAGTATTTCTATACTTGAAATACTTTTGTTGTTTTAGACGTGAGATGAGAGGAGTTTTGAAAAATAAATGAAGGGTTGTAATTGATATGTAAACATAATGTGTTTTTTTATGTGTGTATAGATCCCTCGAAGGATATATACACGCACTATGTTTACACTTAATCTCATTCATCCATATTCATATGATTTTAACGGCAATAATTGATTCATTTAACTAAATAACATTAACACTCTCTTTATATTTCTCTTATTTTCTTTATATCCATAAAATACTTAGGTTAAAAGTTGATACTTTGTGATACATCTCCTGCCTTCATGACGCACCTTTTGTAAAAACATAAGAAATAACGAAGAAGAGGGGGAAAAAAGAGATAGACAAATGCATGGATCGATAAAAACTACTCTTTCAAAATTACCTTTTGAAACTTTGAATTCTTCTTCAGTATTTGATAAGATTCACGGTTGTCTGCTTTAGATAGCTTATGATAATATGATATATTCCTATTGCTATAGGAAAGTGCATAAATCTATACATATTTATACTTAAATTTTGGGCTTTGTAATTCAATCTTCTTAAATGTACAAAAAAAAGGTATCTTTAGTATCACTTTAAAGGTGGGTTTTGTTAAAGTTATTTAGTTAAATGATTTTGGTTTTGTTAACGTACATAGATCTAACCTATAAGCTACTTGTTTTAAATGATTTACAATGGATATAAAAGAAAATAAGAGAAATATAAAGAGGGTGTTAATGTTATTTAGTTAAATGAATCAATCATTGCCGTTAAAATCATATAAATATGGATGGATGAGATTAAGTGTAAACATAATGTGTGTATATATACTTCCACATTTATATAATATATATACATATGTATATATATTTATGATTTTGGATAAACATTAAAATTTAATTTTTTGTTCTAATAGCATCTACAATAGTGTTGTTATCTCTATTGTTAACTAAAATAATTAGCTAACAATGCATTTTTTTTATCTCCATTAGTTGATGATAAAGCCATAACTTTGGTCGGTCGCGTTAGGCTTTTCAACAATACTATAATAGTAAATCAACTGTAAATAATGACACTTCCTGATCTTTATTATTGCTCGGATTATTTTCCTTATTCGGACTATTACACTTGCTCGGATTAGTATCTCTATTTTACAATTGTGCTCGACTTGACTATTTAACCTCTCTTCTTGGTCTTTTTTCCCTTTTATTCGGTGCTCGGCTTTATCTCTGCTCGGTTTATTTCTTGGCGTGATATGCCTTGACTAGTTTCTCTCTTTTCTCAACTTCTCTCTATATTTTTTGGATAGATTTTCTGGTCCATTTCTAGGAGGGGTAGTTGGCTATTTATAGGCAACTATGCCTTCTAGGATGTTGACAAATGTCTTCATCCCAGGGGGTTTTTCAGACATGGGTCCCCAGTTGAGTGGGCTTGGGCTTTTGATAGTAATACCTTATTTTCCTATAAAAGGTATAAGATGACCCATTTAAGCGTTGGATACCCATTTATAAAGTGGGCTGATTATTACCCGAATAGAATATTCGGGTCCAATTTTTATGTTCTATCAAGTGCTCCCTGACTTCCTCGGCGTGGTTTCCATGTCGAGGGAGTCATGTTCGGTCTGTCGAGGATATTACTTCGGTCTTGTCGTTCCTAATACTTCATCGAGAAACGCAACAGACTCATGACGGTTCCATGGGGGGCCCATTTAATGTTTCCTATCCTAATATCTTTCTTCGAGGAAAACTCCTATAAAAGGGTGTGCCCCCTTCATAATTAGGCATTTTACTACTACTTTGCTCGTGACGTAATGGCTTCCTCTGGTTCTACTGGTTAGAGCTCCTTTAATTATATTTCTTATTTAGAAATGGAGATCAAGAAATCTCGTACCGCGAATAAGAAACTCGTGGTCAAGGTTTCAAATTACAAGAAAAGGTTGTCTGACATGGATTCTGATCATCATGTGACGATGGCCGATCGGGATTGGGCTTACGAGCATATAAAGAGGCTCGAGGCTAATCTGGCTAAGCAGAAGGCAGCAAAAAGGGCCTATAAGCTTGCCTTCAAGGAGTTGCATGCTCGGTCTAAACCGAGTTCGGATGACGATGAAGAAGGCTCTTCCTCGAAATAATTAGTCTTTTGTGATTTCTGCTGTAATTTCTTTTGAATAGGGAGTCTTCTCCTCAGTTGTAGTCGAATGTTTCTGAAATTAATAAAATATTTCCCTATCCTTGTTCTTGTCTGTTCATCTTCTTGATATCTTTTTGGATGACTTTAATTGGATTTGGAACTGTGGTTAATTTGCCGTAAATGCTCTTGGGAAGTTCAAGAGATTGTATTTTCTTCGAGATGACCTTTGATCTACTCCTTGTTTCTTCCTATAAAAGGGGGCTGTCCCCGTATTCTTTATGCAATTCATTCTTTATTAACGAACAAATGGCTTTTCCTCTTGAAAACTATGGTGACAACCTTCCTGAATATATTGCTCGTCTTGAAGAGGAAGTTCAGAAGGTGCGTTATCTTGAGAAGAGGGTTGCCCGGCTGTCGGTGGAAGCTCGTCGGGCCGCCGAACTAGATGAGCGATTGGACACCATGGAGAAGGAGCACCAGAGGTCTTTGCTCGACAGTATTCGCGCTCGTGCTCGGATCAAAGAGCTCGAGGCCTCCAGAGACAGGCAACTTGCTTCCAAGAGGGCTTACAAACTGGCCCTTAAGGAAGTGTATGCTCGGTCGAAGGGGAAGCCGAATGACGAAGCGGGCCCTTCTACGAAATGACTTTATTGTTTTTATTGTATTTCCTTTTACTGCTTCTTCTGTAACGAAGCATCAATCAATCAATAAAGACTTCTTTCTCTTGTTTATATCTGAATTACTTTCCCAATGCAATTTCTTTTGACTGCGCACGCTTGTGGCCTCATTAATGCTTTTTCTTGGGCCCTGCGTTTGACCTTATCCACTGGACCTTCTTATTCTTTATATCTGGGGACCAATAGGATTTCTTGAGCCTTGTGCAAAAGATCTTAGATATTTATTTGAACTGCTGCCTTTCCCCAAAAATGACGCGTGTTTCGATGCCATTATTACTTACCCCCTTTAAATATTGGTAAGAATCCAAGCGTTTCTTGAACAAGAGTGGCTTTTAATTACTCACGCTTTTTTAGAGCCCTTTGGGAATCCAAACGTTTTTTCTTGAACAGGCACATCTTTTAATTGCCGTCGCTTCTTACTACCCATTGGCGAACGGTTGCGACTCTCAATACGAGCCCTTATCTTATTGATCTATAAATACCTGCTTACAGTATGGTTATATCCACCACCCTCATCATATTATTTTCCCCCATATACAGATCCTCATCTTATAACTTTCATAAGATGTCTGGTCCTTTCTCCTAATCAGCATTAGCTTTGCAAGTGGAGGCTTTTGAAGCCTCCTATGGCCATGTACAAAGGCTGTTGATGGATGCCAAGGAGGAATTGAAGGTGATGCGTTATCACCATACCGAGATGGTTCGGGAATTAACTTGGCTAAGATCCGAACTGGCTTATTGCCGACGTGCTCGTCGGGCTCTAGTAGAAGAGAATGAGATGCTAAGGGGAAACCCGACACTGAGGGACAAGGATGTCTCTGCCGGGCCCTCTCACCGATACCAATCGACTTCCCCCTAATCTTCCCCCTTCTTTTTTTTTGTTTTTTCTTCTACTGCGTCTCCTCTTCCTCATCCTTTTCTTTCTATACTCTTTCAGTCTCTCTTCTCTCTATCCTCCATTTTCTTCTTACTATCTTTTCCTTTCTCTTTCTTCTTACTTTTTTTTGTTTTATTTCTTTGACTTCCTTTTTATTTGTCTGTTTCCTTCATTTCTTCCTCCTCTGCTCTTTCTCTTTCTTTTTTCTTCATCTTCTTTTTTTTTTCTTTGCACCACTACGATGTAACAATCAACCCTGTGATCCTAAGGGTTTTGTGTTATGTCTAGGGTTTTTGTCATTTTTCTTTTCCTCTTCTTGCTTTTCATTTATGTTCCCTCCACTTTCTTCCTTTTTTTCTTTTCCTTTCTCTTTCTTCTTACTTTTTCTTTTTGGCGTCTCCTGCTCACTTGGTCAGCTGATATAGTTGATCTTCTTTGCCTGATCTTCTGTACTAGCTCTTCTCGGATGTAATAGATCTTTATCTCGGATGTAACAGATTTTCTTGTCGGATGTAATAGATTTCCTTTTCGGATGTAATAGATTTCTTTTTCGGATGTAACAGATTTCTTTTTCGGATGTACTCTGATGTAATGAACAATGATATATCCCATCTTCATTAATGAAAATTATATTTGCCCTTCTATTTTTGCACCTTTATCTTGTACTTATTGTTGAATTTGTGGTTTGTTGGGATGTGGACCTTTTGAGCATCTTGTACCTTTATTTCTTGCTGGACTGTAGACCTATCCCTCACGTTGTCAATCATAGGTGCACGCTCCCAAGTATTGTCAGGAAACATGCATGCTCCCAAGTATTTGTCAGATAACAACACAAACTTTTCTCTATAAATACTCAACCTTGATTATTCTTACCATAAACTTGTGTTGGCTTCACTTATCCCTCTTCTTTTATATCATAACTTATCATAATGTCTGAGCCCGTGGTGAGATATCATGCTCAGATGAGGGACTTAGATGCTAAAGTATCTTGGGTCCGTCATAGAATGGCCAGTCTTGAGAAAGAATATGGGGTTTTGGCTTTGAGTTTATTCGACTCTCATCCCGAGGAGACAATGAAGTGGACCGAGATTTCGGCCTTGAGTCGCCAACTCGATAATTTGTTGTTGCACAGAAATCACTTGGCCAACTCTTGGTACGAGGCCGAGGAGATTTGGGATCATGCTCAGGACAAGTTGGATAACTCCCCTCAAGGCCTAGCTAGTATGATAGTTAGGAATGCTCGGCTTGAGGAGCGCATCCATGTCCTTGCTAGGACGAACACCGAACTTTCCAGGGAGAATGAGTGCTTGGTAATCATGAATGACTCTTACCAAGCTCGGTTTGACAGCTCTGCTCGTTTTGCTTTCTCTTGGTCTGGCAGTTCGGTTTTTCCACCCATTGATCCTTAGATTGGGCTGGTTTTCTTATGTATTTCCCCTTTTGCAATTTGTGTTTTCTTTTCTGTATTTGATGAATCAGTTGTATCTTTTCGTATCTCGTGCCTGTTTTGTGAACCATTATAACGCTTCGTACTTTGTGCCTTTTGATTCTCTATAAATGCTCCCTATTGCATGTATCTCATTACCAATTCTTCCTCTCTCTCTTGTTTTATACTTTGTTTCTTCTGACTTGCTTTTGTTTGAGATGGCTCCTATCACTAGGTCTGCCTCCAAAAAGAAAGCCCTTATGGAAGAGGAGCCTACTTTTTTGCTACCTCGTCCCCCTGGTTTTGGGGAGGAGGATTTGACTCCTCTTCAACTAAAAGAAATTGAGATGTCATGGGTGAAACATGATCTCATGTGTGCTCGGACTGAAGTGAGGAGGTTTAAACAGTATTGGGACGAGGAGGGCACTGCTCGTTTCAAGGCCGAGCAAAAATGCGAGTCTCAGTCTTACGCCTTGAAACAGGCTGAGATGGCGATTTCTCGGTTGATTAGGGAAAAAGAGCGTCTGGAGGAACTTTTGGCGAAGAAGGATGTTGATATGGGGGATAGTTCGAAAAAGTAGGATGGGTGTATTTTCTTGTAAAAATTTTCTTTTTCTGTTGTATTGTTTGTGTTTTCCCCCTTTGTGGACTTGATTCTGTCTATTCTATTTTATTTGATGTTTCTCAGTATACATTTCTCAGTATACACCGAACAATGTGCCCGGTTATCCCCCCAGAGAGCGTTGTTAGACTTGATGCTTCATGCCGTCAAGCTAGAAACGGTCTTCGTCCACCTTGTTCGGTGTGCCCTTTGGGTAAGAAATGGTTGGGAGTCGAGGAACTTAATCGGGGGACATTCTCGGTGTGATAATATTGGTAGCGTATGTGGGAAGCTTTTCGTGGTAGGGTCCACCGGCCGTTTATTTAGGTGTAGTGATGTGAACTGCCTTGGGTAGTGGGATATGCTCTGACGTGGCAAAATCTGGAGCGTTTATATGTTAAAAATAGCAGCGGTTGTTGACTTTTGTATGATTGGAAAAAAAAGGTAAACATCTGTCACACGAAAGGACGGTTATTATTTTATTCTTTTTGTGACTCCACTCCTTTTTACTGTGCCAAGTAATCCCTTTTGTTTTTATCACAAAATTCGCTGAAGAAAATATCTGTCTCTCTCTAAAGTAGATTCTTCCTGCCAAAAAGGAAAAGCGTTCGGCCGCTTGATCTAGGGTTTCGTGGTATCGTTGAAAGACTTGCTGCTGTTCTCGCACGCTTGCTCATAATGATAACTATAAGTGTTTTTTCGCTCTCTCCCCCCCCCCCTTTTTTTTTGTTAGGGGTTGTATTTGATTTGTCGTTGTGGTCATAGATGTGTCGTTGGTATATGGTTCAGGTTGTCTATATATGTCTGATGATTCTTATGTATCTGGTTAATGTGAGTTGGGGGGGGGGGGGGTGGTGTCGCTAGTTATGTTAATGTGGTTCTGGTTTGTGTATTTGGTTAGTATTTTGATGGAATTTTGATGACGTGTGGACAGGAAATTCTGTCCCAAAGTGTGGCCCAAGTTGGCACATTTGTGGAAGAGGACTTTAAGAGGCTCGCCGAAATACCGGATAACATACACATTCGGCTTCCCATTTCTGACGAGGAGGTGTTGGGATTTGTTCCTGCCGGCGAGGTAGCTGTGCGTTCTTCGGCGTTCTTTACTGGGGGTCTTCGACTTCCTTTTACAAACTGGGTGGCTTCGTTCTTTGAGGCCGTCCAGATTGCTCCGGCCCAACTGGCCCTAAATGGTTACCGTACTCTGAATGGTATCCAAAGGTTATCGGAGTTGTCCGGAATACCGATTGAACTGAAGGACGTCTTCGGAGTCTATAGCTTGAGCTTTGAGCGTCGCAGCTCGTATTTGAAGACCCTGCGTGCCTTTTGCCGGCTCGTTATCGGTTTGCCGGATACCAACAAAGAGCGCAATCTTGGTATCGTTATTGCTTCCGGTGAATGGGGTTGTGCGGGACACCAGATTCCTGGACCGGCTACCAATGCTCCCACTATGCCAGACCTCGGCGCTCCCAATGTAGAGGCTCTGTTAGCTCTTTGGAAATGGTGGGGGCCTGGGCCGACGCCGGATCCTGCGAGTCGTACTGCTCCCATACTGCTCGGGTACCCTATGGGGTCGGTGACCAAGGGGAATCCTGCACCCGAGATCCCCAAAGAGCCCGAGGAGGAATTCTTGAAAGTGGTCCGGGCTCGAAGTGCTGCTCGGCTTGGGAAAAAAGCTCGTTCGTTCTAAGCGTCGTGCATCTGACCCTGCCGTTGGAACAACGAAGAGGGCTAGGAGAACCGATACATCGGTCACCGAGAAGGCTGATAACGTTGGTTCGGGTGAGGGGGTGTTGGCTGCTTCCCAAGGGGATACCACCGAGGATGCCTCTGCGCCGGGCGATGTATGTGTATATGTATTCTGATTTTCTTGTCTTTTGATTGTTGTCGTTTTGTTCTCTAGTGCTTTGCTTTATTAGTTATCTTGTTTCAACTACTGACTTCTCCATTGGTTACCCTCGCTCTTGCCCGGTCCATGGGTATTATTGTGTTTCAGGGGTCGATCGACGATGTATTCGGACATATGAACCTCTTGACTAACATGGGAGAGGGTACGATGACCTTGCCTGTCATCTCGCCTATTCCTAGCGAGGATCCGATAGATCTGCCCGTTTGCTCGCCCATCCGTACTGAGGAAGAGATCGAGCATAGGGCCCCTGAGATTGATCATTTGGAGGAGGACGTGGGGGTGGAAGTGGAGGTCGGCAAGGAGTGTGCCGTGGATGTTGTGACGGGTGTCGAAGATGAGGCTCTCGACGGACCCGAGAAGATGTTGGTGGACGGGGTTGCAATGACCCGTTACATTGATCGGTGCAGAGGTGAGCTGTTGGGGCAAACTCGAACCTTGAAGATGGGGTATACTGCTCTGAAACCCCTTGCTTTCAAGGATGCAGAAAAAATAGCTGCTCTGCCTACAATGTCGGTTATAGAGCAGGCCAACGCGGATGCGCTGCGGGTATGTTGAGCGCGTATTTTGTAATATATACCATGATGCTCGTATTTTGTTATATAGGTTTGGTACTCGTATTTTGCTTGGAATCTGATGTTTTGAAGTGCAGATCGCCTTGAGTACCGTGGCGTTACGGGATCAGCTGGGAGCTCTAGGGGCTGATAAAGAGAAGCTGGTGGCCGAGAAGAAGGCCATAGTCGAGGAGAACGATAAGAAGATAAAAGATCTGCTTGCGGCTTTCGAGGCCGAGAAAGAGAAACTGGTCGCCGAGAATAAAACCCTGGGCGATAATTATGACAAACTGTCTGTGGATTTTCTGCATGTGACCGAGGATGTCGAGAAGTTGAAGGCTGAAAAAGAGAGCCTGGTCGTTAAGTATGACCAACTAGAGGAGGAGAACTTGCTGCTGGCGGAGGACGTGGAAGCCGAAAAGGCTAAGGTGGCCGCTCTGAAAACGGCACAGGCGGAGGAGCGGACAAGGTTAGCAATGATGGCTAATTTCTCCATCTATTGCGCTCATGTGCGGGCGCTCAATTTCGCGAATGTTCCTGTGTCGGATAGGGCGTGGTCGGAGTTGGTGTATCCCTGTCCGCATGGTGCACCGCCGAAACCCTTAGACTGGGCGAATCTTCGTGAAGAGGAGCTTCCCCGGCTACCGGGGCAGACAATTTCAACAGCGCTCCGTCCTCATTTTACGTCGGCCACGTCCACTCCTCGACCTGATGCTACTGTTACTCCCCCACCCGCATCTCCTCAGGTGGAACCTTGACCATTTTTCTGACAGTATATATATATTTTTGTTGTTTTTGTGTAGTATTTTGGTAGTAGAATTGTGGGTCTCTTTTGTATCTAGAAACATTCTTTTGGGGAAGTGATAATATAGGTGCTGTTTTTTCTTTCTGTTGGGCCTTCTCGGATTACTTTCTTTTGAGGGTCGTCATATTTTGAAGGATGTGAAAACAAAATATTGTCAGGTACCAAATAACCCCCTTGCTGTGGTGGTCTGGACCTCGCCTAGTCGTAGTGTAGGTGACATTATAGATAATCTGGAAAGATCTAAAGCTGCCCTAACTGCTGAACTGAATTCTGCTCGTCATAAAGTCGAGGATCTGAATATTCACATTGCAAACTTGTCTATTCGGTTACGTGACTTGGGAGAGAAATTCAGCAAAAAGACTGCCCATTATACGGCGAATAAGGGTAAAGAGAAGGAACTTCTCGGTGCCTTACGACGTTCTCGTGATGAGGCCCGAGGTCGTGTGACGAGCTTGAACTTGGTCCTAGGGGCCGTTTTCGAGGACGCGGACCTGCTGCTCTCCTTTGCCAAAGCGTATTGGGCCCGAGTTCGCTCTTTAGAGGTGCTGGAGTATGTAAAAGGGATGAGTGGTGTTTCCCGGGCCGAGCACATGGTTGATGCGACGGCCGGGGTAACCGAGACCACTGCTGCCTTGAACCGAATCGATGCGGTTGTTCGTGAGCGCTTGGGGACGCAAATTGCTTCATTGCGAGATATTCATTTCGCCGATGTAGTAGAGACCTCGGCGTCTGTTGATGGGTTATCGGATTAATAATCGAGTAGCTGGTTTTGTTGTTTTATTTGTAGCTTGTATGGAAATATTCGTTTTTTCTATTTTCGTCTTTCCGTTTCGTGCGGTTGTATATTCATCTCTTCTCGTTCTTTCCCATATTTTTTTTTTATAGGCACACGCTACTACGTCGCACCAGGCTGGTTCTCCATGCCTAGTTAGCCCGGGGTTAGGACCTACTGGGGCTGCCCGGGACGAGGTCTCATCTGGTGTGGCTAGTGAGGTGTCTGACAAGTGGCCTTACATCGTTTTGATGGGCAAAAATGTCAAGTTGACCGACCAATGTGCTCGACTTCAGACCAAGCTGAAAACTCAGGCGACCTCTTTTCGAGAATACGTTCGTCGTGCCGAGCATGTTGTTGAGGTTCAGGAGCGTCGTTTGGATCGATATTGGCGTGCAAAGGACAAATACTTCGGCAAATTAAAGCTGTTGGTAACCAAAGCCAATGTGTTGGTGAAGTATTTTCGTTTGTCCCGAACCAGATACGATGCTTCCGCGGCTATGATCGAAGCTCGCCGTAATCTCCCCTTCGACGATGATCGCCGTAAAGCGGCCTCGGATGCTCACGAGCTCGCTAAAGAAGCCGAGTTCAACGCGCGGCTTCAGACGCTGACTTGCGTTGGAGCTCATACGACCAATTTTGATGCCCTTATTTCTGAGGAGCGTTTTGATGGTGATGAGTCCGATAGGGATACGACGACGGATGACGAAGAGAGTGAGCTCGGTCAATTACCGTCGTGCTCCTCCTGTAGTAGCTCTTCTTAAATGAGTTTCTTTAGTGTCGATGATCTTCTTGTTGCCTCCGTAATGCGGGCGAGGACTACTTGTGTTATTTCTTTATTCCTGTTTTGTACATTTCCATTGTCGTATTGCTATTTGATTGATTGGATCGATTTTTCCTTGCTGATTCATTTGTCATGTCGTTATTCCTGTTTTGTACCTTTCCATTGTCATATTGCTATTTGATTGATTGGATCGATTTTTCCTTGCTGATTCATTTGTCATTTCGTTATTCCTGTTTTGTACCTTTCCATTGTCATATTGCTATTTGATTGATTGGATCGATTTTTCCTTGCTGATTCATTTGTCATTTCGTTATTCCTGTATAGGATATGCTTCTTGTTGATATTTCATTGTTTAGATTGATTCGCCTTCATTGTGTTTGCCATTTTGTATCGTATCGCCGCCGTAATGTGGACCTGAATTATTCCTTGCATTGTACCTGCATATGAATTTCATAGTATTCCTAGGCGTTCCTTTGAAAACACGCCATTTACGGAATTTCATAGTATTCCTAGGCACTTCGGCCATGTTGGGAATTTCATAATATTCCTAGGCACTTCGGCCATGTTGGGAATTTCATAGTAGTCCTAGACGTTCCTTTGAAAACACGCCATTTACAAAATTTCATAGTATTCCCAGGCACTTCGGCCATGTTGGGAATTTCATAATAGTCCTAGACGTTCCTTTGAAAACACGCCATTTACGGAATTTCATAACATTCCTAGGCACTTCGGCCATGTTGGGAATTTCATAGTATTCCTAGACGTTCCTTCGAAAACACGCCATTTACGGAATTTCATAACATTCCTAGGCACTTCGGCCATGTTGGGAATTTCATAGTATTCCTAGACGTTCCTTCGAAAACACGCCATTTACGGAATTTCATAACATTCCTAGGCACTTCGGCCATGTTGGGAATTTCATAGTAGTCCTAGACGTTCCTTTGAAAACACGCCATTTACGGAATTTCATAACATTCCTAGACACTTCGGCCATGTTGGGAATTTCATAGTATTCCTAGACGTTCCTTCGAAAACACGCCATTTACGGAATTTCATAACATTCCTAGGCACTTCGGCCATGTTGGGAATTTCATAGTATTCCTAGACGTTCCTTTGAAAACACGCCATTTACGGAATTTCATAACATTCCTAGGCACTTCGGTCATGTTGGGAATTTCATAGTATTCCTAGACGTTCCTTCGAAAACACGCCATTTACGGAATTTCATAGTATTCCTAGGCACTTCGGCCATGTTGGGAATTTCATAATAGTCCTAGATGTTCCTTTGAAAACACGCCATTTACGGAATTTCATAGTATTCCTAGGCACTTCGGCCATGTTGGGAATTTCATAATAGTCCTAGACGTTCCTTTGAAAACACGCCATTTACGGAATTTCATAACATTCCTAGGCACTTCGGCCATGTTGGGAATTTCATAGTATTCCTAGACGTTCCTTCGAAAACACGCCATTTACGGAATTTCATAACATTCCTAGGCACTTCGGCCATGTTGGGAATTTCATAGTATTCCTAGACGTTCCTTTGAAAACACGCCATTTACGGAATTTCATAACATTCCTAGGCACTTCGGCCATGTTGGGAATTTCATAGTATTCCTAGACGTTCCTTTGAAAACACGCCATTTACGGAATTTCATTTGCATTCGCTAGACAGCATGATAATATATTTTATTCATTCAAAAATACGAAAGATAATGCCATTAAGTAGGAGGGGTAAGATGGCACCTGTACTCGGAAGACTGCCTATACGTAGTACTTCTTTAGGTTAGCCACATTCCAAGAATTCTTTTCCCCTCGGCTATTGGCGAACAGTACGCTTTTGATTTTGTAAGAGACTGGACTCGTTTGCTTGACGATTTCGTATGGGCCTTCCCAGGTAGGGCTTAGTTTGCCATGTATTTCGTTGCGGGTATAGACCGTCACTCGTCGCAGCACCAGTTCTCCTACCCTGAATTCTTTAGATCCTCTTACTCTCTTGTCATAAGTTTGCTTCACGCTTTGTTGGTATTTGGCTAGGGTAAGGGCTGCTATCTCTCGTTTCTCGTCTATCATGTCTAGTTCTTCTCTCATTCTTTGTTCATTGTTTCCCTGCTCGACTAGAGTCGTTCGGAGCGTGGGTAGCCCGATTTCTGTCGGTAGGATGGCCTCGACACCGTACGCTAAGCTAAACGGGGTTTCCTTGGTGCCAGTCTTTA
This sequence comes from Primula veris, assembly GCA_963682055.1. Taxonomy (NCBI): domain Eukaryota; kingdom Viridiplantae; phylum Streptophyta; class Magnoliopsida; order Ericales; family Primulaceae; genus Primula; species Primula veris. Next base: position 15,625,689 of record OY821741.1, read on the forward strand.
GTGTAGTTCGGCACGACCATGTCGTCTATGTATACCTCCATCGTCTTCCCTATATGATCTCGACATACCCTTGTTATCATCCTTTGGTATGTTGCTCCTGCATTGCGTAGGCCGAACGGCATTACCGTATAGCAATAATTTCCCAAAGCGATATAAACGAAGTCTTTTCTTGATTTTCGCGGGCGAGGGGAATTTGATGGTATCATGAGTACGCATCAAGGAAGGTCATCCGTTCTGCTCCCGCAGTTGCGTCCACCAGTTGATCGATCCTTGGAAGGGGAAAGTGGTCCCTCGGGCAGGCTTTGTTGAGATTGGTGAAGTCTATACAGACTCTCTCCTTCCCGTTTTTCTTAGGGACGACGACCGGGTTGGACAACCATTTTGGATAGTAAACCTCCCTTATGGCTCCAGCCTCCAATAGCTTTTGTACTTCAGCGATTATAGCTGCCCTGTGCTGTACAGACACTTTCCTGCTCCTCTGTGCTATCGGCTTGTACTCGGCGTTTACACTTAGGTGGTGGCATGCTGTATTGGGGTCTAGGCCCGGCATGTCTTTAGGACTCCAGGCGAATTTATCAATGTTGTTGAGAAGGAATGCTTTCAACTCCTCGGATTCCTGTTTTGGAAGGTTATCGCCGAGGAGGAAGTAGTGCTCCTCGTCCATATCAGGAATATACACCTTCCTAAGTGTCTCTCCTACTTGTTCTTCGACCACCCTTTCGGTTTTGGATATTTGGTTGATCAGCTTCTTTGTGCTGGTGGGTTGTTCCACAATGCTTCGTTGTTTTTGGAGAGTCGCGGTGATTTCTTCGCAGCGTCTTGAATCTTCTTGACATCCTCTGGCTGTCTCGATCTCTCCCCTATCATTTGGGTATTTGACCTTTTGGTGATAGGTCGAGGGTATGGCCTTCATGGCATGTAACCAGGGTCGGCCTAATATTGCGTTGTGACCGGACTGGTCGTTGACCACTAAGAACTCCACAGGAACCGACACGGACCCGGTTGTGACACTGAGGACGATCTTACCCAACGGTTTAGTCGTTTCGGAGATGAATCCGATCAGTGTGACATCGGTAGGCTGTAGATCTTGCAGCTTGAGTTCCATCTTGTCGAAGAGCTCTCTGTACATGATATCACAAGAGGCTCCTTGGTCGACAAGTACCCTGCTGACCGTGTCTAGGCCGATTTGAACACGGAGGTTAATGGCGTCTCCGTGGGGGTAAATCACCCCTTCTTCATCGAGATCCGAGAAAGAAATGGGCGGATGTCGTCGTGGTGTGCATTGTCGTTTAGAGGTCGATGCCTGTGATGCCTTGGCTACTTGGCCAAAGTGGGCCAGCTGCCGTTGTCGCGACCGTTCCCCGCCTGGGCCCTAGGGTCGTGACATGTGAACGACGTTGATCGTTTTTCCTTGCCGGTTGTCGGCTCCCTCGATGGCCAGTTGATTGCCTTTATTCCCAGCTCCTTTGATGAACTTGGCTAGGTATCCTGCATCGCCCCACTGGTTCATTCTCCATCGCAGGTTACGGCAATGCTCAGTGAGATGGCCGTGATCCTCGTGATATGCGCAGAAGAGCTTGGAATCTCTCTGATTGGGGGGAGAGATGATCGGTTGTGGTCGGGAATACCAACTTTCCCTGCATATATCCTTGAGGATATCTTCAGCAGATAGGTTGAAAGTGTATCGCAGCTCGACCGGTCCGAAAGTGTTTCGGTGTTCCCTCTCTTGGGGCCGACCTTGTTGAAACGACTTGGGTGGCATCGGGTAGGTGAGCTGGAGCGGTTTATGTTCATTGGTCGGTGTTGGGTATGCGATCTGGAGCGGTTTGGGCTCTAGTGCTCGTGGTCGCTCTACCCTGCTATGGACCTCGGGCTCTTTGCCCTTTCTGGTCGGTTGGAATGCTTCTCCCTGGTTATTCCTAACTCTTTTGCGACCCACCCGTGCCTTGCGGACCGACTCTCTTCTTGGTAGAGTTCGGTTGAGGAAACGCAGTTCATCGTTTTTATCGGTGAGGTGGGTACAATAGGCTAGCAGGGAATCAGTGGTCGGGAAGTTTTTGCCTATGAACTTTCTTCTCGCCCAATAGCCATTAGGGATGGAGTTGATAAAGTTCTGGATGGCTATATTATTGGCATATCGTGGAATCTGGTTTGCTACGTCGATAAAACGTATGCAGTAATCGTTGAGCCTTTCATTTGGCATCATCGTCATTTTAAGAAGGGTTTCGATGCTAACCTTCTTTTTCCGATGAGCAGCGTATCGGGTGGAGTACGCTCTTAGCAGTTCTGCCCAGTCTCTAATGGAGCCCCGTGGTAAGTTGTGATACCATGACGAAGCCTCTTGACCCAAGCTGTTTTTGAAAAATTTGCACATCAGTGCATGGTCATCACTCCACAGTTCCATCTTCGTCTTGTAGTGCCTCAGATGGTCGATAGGGCAACTCTTTCCATCATAGAGCCTGAATTCGGGGATGACGAACCCCATAGGATTACGATACCGCGTGATCTGTTTGGTACATGGGGTTTCTTGGCATACGTTCCAAGCCTGTTGGAACGCGTCATCCATGACTTGGTAGGGGGGAAGGTATCCTCCCTGATGTGGTGGTGGGCCATATCCTTCCCCGATCCTGTATTCGGGATATCTACCGTCCTTCATGTTTGTGTGGACACGTTCCATATGAGTGTTCGGATAGACGATAGTTATTGGGACATTGCCCCCTTGGTGGGGCACTCTTGTATCGGGTCGCCGACCCGCTGCCTCCAGGGCGGTCCTGTAGGAAGAATCTTCCACTTCATGGCGTGGGTCTTTGTCGGGTTGGATAACTGGCAATACGATGCCGGCCGCTGTCATGGCCGTCATGCATGCAGCCAGCTGAGCTTGTAGCTGGGCGTAGTTCCTTTCATCGGCTAACGGAACAACGTGTTGTACCTCCACCGTGGGTGGTGTAATCATCCTCGGAGGATTAGTTGGTAGTCAGGGCGACTGTCCGAGTACATGATCCTCGGGCATGCCAAACTGATGAGCTTCGTCCGTTTGTAAACGAGCACCGGAGTTGACCGAGGCTGTAGGCAAAGGGACTCTTGAGCTCGGCCCTGCCTGGGACCCGGGTAAGCGTCTTCGTGCACGCCTTAATACGGGCACGTCTTGTTCGTCCTCCGAGGACGAAGGGTGTTCGTCGATAATCCCTTCAATGAAATGTTGGGGTGGTTCGACCGGTTGTTCTTGGTTGACGTAGGAGGTTGTTGGTTGGTTTCCGGATTGGATAGCTTCATATCTGTCGCGGATGGCGAGTAGATCGTCGAGGTCTTATTGGCTAATTTGCGCGTTTTTGTTATTGGTTTCTATTATCTCGGGATGGGTTTCCTCTACATTGGTCACCATTGTCGCTCGTCTGGCAGAGTATTGGTATTCGAATTCTAAACTAGTTGGGAACTAGATGATTCTCACAGACGGCGCCATTTGATAAAGCCATAACTTTGGTCGGTCGCGTTAGGCTTTTCAACAATACTATAATAGTAAATCAACTGTAAATAATGACACTTCCTGATCTTTATTATTGCTCGGATTATTTTCCTTATTCGGACTATTACACTTGCTCGGATTAGTATCTCTATTTTACAATTGTGCTCGACTTGACTATTTAACCTCTCTTCTTGGTCTTTTTTCCCTTTTATTCGGTGCTCGGCTTTATCTCTGCTCGGTTTATTTCTTGGCGTGATATGCCATGACTAGTTTCTCTCTTTTCTCAACTTCTCTCTATATTTTTTGGATAGATTTTCTGGTCCATTTCTAGGAGGGGTAGTTGGCTATTTATAGGCAACTATGCCTTCTAGGATGTTGACAAATGTCTTCATCCCAGGGGGTTTTTCAGACATGGGTCCCCAGTTGAGTGGGTTTGGTCTTTTGATAGTAATACCTTATTTTCCTATAAAAGGCATAAGATGACCCATTTATGCGTTGGATACCCATTTATAAAGTGGGCTGATTATTACCCGAATAGAATATTCGGGTCCAATTTTTATGTTCTATCAGTTGCGTTAAATTATGTGTTATCTTTATAGATGTTAAAAAAATTGTTAAAATTAATAATGTTTTTAATATTTGTAACTGCAGACATGTCAAACACAACCCACAATTAACATTATTAACTCCTATAAATTCTCCACATAAGAATAGTGACCAATAAAATAAAAGATAAATTGTTAATTAAAAATTGATAACATTGTTAACGTGAAACTAATGTGGTTATTAAATTTAATATGTGTCATTTAACATCTGTTTAAACGATGATGAGTCGCTATTTAACATTAAAAAGTTAACAAAACTATTGTAGATGCTCTAAAGCCACATATATAACAAAGTGAATAGTAGCAGCTATTTACTTTTTTTTAACAAAAGTTAGTTAAATCATATTTTTAAAAGGTATACTTTTGTCAAGTTTACTTTTAAAATAAGCATGCTTTTTAGATACAAAACAAACACACTTTACTTTTTTAAAGTAAAAGTATGCTTAATCATGCTTTTAATGACATACGGACATACCAAACAACCCCACTATATACTAGTCTACTAGGGACTGATATACACGGATTGCATGCACAACTCATATATTGGATTAAAATAACAATTAAAAAAATAAATCATGAAGTGTATGGACTCTTGAATATTACAACTTAATAAGTCATAGCCTTGTCAAGTTTGGCCAAAATCTATAGGAATAGATAGCGTACTTAATTTAGTTAATTAGATAGCTGATTAAGCAACTACTTAACCTACTAAAACCTAATTGCAACTATAGAATTTGGATAATAATAGTAATGTAAAGTATAACATAAATAAGAAGAAGTTACTTCTCATAACATTTTGGAATTTTAGTCTAATTAGTAACCTTCACTATGTATTCTTCAATTTAACTGTTGGAGATACATTAACATATATATATATATATATATATATATACACATTCCTAAATGTCCATATTTTGTGTCAAATACTACCTATTCAGCTAGAATACTGAATATATATTCCGAAAAATACTACATACTCATTTCATATATATACAATCATTAAAACCGCAACAGGTGTCGTGACGACGTGGTGGATGCGCGATCGGATCGAAGCAACAAATCTCATCAGAGTTACCTCGAAGACAAAGGTTTCTATCCGTGGTGATTGGAGCAGGAAGGAGAAAGACACAGATAATGTGGCGACGGGCTTTGTGCTTATGATGAATATGGTCGTGGTAGGTCATGTCGGTGGGGTGAGGTTGTCGTAGACACGGTAGATGGAGGGCTGACGAACAAAGGGAGGAAGGGGGTATGCGAGATAGTATAGGCATTTTGCAAATAGTTTTACGAGATTTAAGTTTTTACTAAATAAGTCATCAAATTATAACTCCATCTAATATTCCCTATATAATCATTTATAACTATAAGAAAATTGGGATTTAGAGACAAATTATTAACATAAAGTCAAACATTGCCTCAATAGTATTTTTTTTAGAGACAATAATATTTTGGGGAAATACCAAAAAACTCTAAACCAATGTAAAATATTTCAAAAAATTACTACTCCAAACATTTTGTTTCATTTAGTTATTACTTTCTCGCTCCTCTCTCTCCACTCATCTAAAAAGTCAAACATTGTTTAAATAGTATCTTTTCGATTCTATTTAAAAAAACCACCACACTCCACTTCAACTCTCTCTGCTCAACTAAACTTTGTATCCATACTTTGACCCACCACTTGTCCATGGGTTGGCGATGACAGTGTTGGTTCGTCGGATCTCCAACGAGGTCGTCAGAGCTCCGAACAGCCGCCGCCGTCAAACCCCCACTCAAAAAAATTCAAAAAATTCTTAAAAAATTCAAGAAAATTCAATAACAAATTAAATATTAAAAATTTTAAAAAATTGCATACACAATCGTGAAAAAATATGCATACACAATTAAAAAATGTGCATATACAAACCAAAAAATATGCATACACATTAAAAAAATGGTGTATACACAATCAAAAAATGATGAATAAACAATCTAAAATATAGGCATACACAATCGTGAAAAATGTGCATACATTATGGACATAAAGTTTGAAATATATTTTTTTTACATTTCCTTTAATATTTTTTGATGGACATAAATAATATTTTTTGTCTGCAAATCTAACATTATGGACAAAAATTTATAAAAAGATTTGTTGCCAAATGATTTCCTATACTAACATAAAGAGGAAAACTAAATTTTGTGTAAAAATAAATTTAAATTGTCTGCTTATGTTATACAATTAGAGATAATTTTTGGGGGTAATTTTTAGATTGATACCTTATATACAACTTAATTAAGATAGTTCATGAAACTGAAACTAATTAAGTATTGGTCAATTTCCCATAGCTAACCAATAAAAATGTAAAATATAAGAAAAAATGAAAAAATAAAAAATATCTGAAAAAACACGAATAAAATTTTAAAAATCTCAAAAAATATATAATCAACAAAAATCCAAAAACGACAAAAAAAAAAAAAAAACAGTCTGACCCATCCTTATTGATATTAAAAATAGTTTGACTCATTTTAAAAACAGTCTGAGTCATTTTAATTCATTTTAAAAATAGTCTTAAGTCGTGTTAAGTTATTTTAAAAACAGTCTGAGTCATTTTAAGTCATTTTAAAAAGAGTACGAGTCATTTTAAGTCATTTTAAAAAGAGTACAAGTCATTTTAAGTAATTTTAAAAATAGTTTGACCCATTTTAAGTCATTTTAAAAATAGTTTGAGTCGTTTCAAGTCATTTAAAAAACAGTCTAAGTCATTTTAAGTAATTTTAACAGTATGAGTCGTTTTAAATAATTTTAAAAACAGTCTGAGTCATTTTAAGTCATTTTAAAAGTAGTCTGAGTAATTTTAAAAATAGTCTGAGTCATTTTAAAAACAATCTGAGTCATTTTAAGTCATTTTAAAAATAGTTTGAGTCATTTTAAGTCATTTTAAAAATAGTCTGAGTCATTTTAAGTCATTTTAAAAGCAGTTTGAATAATTTTAAAAACAGTCTGAGTCGTTTTAAGTTATTTTAAAAACAGTCTGAGTCATTTTTATTTATTTTAAAAACAGTCTGAGTCATTTTAAGTCATTTTTAAAATTGTCTAAGATGTTTTAAGTTATTTTAAAAACTGTTTGAGTCAATTTTAAAACAGTCTGAGTCATTTTATATTATTTTAAAAACAATGAGTAATTTTAAAAACAGAATGAAGCGTTTTAAATCATTTTAAAAACACTCTGAGTCGTTTTAAGTCATTTTAAAAACAGTATGAGTCATTTTAAGTCATTTTAAAAACAATGTGAGTAATTTAGAAATAATGTGAGTAATTTTAAAAACAGTCTGAGCCATTTTAAATCATTTTCAGAATAGTCTGAGTCATTTTAAGTAATTTTAAAAACAGTCCGAGTCATTTTAAAAACAGTCTGATTCATATTTAAATCATTTGAAAAATATTATAAGTCATTTTCGTTAAGTTTAAAAATAGTTCGAGTCATTTTAAAAAACAGCTCGAAATTTTTTTCAGGTTCCCTACTGTTTTGAATGTTTTTTGATTTTTTTTTTTGTGATTTTGGAATTTTCTTGGTTTGTTTTTTTAATTTTTTTTACCATTTTTCAGGTTTTTTTCGGGTTTCTGACTTTTTTGAACGTTTTTTCATTGTTTTGTGATTTTGGATTTTTTTTGTTTTTTAATAATTTTGGACTTTTTCCGGGTCCTGAGTTTTTTGAAATTTTTTTCATTTATTTGTGATTTTTGTTTTTTTTTATTTTTCTTGATTTTTTTACCCTTTTTTCAGGGTTTTTTCGGCTTTCCGACTTTTTTAAAGGTTTTTTTCAGTTTTTTTGGTTTTTTGGTTTTTTCTTTTTTCTTTTTTCTTTTTTTCTGATTTTTCTTTTTTTTTTCCAATTTTTTTTTTTAGTTTTCCCAATTTTTTCTAATTTTTTTTTATTGGATAATTAGGTGGCTGACCAATGCTTAATTAGTTTTACAAATAATAGATCAATGCTTAATTAAATTTTGTAGAATGACTAATAATTAATTAACATTTGGGTCTCGAAATCATAATAATCTAAAAGCATATGCATCGGTTTTTTTATAACACTTCTTTCCCTTAGTTTTATGGATGTATCCCAATATTTTCTCTTGCATCAAAATTCTCTTTCTTTTTGCACTGAACTCTCAACTTTCCGTATACTTTTTTTTTAACCAGCTAAAAAATCAATGCGTTCTTCTAACTAACTTGTTTAAATTTTATTCCAAAAATCAAACTGATATTTCGAACAAGAGAGATAGAGAATTATATTTTATTATTATTCTTAAGAAAAGAAAATTTATTTTTTTAAATTAAAACCCAGACTTAATTAAGAACCTGCCACCTATCACTACCTATTCACATAGTCTTAGTAATATCAATTTTGGTTTTTGAGTTGCATATAACATATATGTATGTAATTTGAAAATCAGATTTGGATTTTGAGCCATGAAATATTATTTGTTTTATTTCTATTTTATAAAATGGGTTCGAATTTATTGACAATCATTTAAGGTTTCACAGTTATTTACAATAAGCACAATTGGATCTGACTAGAAAAGGATTATTTTTTGATATTTTACCTAATATTATTTGAATTACTTAGACATAAATTATTTTAGTTGGTGATCGGTAAAAATAAATTTAGTAAAGGAGAGAAGATGTCCCATGATGGACCCTTGGATTAGAAATTTTACAAGTGTCATGATCCTATAATATGTATGAAGAGGTATGGAGGTTAAAAGTATGAGTTGAGCAGTTCCTAGTTATCCCCTTATCATCCATTTATCATGTATATAGGGGAAGTACAAGCTCACTGTATAATTAAAATATTATTACTTTTTTATTGGTTGCATAGTTTTAAGATTTTAACCATTAAGCTTCTGGATAAGAATATAAGCCATCGAAGCTGTAAAAATAATAAAAGAAAAATGAGTGTTATGCATCAGGGATTTTATCGTTGTAACTTTGAAGGTCACAATTTTTTCTTACTTTAGTTTTTATTATAAATTTAGTGGCACCGCTGAAAAGAGTGAACCTTTTGAGTTTCTAGATGAGAATTATATGAGCCTAATTAAAATTGAAATCCGTCATCATACCGTCCCCGATTTGGACGTTGCGAAGTAAAATCTGTCACTAATTTCGTCTGCGATCTAAGTTTTTTTATACGGAGTGGACCTAAAAAAGTCATAGCCTTACCAAGATCGGCCAAAAACTATAGTTATAGTAAAATAGAGAGAGAACTTAATTGTATAGGTACTGATTAACACCTAATTGCTACCGTAGTATCTAGATAATTATTTCTCCTAACACTGGGATTTTAGTTTAATTATTAACCTTGACAATGTATATCAAATTTCAGTTAGATATTATTCATTGTATCAAATCTTATTTTGTTATTATTATATTTGACCCTTCCCGCAAGGTGACATGATATTCTACAATATTGTGATCAGCATCTTGAAAACAATTTTCTCGAAACCATATGAGCTTTCTATTGTAACAATATTATTCGATTTACAGGGTAAGTGACTGTTAGAAATTTAGGGTATGATAATCCTGAATAACTTCGAAGAATCGTGTTCGTACACTTTCCGAATAAAGTATTTCGACCCTATTATTGCCTGGGTTCACGAAATCTTTGTGGGGATAATTCTTGAAGAACAATCTGTTTCTGGCAAGGAGAATAGATTAGGAAATGTAGAGAGAATTTTCTTATATGTTTCTGTATCCAAAACCGAGGCCAAATGACCCTTGGACCCCGCCAGGGGCTCTGCCCCTAGGACCCCGCCAGGGGCTCTGCCCCTTGGACCCCGCCAGGGGCTTTGCCCCTTGGAACCCCGTTTCAATTATTCATATTCAATTATACGTTGGCTCGACGAGCGTGCACTCCGCACTTCCCTAACTCGTTTCCGAGTTTAACGTATTATTGCATCGGCCTATAATAAATCACATTACTACTAAAATACATTGATGATACTAAAATCACCAACAAATCCCCCCCATTTTAGTGTAATCCTTGATTTACTCAGTATATACAATAATATATACAAGGGTATAACACACAGGTATAACAATCAAACAAATGCATAGATGAAAATGTCTTACGATTGAATTTTCATCTTAGTACAAATACACATTCCAAATACTCGAAAATCTGGGTGTCATAACGATTGAACCCGTCAATCCATTTGAATATCTGAAGATATAGTACACATATGTTTCTTACAATACTCTACTATTCATACTTGACACTTTACAAGCCATGTGTCCTTATCCATTAATAAGCATATAGGAAGCCAAGTCCAAGCTTCTTGAAGCGGCAAAACTTCATGCTCACATAGGTGATCCTTTTAATCTTGCACCTGCATTTGCAATTTTTCAAAAGAACCATTAAGAAGATATAGTTCAACCTAGCCATCACTTGCAGGTCTGAGCACATACCTTGGGAAGATAAACACAATTGCTCCAATCTCTAACTATGATCTTTCCACATTGAATTCTGCTTCTAACGTTGTATTCGAAGGGAATTGGGTATACCACAGCTAATAGATTTAAATGGACTTTAATCCCATCCCAATTACCGACTTATTCACTAAGTCTCTAGCTAACCCCTTCGTCAAGTGGTCAGCTAAGTTTTGTTGCGACCGAACAAAATCAATAGATATCACCCCATTCATGATTAATTCCCTAATCATACTATGTCTAACACCCAAATGTCTAGACTTTCCATTGTATATTTGACTATAAGCTTTAGCCAGTGTGGCAGTACTATCACAACGGATAGAAATTGGTGATATCGGTTTAGGCCATATCGGAATCTCATATACCAAGTTCCTGAGCCATTCCGCTTCTTTACCAGCAGCTGCTAATGCTACAAATTCAGATTCCATTGTGGAACCAGTTATACATGTTTGCTTCTTGGAAGCCCATGAGATGGCACCCCCCCCAAGCAAGAACACCCATCCACTTGTAGAGGATGAGTCTTCAGCATTATTTATCCAACTAGCATCCGAATAACCCTCTAACACCAAAGGAAATCCCATATATGCCAATCCATAATTCATAGTACCCTTCAAGTACTTGAATACCCTAGTTATCGCATGCCAATGATGTCTACTAGGATTACTAGTAAATCTGCTCAACTTTCCAACCGCATAAGCAATATCCGGTCTAGTGCTAATCATAGCATACATCAAAGAGCCTATAGCTCTTGAGTATTCAAGTTGATCCACAGGTTTACCTGTATTTGGCATAAGCTTTTCTCCCGGATCCATGGGAGTACTTACTGGAGAACAACTTTCATAATTGAACTTCTTGAGTATTTTCTCAATGTAATGAGATTGCGTAATTACAATCCCCTTATTCTCCCGTTTAATCTTAATACCAAGAATAACGTCCGCTTCTCCCATATCTTTCATGGAGAACTTTGAAGACAAGAAATTCTTCGTTTTATCAACTTGATTTTGGTCGGTGCCAAAGATCAACATGTCATCAACATATAGACAAATGAAAACTCCTTTACCGGATGTATTAAATTTGCTATATACACATTTGTCTGCTTGGTTTAGAATGAAACCATTAGACAAAACAACTTCATCAAACTTTTGATGCCACTGCTTCGGAGCTTGTTTCAGCCCATACAGCGACTTAACTAGCTTACACACTTTATGCTCATTACCAGGCATTACAAATCCTTCAGGTTGCTTCATATACACTTCTTCTTCCAAATCACCATTCAGAAATGCTGTTTTGACATCCATTTGATGAATCACTAGATTATGAATAGCCGCCAAGGCAATCAACAATCTAATAGTAGTGATACGGGCAACTGGAGCATAGGTATCGAAATAATCAATCCCTTCCTTTTGTCTGAAGCCTTGGATTACTAATCTAGCTTTAAACTTGTCAATTGTACCATCGACTTTCATCTTCCTTTTGAAGATCCATTTGCAACCCAATGGTTTGCAACCTGGTGGTAAATCAGATAATACCCAAGTATTATTCTCCATGATAGAACCAATCTCTTCATCAATTGCTTCTTTCCAAAAAACAGAATCTCGAGATTTCACAGCTTCATCATACGTTCTTGGATCCTCCTCTATACTATAACAATAATAGTATTGAGTACCAATCTGATCTCTTGATCTCTCAACTAAATATAGTTGAAAATCAGATCCATAAGTTCTAGATTTTCTAGCTCTTTTGCTCCTACGGGGTTCAAGTGTCTCACTTGGCACATCAATTGAATGATCATCCCTTAGAGATTCATCTGAATTAGGTATAGAGTCCTTTGGTCTTGGTATAAAAGAGAAACAATTCTCATCAAATATGGCATCTCTCGATTCTATAATCGTGTTAATAGAAATCGAATCATTAGGTTCTATAACATAAAACCTATAGGCCTTGGAGTGCTCAGCATATCCAACAAAGATGCAAGCTATACCCTTTTCACCCAAAGTTTTCCTTTTTGGGTCCGGGAGTCTAACCACGGCCCTACAACCCCAAACACGTAAAAATGTTAAGTTTGGTCATTTCTTATACCAAAGTTCATATGGGGTAGTCTTGTTCCTTTTATTAGGAACCCTATTTAACAAATAGCAAGCCGTTAACATAGCTTCTCCCCAAAACCCTTCACTCAAAACAGAGTAAGATAACATGGCATTCACCATTTCTTTAAGAACTCTATTTTTCCTTTCAGCCACACCATTTTGTTGAGGTGTATAAGGTGCCGTAGTCTCATGAATGATTCCTACGGATTGGAAAAATACAGGATCATAATATTCACCACCTCTATCTGTACGCAATGTTTTAATCAACACATTCTGTTGCACTTCAACTTCAGTTTTATAAATTTTGAATTTATCTAAGGCTTCGTCCTTAGCGTGCAACAAATAGACATAGCAGAATCTAGATGCATCATCTATGAAAGTGATAAAATATTTTTTATGCCCTAATGATGGAGTAGCATGCAAATCACATAAATCACTGTGTATTAATTCAAGAATGACAGATTTCCTTGTTATACTTTTAAAAGGTTGCCTAGTGATCTTTGTTAACATGCAAGTTTTACATTTTTCTACATTTTCATTAAAAACAGGAATTAAATCATCTTTAGACATTTCATGCATTCTTTTATAATGTACATGTCCTAGACGAGCATGCCATAACGAGAAATTGATAACATTCGAAGAAGACATAAATACAGAACCAGAATCATTAGGAACTCCATTCAAATTCATCATAAACATACCATTATTATAATATCCAAATCCTACAAACACACCAGACTTCGATAAAACATATTTATCGGATTCACACACTTGCTTGTATCCAAGCTTATTTAATACAGGACCAGAAATTAAATTCTTACGTAATTTAGGAACATACAAAACATTAAACAAAGTAATAGTCTTTCCAGAACTAAATTCTAGCACCACGTTTCCTTTGCCTTCAACGGGAGCGAAGTGATCATCTCCCATGTAGAGGACAGAACCATCTTCCACTGGAAAAAAAATCTTGAACCAGAAACGATCCCTGCAAACATGTGTTGTGGCGCCAGAATCAATCCACCACGCGATAGCATCATCCTGCACATAAAATGCTTCAGAATTTAGTGAAACCGAATGTTTAATCAAACTATTCAAATCACGAATTGATTTCTGACCTTGGTTTTCGGATTGGTCCTTAGACCCTTTTCCTGAACCACTTGCATTCGCGTTGTCGTGCTTTTTGCCGAAACGACAATCCCTCTTGAAGTGGCCTGTTTTGCCACACTTCCAGCATTCTAGTTTCGGTTTCTTGTTAGCACCGAAACTGCCCTTATTGTTCTTGAAAGCACGCTTCTTTCCTTTGTTTTTGTTGTTATCGTTCTTACCACCCTCTTCAACCATATTAACCGAGGGTCCAGCAATTTGTTTGCCCTTTCCTTTGTCATCCTCCTGCGCTCTTAGAGATTCTTCTATGCGCAAGTGACTTCCAAGTTGGATCAAAGATAGTTCGTCTTTTCCATGTTTCAGATTGTGTTTGAAATCCTTCCACGAAGGAGGCAACTTGTCTATGATGCTTGAGACAGATATTGTTTCATCCATCTTCAATCCGTGTTGTGTGAATTGTCCAAGGATTCGGAGGAGTTCATTGAATTGTTCCATAACAGACCTCGATTAAACCATTTTGTAATTGTTGAAATCGGTTACCAGGAACTTTTTACTGGATGAGTCCTCTGCCATGTACTTGGATTCGAGACAATCCCACAATTCCTTTGCAGATTCCACGTTTTGGTAAATATCAAATAAGGGATCAGACATACCGTTAAGAATGTGCCCTCTGCAAATGTAGTCGTCGTTCTCCCACTTTGATCTGCGTCTTAGATTTTCAACCGTGTCATCCTCTACAAATTCTGGAATCGGTGTAGACAGGACGTGCACCACCTTTAACGTTGTCAACATGAAATGCATCTTCTTCTGCCAACGCCTGAAGTCTTGTCCTTGAAACTTGTCCAATTTTCCGAAATTTGTAGTCATCTCCTTGACGGTGCTTCCTCCAGCCATGATTATCAGAAACTACTTTGTTCGTTTGTTAGAAATTTAGGGTATGATAATCCTGGATAACTTCGAAGAATCGTGTTCGTACACTTTCCGAACAAAGTATTTCGACCCTATTATTGCCTGGGTTCACGAAATCTTTGTGGGGATAATTCTTGAAGAACAATCTGTTTCTGGCAAGGAGAATAGATTAGGAAATGTAGAGAGAATTTTCTTATATGTTTCTCTATCCAAAACCGAGGCCAAATGACTTCTTATATAGGAGATCAATAACCGAAACTGAAAGCAAGCAACTGTTCGGAAAAACCGGTTATGTCGGTTGGGAAAGGGTCCAACTATTCAAAATTTTCCGGACCCCGCCAGGGGCTCTGCCCCTTGTAACCCCGTTTCAATTATTCATATTCAATTATACGTTGGCTCGACGAGCGTGCACTCCGCACTTCCCTAACTTGTTTCCGAGTTTAACGCATTATTGCATCGGCCTATAATAAATCACATTACTACTAAAATACATTGATGATACTAAAATCACCAACAGTGACTGCCCCTCGCACGTGTTTATTTTACGTGTGAGGGCTTCGTAGGAGCACATGACTTAGCTTAGTATTTCTTGAATTAGCTACCCAACTTAGCGATAGCGGTTACTACTGCGTATTAATTAAATAAATAACGAGGGCGGTCGCAGTTGCCTTGTCAATCAAACGATTCGATTTCTCTAACTTAAAACTTTAAAACTCAGTTTATAATATTATACTTTAAATTATAATATGTTAATAAGTTATTCGCATGCAAGATCTACAATTAATAACTAACTTTAATATGTTATTAATGTGTTTTAGGTGATTAACATGCAAGATCACGAGTTATAAAGCCAACACTGAATTAAAACAAGTTATAGCAGCAAGGAAAAGTAAAAGAGAGGGAATAAAACAACGATATATTGAACTAAGATCAACAAACTTACAATAACCGTATTAAAAGTAATGTATTTGTGCACCAAAACTCTTTTTTTTTCTCTCTCCTGTGGAGAGTTTTTGGATGAAAATATGCTAAGTATTGTTAATTAATGACGTATTTAAAGTCGGAATAAAAGGTTTAAATATCAAAAAGCTAACAAATTTTATCTTTTCCACAATTACAAATTTGATCCGCTATAACCGATCAAGCTAACCGGTTATGCCTAACAGGTTAAGCTGACCGGCGAGGTATTCTTCTGGAATATTCTTCCCTTTGACTGGTTAAGCCGACCATTTTTTGGATTTTATTGGTTTTTCAATTGTTTTAGGTTTTCGTTTTCTATAAAAATAAAAATGAAAGAGGGTTTCAATTATGTAAAAATACTAAATAATTAATTTGCCCACCCCTTTATCTAAATTCTACCATTGCAATTAAGTGTTACTAATTAAGTAGAGTAGTTGCTCAATCCAACTGTCGAGTTAAGTAGCCCTAGGGATTGTAAGTTTTTGGGTTTTGACCTGATCCGACCCGACCCAACTCGTTCCGGGTCAGCTAAAAGTGCAATTCAATCCGAATCCGGTGTAAATGAGTAAAAATGTAACTTAAAAAAGTGCAACCTAAAAGTGCAAGTTAACATAATACTACTTCTATCTCTCATATACATTAAATTATCCCTCATATAGTAACAGACATGTCGGTGGTTTTATTAAAAAAATCTTATATATAATTAATGGTTAAAAATTTAACTTCAAAAATGCAACTTAACATTATTTCTCCTCTATTTCATGTAAATTAAACTCTCTATTTTATAGTTTAAATAGCTAAAAGCGCAATTTAAAAAGTATAATTTAAGAATCTCCCTCCTCTCTCTCCCATATAAATTAAACTTTTTATCTTATAGTAATAAATAACATACATTTCGGTGGTTTTATTAAAAAAATCTTATATATAATTAATCTATTAATTAATGAAACGATATTTATGGTAAATGTGAATGAAATTTATTCCTGTTAATTAATGACTAATTTCTTATCGTCTCTATTTATAGAAGTATTTACGGAAAAACAAATTATCATATCTATCATATACATTTATATTACATTTTTACATATATCAATGTTTTAATTGACGAAATTAATGAGCCCAAATTAATTAAATAAACATGAAAATGTTAAAAAGAAGATTGTAATATTTAAATCACTAAATTAATATGAAAGGGTATTCAATGTCAAATTAGTATTTATATATTATCTTTCTAAATCAAATGAATATTTATTTTAGCATATGAGTTTTTAACAAAATTCAAATCTTGCCATTTATGAAATTTATTTTTCAAACAGAAAAAAATTGTTATAAAAAACAGATCAAATGGGTCGGGTCGGGATGGGTTTTTAATGAACCGACCCAATTGCCATCCCTAATAAGTAGCTCCCTTTCTCTCTGTAAACTAAGTTCGGCCAAAATTGTTAAGGCTATGACTAATTAGGTTATTATTTGGGGAACTTAATAGATACCTACGAAAAATTTGGCGACTTTTTATTACTTAATTTGGATACATTAAATTACATTGGGGAACCCATGACCTTGCAAAGTGAGAAGAAGTTAGCCACAAATATTGGCGGAGCCACGTGGGGGCCAGAGCAGACACGTGCCCCCGGATTTCTAATAATAATTATATATTTGAGTATAATTAATAACAAAGAGTAACCTAGCTAGCCTAGTTGGTAACTTAATTTCCCCTAAGTACTACTAACTGATTCTGCCTGAGTTCTATTTCCACTGTCAGCCTTCCTTTTAATACTATTTTCAGCCTTTTCCTTTTTGAATAATAAACCTAGTATTTGCACAATAAACTTATAAAAACATTGATAATTTATAAAAAAAAAAAAAAAAAAAAAACTTGATCAACATGCTAAATCTGTTACCTTTTGTAAAATCAAATATGGTGCATTGTTTTCAATTATAAGGTTTTATTTGGTTTTTCAATCATTTAACATAAAAAAAAAAAAAAACTATTATACTTGTCTTCTATTTTTATTTTTACGCATTCCGATTTTTTTCTTTTCGTCAACACAAGGGGTTGGTCGTAATTCAAATCGGTTTTTATTCAGTTTCTTCCTTTACTACATTTAATCAATAAATAATTTTTGTTAGCCAATTCATTGTTAAGTAACGAGTAATGAAATACTTTCTTAACATTATTAGAGCAAAATTTAGTAATTTCAAGAACAACTTTTTTAAAAAACACTAAGCGAATGATTTTATTGGTTAGAATTCAAAAAAAAAAGAAGTTCAAGTCTCATATTGTTATGTAGTATGTACCTACACAAATATATTCTTACACTCATCTCTCAACTACAAAAAGAAAATTGGCAGTTTATATCTTAATCGTGCCCCCCTAAACAAAAATTCTGGCTCCGCCACTGGCCACAATACTCTTACAATTAAACAACACTTTGAAATATGCTATTAATCCTCGTTTGTTATAGTATAAAATCAAGGTAAACAAACCATTACGGGTAAAACAAATATTAAAAGCGATTGGTTGAGTAAATGTAACTATTTAGTAAAAAATTTCATCCAAATCAAGCAAAAATGGGAAAAAGGTATACAATAGGAAAAAAGGGGGAAACATTTACTCCAATGTTAACGTCCAATAGCACTACAAAATAATATTGTCACAAGTCTGTCGCTAATTTAAAAAGCTGTCACAAATCTGTCGCAAATTGACTAAAATTTCACAAAGCCGTCACAAAAATTGTCGCTAATAAGCTCGTAACAAAAAAAACCGTCACTAATCCCGTCGTTATTTAGGTATTTTTTTGTAGTATAGGATAATGCTATATATAGTTTTTTTTTTTAATCAATGCTATACATATAGTTACTTCCACCCTGATATATTTCAACTACAATGATCCTTTTATTATACATTGATAAGGTTATGCACAAGTAAATTAATAAGAAAGCATTCAAAATAAAAACATTTACTTTTGAATATACCTTTTACATATATGGGAAGACCCACTATTTCAATCATAAAAATAGCGAACGGTCGAAACGACTTTATTACATCTGAAATATCAAAAACAATTAAAAAAATCAAGAATTAATACAAGTGCTAACGAAAAAAAATATTTTATTTGTTACATTTGTCCTTCTACAGACTTCATATTGCTGCTCCAAACTTTTCCACGTCTTGTGGCATCATAAATGTTGATATCATTAGTTTTTTATGAAACATTTATTTTTGGAGACACAGACCGCTCATTGAGTATATGTTAGTAGCAATTCTTAAATCACTAATTTAATTGGGTTGGCTAGAAGAGTATAACAGAGGTCCCTAAATGTTAAATTAGTAAAACCAACAATAATCTTTATCGGGGTGACACCACACTAATTAACCTGATCTAAATATTGTTATTATATATTAGGATACAAAACTACGACCATACCCAACCTAATCCAAAGAGTCGTAAAAGAACTTACTTGATATTTTACGATTTTACCGATTTTTAATCTTGAGGCTAAACCAGGAATTTAAGGAGTTGCAAGACCAACACGTGTGTATGAATATATACATACATACGTATATGCACGTGTATTTTTATTAAAATTGAGATTTTAATTTAATCAATGTAATTTTTATCTTATATCAAGTCAGATTTGAATGAATAATTGTTTACATTGTTTGAAATTAAGTGTTTAATTTGAGCTTGAAATTCCTATTCGCTGTTCTAGTTGGAGTTTTGCAGTAAGGTTCCAAGTGAGGTTGCAACCACAGTTGGAACCAAGTGTATTAATGGACAGAACTGTGTAAAGTTAAATGTACTTGAAATAAATCACACGCACATTTAACAACGGAGTTCACCTAACTAGGCTACGTCTCCGGGGCACTTACCCAGATTATGATATTATAAAAAGCTTACAATATAGGATTCAAGTCTTAATGAAAAACTCTTAGACTCCCTCTAGGTTTTTCTGTCTATCTCTAGATTGCTCCTACTCTATAACTATCACTTATAAATCAATGGCATCCCACCATTGTTTTATTTTTAAAAGCTCACGTGTATTCTCTCAAGAATGGTTTCTTTATAATTCAGAACACACACATTTTACAAGCTAGGTTATCAACTATTTATATGAGTAAAACAATCTTCTTGCTTCAAGATCTTTTATGATTGCTTTGACTCTTTTGATTGGCTTCAATCTTTCCATGTACCATAAGACTCTTCAGCGTGGGATTGACTCCAATCTTCATAAGTTAATACCTGTTTAATAACTAGCTTGGAAATAGGAGTTAGTCTTTTCCTATAACAAGGAAAGATATAAAGATAATATCTTTTAGAGATAATATCTTTTCATATACATATCAAACACCTAACTCCATATTACATTCAATCTTAAACATATCATACTGAATTGATAAGGAACAAAGATTCAAACAAGTGATAAAGATTTGCATAAGAATAGAGATATAGATTTATCTATGTAAAGGAAACATAACTAATCTCTTTATATCTTTTAGGAAATCTTTCCTTACGACTTTGATATTCTCAATAAACGCATACTAAACCTTTAGGATCATATGCGAATATATCCTGCATACTTTAGAACAAATAATTACCATTAAAGAATAATTATGCAGATTTACAGAACAAGACAGAATCCTGCAGAATAGCAGGTTGGAACTGTGGTTGCAACTGAGGTTGCAACATTACTTGAAACCTCCAACGTTGTCTAAGCAGGTTGTAACTGTGGTTGCAACTGAGGTTGCAACATTACTTGAAACCTATCAACATAGGTTGTAACTGAGGTTGCAACATTGCTTGAAACCTAACAACACTGTATTAGTTCATAATAAACAGATAGGATTATTTAGTGAAAACCAATAGACAACAAATAATATTTAGACCAGAAATCTAGTCCTAACAATCTCCCCCTTTGTCATTGGTTTTGACAAATCATCTAAGTTTATATAAACACTAATCCACCTGCAAATAGTTAGCAGTACAGTCTTTTACTGTAATTCATTTATCAGTGCTTTTGAAACACCTATTTAGCTCCCCCTGCAAGTTAGAATTGCAGGCATCATATAAGCACAGAATATATCCATTCACAGAGTTTTCAGAACAGATTCAAGTTTTAAAGACAGTCACATTTCAACAAGAAATTCCAGAAAGAAATTGCAGAAATATTAAGGCCAAATAGGCACAGCATTGTCTTAGTACAACAATTGTAATTGAAATTAAAATCAACATAAAGTTTAGAAATTGAAATTAAAGATTGAAACTGAAACTGAAACATAAACATAAACTTTCTTTATCTCCCCCTAATTGTCACAACCTTGACAAACTAGTCATTAGATATGTCTGTAAATGGGGCTTTTTCTCTCAAAGGTTCATCTCTGACTACCTCTTCATCTTCTTCCTCACTGCTTATTGAGAAGCCATCATCACTGTGAGTAGCATCACTGTCCCCATCATTCTCACTCTCTATGAGATTCACCAGTAGCTTCTTGATGTGATAATCATCAGCATCTAGTTCAGCTCTTATTTCTTCATTGTAAGCCAACTTTTGTTGCAAATACCATCTCACTCCTTTCTTCTTCTCTGAAGGAGCACTAGAGGTCTCCTTTGCACTAGAGGTCTCCTTTTCCTTTCCTTTGTCTCCAGAAATATCATTGACATGCCCTTCTATTAGCAGTTTTGCAGAAATATCTAGGGCAGAGGGACAATCTGTGATTGGTTCATTAGAGATACTGATAGGAGAATTTACAATCATAGATGAGACTTGGCTTAGAATAACACTAGTGATTAGGCAGGGGAAGGGAAGCAGAATGGAGGGAGAATTTGTATCACTGAAATCTCTCAAAAGATTGAAAACATGATGACCAAAGTTAATAGGCAAAGAAGACATGATTTTATAGAGAAAGATGGCCATTTCTTTGTTTACTTTGGAGGGTTGTTTGGTAGGTGTCCAGTTAAACCTAGCAATTTTGTGCAACACAGCAGCACACAATGTGAGAGAGGATGTTTTGATGGAATTGCCATCAAATCTATTGTTCTTTCCCGTGAGAACCAGGGCAATGACTTCCATGTCATAATCAGCATTTTGAACAGAAGAATTGGGTGCATTCAGGAATTCATTTATTAACTTAGGGGTAAAATCCAAAGTAACACCCCTCAAAAAGACTCTTCCATAACCAGGATTACCCTCATCAAAGACACTACTACTCAAATTAGCATAAAACTCTTTAACAACAGCAGGTTAGTAGGAATCAGCATAACAAATAGTTTTGCCTAATCCAACAGCAGAGAGCATTTTTTCAACATACACCTGTATGTGTGGATAACTAACCAAATTAAGCCTTCTTTCACAATGAATTTCTCTACTAGCAAAAGCCCTAAACCTCCTATACATTTTCCTACTCCAGAACCTAGGATCAACTGTATTAAACTTAGGATTATAATTAAAAACATTAGAAATAGGATCATCCTCTAAAGTTCTCCTACCACGTTTCTTAGTGCTCTGTTTCTTGGATGAGGAAGACTCACTTACCTTGGCTTTTGAGCCTGGACTGGTTGGAGATTTATTCAAGAAATCTCTTAGAGTGCAGTCATCATCACTGTTCAGGTTGGGGATTTTAGAAGGGTTGGAAGACATGGTTTCAACTAAGGTTGGAACTGGACTTAGAACACCGCAGTGAGTTTTTCAGAATACTTAGGGTTTTTTGTTTAATAGAAGGAGAGAGACAGTAATTGTGATTATTGTGATTGATTTTGGGATATAAAAAGAGTTTAGTAAAAAAAACAATTAAGTCCAAATCTTTTTACAATTAGAAAAAGATATACTCAATTCAATTTTGAAACCAAATTTTGCTAGAAATAAGGAAATTTCTTATCAACAGATTTTTATTTTTATTTTAAATTTAAACACAAAGAAATCACGATGGAAACAGTTTTTCAAAGAGATAAATCAAGCAATAAATAAAGATCAACATTCCTTGTAAACAGATATACCCATAATTTAGAATTCTAAGTAGTTGAAGATTTCAAGAAAATTTTTGACTTGATTCAAGAGAAAATGGCAATTCAGCAAGTTATTCACACTTTTGAAAGACAGTAATCTAGCAATTTACTCAAGAAGATACATTTATCATTGAATAACTTTAATAGAAATTAGATTTTAAGAGCTTAAATTGAGCAAATTCGTTTTCTTCTCTACACAAAAACTAGTTTGATGATCTCAGCAAGGAAAGAGTATAAGTGATGTCAAAAAAAAACTTTGTCTTGGCTTTTTCATTCTAGAGTGTTAGGACAATCACTGAATTTTTCAGTATTATGAGGATGAGGTTTCAACTGATGTTGCAACTGAGCTTGCAACCAGTATTATGAGCATGTGGTTTCAACTGGGGTTGCAACTGAACTTGCAACCATTATATAAAAAGTGCACTTTGTGCTTCCAACTCTATTACCAGAGAGGTTTTAGGACAAGTTACCTCACATCTATTTTTGAGACACCAAATAGCGGCTTTTTCAAGATAAAAAACTTCAAAGCTAAATAAAGACTTACCTCTAGAAATAAAAAGTATTAAAGGTACTCAAAACAGACATACATAGCAAGAGTATTCAATTAGATCCATAGTGACATACCCCTATATCACTTCTTAAAGATTCAAATTTATTAGTATCAAGGGGCTTTGTGAAAATATCAGCTAATTGTTTTTCAGTTGAAACATGTTCTAAAATTAAGCTTTTTCCTTCAACTAGTTCTCTGATAAAATGATGTCTTAGATCAATGTGTTTAGTTCTGGAATGTTGAACTGGATTCTTTGCTAAATCTATAGCACTTTTGTTATCGAAAAATAAAGTTAATACTTCTTGCTTAACATTGTAATCATTTAGCATCTGTTTCATCCAAATAAGTTGAGTACATCCACTTCCAGCTGCAATATATTCTGCCTCAGCAGTAGATAAAGAAATGCAATTTTGCTTTTTACTAAACCATGAAACAAGGTTGTTTCCAAAATAAAAACAACCACCAGAAGTACTCTTTCTATCATCTATGTTTCCTGCCCAATCTGGATCACAGTAGCCACTTAGAAAATGGTTTGTATCTTTAGAATACCATAATCCTAGGTGAATTGTGCCTTTTACATACCTTAAAATCCTTTTGACAGCTACAATGTGAGGTTCTAAAGGGTTTGCCTGATACCCGGCACAAACCCCTACACTTAAGCACAGGTCTGGTCTACTAGCAGTTAAATAAAGCAGACTTCCAATCATGGATCTATAAAGACTAGGACAGACATTTTTACCTTTATCATTTTTGGACAGTTTAAGGGTGGTACTCATAGGGGTTCTCTTCTCTTTACTCTCACTCAGACCAAACTTCTTAACAAGATTGTTTGCATACTTACTCTGACATAGAAAAATGCCTTTTTCATTCTGTTTAACTTGCAATCCTGAAAAGTAAGTTAATTCACCTCCACCACTCATTTCAAATTCATTCTTCATATCAGAAATGAATTCATCTATCCTTTTTATTAGAAGTAGAGCCAAATACAATGTCATCAACATAGATTTGAGCAATGATTATATTCTTTTTAGTTTTATTAGTAAACAGAGTTTTATCAACTCCCCCTCTGTTAAAATCTTTTTCAATCAAGAAATTGGTTAATCTATCATACCAAGCTCTAGGAGCATGCTTTAGACCATACAAGGCCTTTTTCAGCAAATAAACATGTTCAGGAAATTTAGGATCTTCAAATCCCTTAGGTGGACAAACATAAACTTCTTCATTAATCACACCATTCAGAAAAGCACTCTTAATGTCAAGTTGAAACAATTTAAAATCATACAGACATGGAAGAGAAATCAGCATTCTAATGGATTCAATTCTAGCTACAGGAGCAAAGGTTTCATCAAAATCAATTCCCTCAATTTGTGTATTACCCTGAGCTACCAACCTGGCTTTATTCCTGATAATCACTCCATCCTCATTACTTTTATTTCTAAAGATCCATTTAGTCCCTATTATATTTTTATTAGAAGGTCTGGGTACTAATGTCCATACATCATTTCTTTCAAATTGGGACAATTCATCTTGCATAGCTAAGATCCATTCACTATCTTCCAAAGCCTCTTTTATGTTCTTAGGTTCTAACTGAAAAAGGTAACAAACAAAATAAACAACATTATTTCTCTTACCTCTGGTGTTCATACCTGAAGTGACTTCTCCTATGACATTGTCAAGAGAGTGATTTTTCTGAGTCCTTACATAGCGAGGCTTGCTAGTTGACTAATCATGAGAACTTTCTTCTTCTTCTTCAGACTCAGCAGTATTCTGGGTTTCAACTGCGGTTTCAACCTCAGTTGCAACTGGACTTCCAACTACTGTTGGACTGCTTGTTTGCTGACTTTCTTCAGGTTCATTTCTTGTTATTTCTGACCCTTCATCATCACCTGTAGTCTCATTCACATCTTTCAAGTCATCAAATAAAACATTATAAGACTCCATAACACAGTTTGTTCTTAGATTAAAAACTCTAAAGGCTCTACTATTCTGAGCATAACCAAGAAAGGTTCCTTTATCACTCTTAGAATCAAATTTTCCAAGATGTTCTCTATCTCTAAGAATGTAGCAAACACACCCAAAAACTTGAAAATACTTAACATTGGGTTTTCTGCCTTTCCATATTTCATAAGCAGTCATGGAAGTGCCTTTAGTAATGTAAACTCTATTAACTATATGACAGGCAGTATTAACAGCTTCAGCCCAAAATCTGTTGGCAAGTTTCTTAGAATTAAGCATAACTCTAGCCATTTCCTGAATGGTTCTATTCTTTCTTTCAACTATGCCATTTTGCTGGTCTTAGGAGCAGAGAACTCATGACTAATACCTAAGGAGTTGCAAAATTCTCTAAACTTACTGTTTTCAAATTCTGTTCCATGATCACTTCTGACCCTAGCAATATTACCACTGGTAGAACCTTTTTCAAGTTGAAGTTTTAAGCACAGAGTTTTAAAGAGATCAAAAGTTTCAAACTTATCTTTTAAGAAAACTACCCAAGAGTATGTAGAGAAATCATCTACAACAACCAAAATGTACCTCTTGACACCTATACTAGCAGTTTGCATAGGACTCATTAAGTCAATATGAAGAAGTTCAAGGACTCTCTTAGTGTAGATTTGACTTGTACTTTTGTAAATACTCTTAGTTTGTTTGCCAACTGCACAATCACCACAGACACCTTGAGTTTTAGCACTAAGTTTAGGAATACCTCTAATCAATTCTTCTTTAACCAGCTTATCTAAGGTTTTGTAGTTCACATGACCCAGTCTTTTATGCCAAATATCAACATTATTAGTAATAGCTTGATTACACTTATTCTGAGGCAATTCTTTTTTAGCTTTTTCAAAAACATAGCAGCTGTTTGTTGATCTAACTCCAGTCATGACCAAATCATTGTTAAGATCAGTAATTAGACACCTATCTTTGTTAAATTTAACAATCATCTTGTTGTCACATAGTTGACTTATACTAATAAGATTAGCTTTTAGACCATCTACAAGAAAGACATCATCAATATTAGGCATTCCAGGTTTGTTTAAGGTACCTTTACCAACAATTTTACCTGTTTCTCCACCTCCAAACACAACAGTGTTTCCTGTAAGATTAATGACATTTTTTAGGAAACCTGCAGTACCTGTCATGTACTTAGAGCAACCACTGTCAAAATATCAATCATTAGAAGTAACAGCATTTAAAGAAGTAATCACAGCTTTGTTATTAGCAATTAAGGTAGATTTTTCTTTAACTTTCCAGACCCAGTTCAAATTTTTATTGACAGAAGCCAACCAGTTTTTCTGAGAAATATACTTTCTGTTCCTTTTTAAATAACACTGGATTTCTAAATGACCAGGTTTCTTACAGAAATTACACAGCTTCAACCTAAAGTTAGTTTTATCCCTAAAGCTATTCAGTTTATTCCTGGTTGCAACTTTGGTTGTAACTGAGCTTCTAACCTTCTTCTCAAAAACATGAGTTTTATTCCTGGTTGCAACTTTAGTTGCAACTGATTCTAACCTTATTGTCAAAATTATGAGTTTCAGCTTTAGCAACAGCTTTAATAAAGTTAGTTTTTCCTGTACTTTCATAACCATAGTAACCTAGGCCACTGTAATATTTAGAGCCTCTAGAATAGGACAGCATGTCATCTAATTTCTCTGAAGCAGAAACATTCAGTAGTTTTATTTTCTTTTTAGTTTCAGTAAGTTCAGCCAGTTGTATGTTAAGCTTCTCAGTAAGACTTTTAACCTCATTCTTTATATTAACATTAAGTTTGTTTATGATCAAGGATTGTTTACTCAGGCATTGATACTTTTCATAAAGGACGAGATATTGCTGAGTAATGTTTTCATCAGAAGGTTCTTCCTCATCACTGCTATAGGTTTTAAGAGCAGTTGTAACTATGGTTGAAACAGACTCACAGTCACTTTCATAAGTCCTTTTTCAGTGATTATTCCCATAAAATTAACAAAGTTAGAATTATCCTCTTCATCACTGTTGCTCTCAGAATCACTATCACTATCAGTGGTTATATAAGCATTTTTGTTTCTTTTTAAAGTATTTGCACACTCAGCCTTAATGTGACCAAAACCTCTACATTCTCTACACTGAATTTCTCTAGGCTTGTACTCTTTGTTATCCTTCTCTTTTAGATCCCACTTTCCTGTAGAGTTATTATTAAGCCTAGATTCTGTCTTAAATTGGTTATCCCCTTTTTGAAAGTTTTTGGATGTTCCAGTATCATCCTGTCTTTTCTTATAGAACTTTTTGTAAACCTTTTTAGCAAAGAAGGCTAGCTGTTCTTCATCACTCATTTGTTCACAGACCTTAGGCTCAGATTTCTTAGCTTGAAAGGCTATTCCCTTTTCTGGTCTCTTATGTTTGAAGAATTTTAGCTCATGAGTGCTTAGATTTCCTATAAGTTCTTCAAGTTTAAGATTATCTAAGTCTGTTGATTCTTCAATAGCTGTAACCTTAATTTCAAACCTTTCTGGAAGTGGCCTTAGAGTTTTCTTAACAAGTTTAGCATCACTGTATTTTTCACCTAAGGTTCCAGCTTGATGGGCAATATGACAAATTCTACCATTAAACTGTTCAATGGTTTCATCTTCCTCCATTCTTAAGTTTTCAAATTGAGTGGTTAACTGTTGGAGTTTAAAAGCTTTAACTTTAACAGTTCCTTCAAAGGTTATTTGTAAAATGTCCCATGCCTCTTTGGCAGTTTCACAATGAGAGATATACCTGAACACACTGAGAGTTACACCAGCAAAGATCAAGTTTATTGCTGTGGAGTTTGCACTTGATTTTCTGTCATCATCAGCAGACCATCTGTCTTCAGGCACATAAACTAGATCACCTTCACCATCAGTAACAGTTGGAGCTTCCCAACCATACAGTACTGTTTTCCATGCATGTTCATTTTGCTGTTTAATGAAAGATCTCATTCTGATTTTCCAAACTCCATAGTTGACTCCTCCTTCAAGCAATGGTGGTTTGTTGAATGCATTTCCTTCCCTCATTAAGTCCATTTTTACCAGAACACAGGATCCACACTAAGTAAGATCTAGTGTGAAGCTCTGATACCAATTGAAATTGCTATCCGCTGTTCTAGTTGCAGTTTTGCAGTAAGGTTCCAAGTGAGGTTGCAACCACAGTTGGAACCAAGTGTATTAATGGACAGAACTGTGTAAAGTTAAATGTACTTGAAATAAATCACATGCACATTTAACAACGGAGTTCACCTAACCAGGCTACGTCTCCGGGGCACTTACCCAGATTATGATATTATAAAAAGCTTACAATATAGGATTCAAGTCTTAATGAAAAACTCTTAGACTCCCTCTAGGTTTTTCTGTCTATCTCTAGATTGCTCCTACTCTATAACTATCACTTATAAATCAATGGCATCCCACCATTGTTTTATTTTTAAAAGCTCATGTGTATTCTCTCAAGAATGGTTTCTTTATAATTCAGAACACATACATTTTACAAGCTAGGTTATCAACTATTTATATGAGTAAAACAATCTTCTTGCTTCAAGATCTTTTATGATTGCTTTGACTCTTTTGATTGGATTCAATCTTTCCATGTACCATAAGACTCTTCAGCGTGGGATTGACTCCAATCTTCATAAGTTAATACCTGTTTAATAACTAGCTTGGAAATAGGAGTTAGTATTTTCCTGTAACAAGGAAACATATAAAGATAATATCTTTTAGAGATAATATCTTTTCATATACATATCAAACACTTAACTCCATATTACATTCAATCTTAAACATATCATACTGAATTGATAAGGAACAAAGATTCAAACAAGTGATAAAGATTTGCAAAAGAATAGAGATATAGATTTATCTATGTAAAGGAAACATAACTAATCTCTTTATATCTTTTAGGAAATCTTTCCTTACGACTTTGATATTCTCAATAAACGCATACTAAACCTTTAGGATCATATGAGAATATATCCTGAATATTTTAGAACAAATAATTACCATTAAAGAATAATTAAGCAGATTTACAGAACAAGACAGAATCCTGCAGAATAGCAGGTTGGAACTGTGGTTGCAACTGAGCTTGTAACATTACTTGAAACCTCCAACGCTGTCTAAGCAGGTTGTAACTGTGGTTGCAACTGAGGTTGCAACGTTACTTGAAACCTATCAACATAGGTTGTAATTGAGGTTGCAACATTGCTTGAAACCTAACAACACTGTCTTAGTTCATAATAAACAGATAGGATTATTTAGTGAAAACCAATAGACAACAAATAATATTTAGACCAGAAATCTAGTCCTAACAGAGCTATTTCTGTTATTCTGTATTTTGATTAAAAAATTATTTTAATTTCTTCATCCTCTCTTTTTCCGTTCCTTTAAATTTGAAAACGGAGTCGTTTCCCCTAGAAAACATCCATCCTCTTTTGTGGTTGCTCTTATATATTGAGTCTTATTTGCATTTCTCTGCAAGGAAATTAAGTGTTCCTTTACCTAAGTTAATTATATCCCTTTTCACTATCTTTCGTAATATTTTTATTTCTGTAAGAAAGCTATGAGGGCTTTCTCTCTTTCTTCCACATTTTCACAGAAGAATCTCGGGTATTTATTTTCTGATAAACGTGATTGGTCTTTGTCGGTGAGGAACAAGCTTAATATTGTATGTCAAACTAGTGGCAATGTAGCAGAACCTAACTCATTATCATCTGTTTTAACCAAAGGATCGTCAGAAGTGGTAATAAATGATCGTTGGAGTCGGAAAAACTCTCTTCCTCATGGTGAAATTGGAATTGTCAAATTTTATAGAGGAAAGAATATTTTTGTTACTGGTGCAACTGGTTTTTTGGCAAAAGGTATTTATTCTTTCCAATCGTCTACTCGACTCTTTTGTTTTTCTAAATTGTGGATCTCTAAAGCTATAGAATTTTAGTTAATTATCTCTTCACTGTCCCAGAACGAAATATCAACTGAATGCTAATCAAAATATTTGTTTAATAAAGTAAAAGTTACGTTGTTGCTGAAGTCACTGCATCGTCGGAATTTTTTTGGACATATTTTCTTCATCACTATGAAAAAATTATCTGCCAATAATATCCAGTGACTAATTCTTTTTTAACTTCAGTTTTTATTGAGAAAATACTGAGGACAATGCCTGATGTGGGTACGATATTTGTCCTGATCATGGCGAAAAGCAAGGAAGCTGCAATGCAGAGATTAGAAAATGAGGTAAGCCTAAGTTATGGATGATTATTTAATTTGAATCTTACATAGTTGGTATATTCGTTTTAATACAATTTAATCGATATTTGTGCATTATGTAGATCATAGATGCTGAATTGTTCAAGTCTCTGCGACAAACCTATGGAAAATCTTATAGGGATTTTATGATTGGCAAGTTGGTTCCTGTATTGGGAAATATTAGTGAATTTAATCTTGGTCTTGAAGAACATGCAGTTGAGGCTATTGCGAAAGAGGTAGATATTATTGTTAACTCTGCTGCTAATACCACTTTTGATGAAAGGTAAAGACTAATGTCATCCTTCAATTTCTTCTTTAGTGATGATTATTTCTCTAAACATGAAAAAAAAAGTGTTTATAAAACTATTGCAGATATGATATGTCTCTGAACATCAATATGGGAAGTCCTATTCGGCTTTTGAATTTTGCGAAGAACTGCAGGAAACTCCAGCTCTTTCTCCATATATCAACTGGTAATCAACAAAATTCAATATAGTTTTTTGTTTACTGCAAATAAAAGTAATGTATTGGTTCAAACCATTGTATTAATTAATTGAAAAGAAATAAATAATATATTCATGATCTGTCACTTGGTGTAGTTTATGCTAATAGACAAAGACATGGAATAATAAATGAAACTCTATTGGGCTTGGGATATAGCGCAGCGAGTGACAATTTTTTTACAATTGAGAATGAAGAAAAGTTGGTTTTGGATACAAAGGAAACTTTCGATGATAACACTCTACCAAGAAAACTGAAGGAACTTTGGATATAATTTATTTTAAATTTAAATATATCGAGCAATGTTTTAGAAAGCAAGGCATCACTCAAGCGGTATTCTATGAGCTTTACCGAAACATAATTACCGACGCTAAAAGAGTAAACTTTACGGATAAAATTATATATTCTTATATAAAATTTGATATAGCAAAACCTCATAACAATCAAGACATCATGCCTACAGATTAATCAACCAACATACCCAATTAACGATATCAAAGGCGTGTGTTGCACGGAAGCGTCGAACGAACATAAATAAACAATCAAGCGTAATTAAAACTAAGACACCAAATTTGACGTGGTCTCCAAGAATTATAAACAATTGTGATCCTTCATTAATCCACGTGAGAGAGATTAATTTTTCATTATTTAAACATGAGTATAATCATTCAAAACGTCCTAATCCACAAACAAAATCAATATCAATAACTTATATCATGTTCAAGATGTAAATGTTACAAAACATTTCAACCTCAATCCCATCAATAATATTTAAAACTCACATCTCTCTCTTCTCTTTCTCCCTGTCTCAAGAAAACCATACACACATTACAATAGCCAATCAAGAGGTCTAGTATTAAACCGAAAATGAAACAAATCATATGTCTATTTTTGATAAAATAGGAAATACATTTCATAATTTTAAGCCTATTTAAAATAGGTAATAAATCAAATCGTAAAGTCATAACGTCAAATATTTAGATACAAATCAAATCTCCACCGAATCAGTCAAACCATCTAAAATTTCATTATAGAATTTAAGCTAATTTCTAACATCATAGACACTAATAGGAGAAAAAAATCTAAGTCAGTCGCATCAAATGTATGGAATCAATTGTGAAAAGTGTGTACTTGAACAAAACACATAATTGCAAATTAAAATTTCATAATCCAAATTAAAACCAATTGTCTGGAATCAATTGTGCAAAAGTATGTACTTGAACAAAACACATAATTGCAAATGCCGCAACGTAAATCTGAATCATCCTTTAAAGCGTTTATTCTCTCCTGAAAGAAGATCATCCATGTCATAACAGATGACTATCAACTTCATCGTTGCCAACAATAATATTGACGTCAGTATCACTATCATCATCATTCAAAATTGGTGATGCTTCACAATTACGTAATCATTATTTTCATGGACATTAACACGATCAACATTAGTGCCATTTCCACTCCCAACACTAGATTGATGACGGATTCTTTTCTCTAAAAAAATCATACAAATCATTAATTATATTTATTGTTATTTCGTATTTCATGCCAATTAAATTCAGAACTACTGAAAACGGCAAATGAAAACCAATTCTATTTTTTCTTCACTCTGATTCCTGATATTTGGAAGTGAATACCGTAAGTCTATTATAACTTATATAATTATGTTACAAACATAATAACCTAGGATCTTATTCCTACATGATGATCATACATTTAACGTTACGAAAAATACGTCTAAACGCATACCTTGAGCCATGGGAATGTTTGTGAGCTCGGTACTTGAACACGGACTTGATTGTTGAGTTTCTCCCACTTACCTATACTATTTCTTATAATTTTTGGTGTGTCTCAAAGTGATGGATTTGAGTCCTTTATAGAGGTGGGGAGATGACTCAACCTGATGAAAAGACTTTCTGATCTCAACCATCCATCATGGTAGGATCAATCTTGACCATCCATAATGTCAAGACATGAAAGGTTGTAACTCACCATTCATTACCACTAAGTCATAAACATTTTAACCTATGAATGTCAAAAGACCACACTAATGACCAAGAATTTATGTATTGTAACTCTTGGTAATGGGATTAATTCTTACATTCTCCCACTTGGTCTATTGAACATCTCATAAGCAACCATAAGAGCACAATTATAATATGACATCCTTTTCTAAACAAATCGTCAGTAAGAGTCATGGCGGTTCCATACTACATCAAGAGTATGGTTCCTTCCATGTACTACTATACTAACAATTTATCTTGAAAAACATTTAATGTGAGTTATCTTGTAATAGTCCCATAATGTCTCTGAGGAAAGACTATTTCTGTCACATAAATAATACATGCATGTAAAACATAACGTTAACAGAAATTATATTTATTCAGAAATTTAGTAATGATATCAAAATGTATCAAACATATAAGCACTAAGCAAAACCACCCATTAAACTTTAAATGCTACTACCAAGACTCATATCTTCAACATGTTTAATGAATGTCTCTGGTGGTAGGCCTTTTATTAGTGGATCTGCTATATTAACACTTGTACCAATGTGTTCAATTGATACTTTTTTCTTCTGAACATCCTCCTTAACCGACAGATACTTCATATCAATGTGCTTTGCAACTTTTGAATATCTGTCATTCTTTGAAAAGAATACCGCAGCAGCGTTATCACAATAAATTTTCAGTGGCTTGGAGATGGAGTCAACCACTGCCAAAGCTGAAATAAAGTTACGCAGCCATAAACCATGATTTGAAGCTTCATAATAGGATATAAACTCAGCCTCCATGGTGGATGTTGCTAGGGTACCTTCCTTAGCACTTTTCCATGAAATGGCTCCTCCGGCTAGACGGTAAATATAGCCAAAAGTGCTTACCCTAGTATCATAACAACCACCATAATCTGAATCTGTAAAGTCAACCACTTCAAGGTGATCGGTTTTTTTATAAGTGAGCATGTGATCTTTAGTTCCTTGCAAGTACCTCAATACTTTCTTTCCATCTTTCCAATGATCCAGTCCCGGATTGCTTTGGTATCTTCCTAGCATCCCAACAACAAAACTAATATCTGGTCTTGTACAGACCATAGCATACATTAAGCTCCCAACCATAGAGGCATAAGGAATGTTTTTCATACTGTTACGTTCGAGTTCATTTTGGGGACATTGACTTAAGCTGAACGTGTCTCCCTTTTGTCTGGGAACAACAGTAGAACTACAATTCCGCATATTATATCTTTCTAGAATTTGAGTAATGTAGGATTTTTGAGACAATCATAACAATTCAGGTGATCTGTCACAGAATATTTCAATTCCAATCACGAAAGATGCCTCTCCCATATCTTTCATCTAAAAATTCTTAGAAAGAAAATTCTTAGTTTTGCGTAATAAACTAAGGTCACTGCTGGCTATAAGTAAATCATCGACGTATAGGACTAAAAACATAAACTTGCTCCCACTCGTCTTAAGATATATACACCGATCAACAGTGTTTTCTTTAAATCCAAAAGACGTGATGGTATCGTGAAACATAAGATACCACTGGCGAGAAGCTTGTTTTAGTCCATAGATTGATTTCTTTAATATACAGACCATGTTTTCCTTTCCTTCTTTTATGAAGCCTTCTGACTGTGCCATATAAACTTCTTCTTCTAAACTCCCATTTAGAAAAGCTGTTTTAACATCCATTTGATGTAACTCTAAATCAAAATGAGCTACCAAGGCTAAAATGATTCTCAACGAGTCTTTCTTTGAAACTGGACCAAATGTCTCATTGTAATCAACACCTTCTCGTTGACTAAATCCTTTCGCAACAAGTCTAGCTTTATGTCATTCGATATTGCCTTGTGAGTCGCATTTGGTTTTAAAAACCCATTTACAACCTACTCGTTTTTTCTCTTTTGGCAATTCGACCAACTCCCAGACTTTATTGCAGCGCATGGATTCTATTTCATCTTTCATAGCATCCATTCATTTTGCAGATTCAGTACAACTAACAGCTTGAGAAAATGTAACCGGGTCATCTATATCTCCAATGTCTGTTTCTTGTAAATACACCTCATAGTCTTCGGAGATAGCAGATCTCTTACTTCTTTGAGATCTTCTTAATTCTCCCCCTTGAGGTGTATTCTTAACAGTATCATTGGAAATTGTGATTTTGTGGAATAACGAGTTGCTGATCATTTACTTGTCGTTCAATGTTGATTGGATCAACACGGTTAGGAACATCAAGTTCTTGATGAGATTCAGGTAACAAAATTGGTACCCTACTCTCTTGAATGATTGCATCGCTAACTTGAGTATTACTCCCACTGACTTCGCCGTTTTCAAGAAATTTGGCGTTTCCGGTTTCCATTATTCTTGTAGTTTGGTTAGGACAATAAAACCTATAACCTTTAGACTTTTCTGGATACCCAATAAAATAACAAGTTATTGTTTTTGGATCCAATTTCTTTTCTTGTGGATTATAAAAACTTGCTTCTGTTGGGCATCCCCAAACACGTAAATGTTTTTGGGAAGGTTTCCAGCCTTTCCACAGTTCAAAAGGTGTTTTTGGAACTGCTTTGCTAGGAACCCTGTTTAAAACATACACAACGGTTTTAAGTGCATGCATCCATAAGTATATAGGCAAATTAATATTACTAATCATACTCCTAACCATCTCTAATAAGGTACGGTTGCGCCTTTCAGCTACACCATTTTGCCAAGGTGATCCTGGCATTATGTATTGTGCACATATTCCTAATCGTTCAAGGAGTTTAGCAAAAGGACCGGGGTGTTGCCCCGTCTCGTTATATTGACCATAAAATTCACCACCTCTATCGGATCTTATTATTTTCACTTTTCTATGTAATTGCCTTTCTACCTCAGTAATAAATACTTCAACAACATTTATAGATTGAGATTTGTCATGCAATAAATAAAGATAGCAATAGCATGAAAAATCATCGATAAAAGTAATAAAATATTTTTCTCCACCAATAGATGGAATATCGAAAGGTCCACATATGTCTGTATGTACAATTTCAAGAAGCTGCGTACTTCTTGTGCCTCCTTTCTTGGTGTGTTTGGTTTGTTTACCCTTGATACATTCCACACATACACCATAATCGGCCCAATCCAGATTTGGAAGAGTTTGATCTTTCACTAATCTTTCCAATCTATTTTTGGATATGTGCCCTAATCTTTTATGCCACAAGTAAGACGATTGCTCATTAGATGAGCTACATTTAGTTTCAACATTATGATGTAAGGTAACAAGGGATTCATAAAAAGAAGGTTCAAGATTTAGTTTGTATAATCCATTTGAGAGAAAACCATAGCCAATAGCGGAAGCATTATTAAATAAAGTGAAGCCATTTTTATTAAAATGAAAAGAAAAACCATCAACAGAGAGTTTCGATATTGAAATTAAATTGTGAGAAATTGAAGTACAATAAAGAGTTTCAGCTAAATCTAAACTGAAACCAGAATCTAAAATTAAACGAAAGGTTCCAATTGCTTCAACGGGGGCCTTTGCCCGATTTCCCA
This sequence comes from Primula veris, assembly GCA_963682055.1. Lineage (NCBI taxonomy): Eukaryota > Viridiplantae > Streptophyta > Magnoliopsida > Ericales > Primulaceae > Primula > Primula veris. The sequence continues at coordinate 15,662,095 of OY821741.1, forward strand.
TGTATAAAAAGGCTTCATTTGGGTTTGTGTTCCGGGTTGTAAGGAATCCCTGCATCGTATTAGAAACATGAGTACTGGATCCAGAATCAATCCACCATGTATTAGAAAGAACATCAATTAAGTTTGATTTGAAACATACTAAGGCAAAATGTTTACCTTTGTTTTCAAACCAAGCCTTACGTTTCAGGCAGTTATTCTGAAAGTGCCCAATCTTTTTGCACTATCTGCACCTTTCATTTCTTTTGTCCTTCTTTTTGGATTGAGATGATCCATCAAATCTGGGTTGGCCTTGCTTTTTACCTTTTCCAAATTTGCTTTTACCACCTCCTTTAGTGGCAAAATGCGCCACATTAATATTCTCCTGCTTCAACCTACGCTCTTCTTCGACCAACATACTTTGCAGTTCATTTACATTCCACTTTCCTAAATAGTGTTGTAATTGATCTGAAATGGTCCATATTGCGCAAGAAGCGAATTGAGGACAAGTTGGATGATAAGAGAATCATCCAAATTCATCCCCAAGTTTCTTAATTTCGCAGCCAGATTTGTCATTTCAATGACATGGTTACTCATCGTTCGAGAACCATCAAAATGCATTGTCGTAATTTCAGCCAAAAGCTTTGAAGCAAGTGACTTATCAGCAGCCTTAAAACATTCCTTAACATTGTTAAGATACTATTTGGAAGTGTTTGCCTCAGGTAAGGAAGTCTTAATGTTTGTGGCAACAGTCATGCGCAAGAACATCATACTCAGTCTGTTGGATCTAGACCATGCCTTATGAACTTCTTTCTCGGCCACACTACTAGTAGCCGTTATAGCAGCGGGCTCATCAACGAGAAGAGACATGTCAAGGTCTAGAACACCCAAACTGAACTGAACTTGCTCATTCCATTCGGAAAAGTTGGTGCCATCAAACAGGAGAATATTTGATGCTTGACAGTGAAGGGCTAGTGGGACTGTGTTTGAAACTGCAATTTATTTTATAACATGCTCAAAATTAAAATTATAACACACAACATAAATGCAAGGAAAATTATATAAATGTTGATATTAAAACATAATGGGTTCTAACAGTTTTCCAAGAAATAAAATATGGCACCTATGGGTGACCTCTATCTTGTTCATACTTTTAAGGTTCAACTAATTATTACCCCAATTATATTTATTTATTAATGCTACCGGACCTGTGGGCAACCTAGTAACAAAACTTAAATAAATGTTTTACATAATTACCAACAATTGAGCATTCACTATTTAAAATTTTGTACCTGTAGGCAACCAAAATCTACTTATATGAATGCTTGATAACATTTCGTTAATATTTATTCAATACGGATAAAAGCATGTGTTGTGTTTGATCTAATTTTAAATATTAACAAATGAACATAATTATAGAAACACAAACGGGAAAACTATTACATACTCTAACCCTTTCGGTAGCTCTAACATGATCCGACCAGGTAAGAGAGGGTGATGGTTGGTGCAGCTAAGGCTGCTTAAAAACCGCCCTTACTAAGATACCAAGTATCAGCCGAAGTCTTGCCTTGCCATCGCATCATATTAGGTGAGCCTATTCGGGAAATATTTATAATTTTCCAACCTTAATGTGAGTCTAAACTTGTTCGTAAGCTTTTAACTACATTTACATAATTGTAGTATTAACAATTTTCTTATATGCACATGTCAAATCAAATGAGTTACATGTAAACCCGTTTCGACAAATAAAACTTGTATTAAATATTCGTAACCTTCTATCTTAATGTTGTTTAAGCAACTAGAGAAGCATACAAAAAATATTGTGTACTAAATATGTTTTCCATATTCACCAAGGCAACGTCGTACAATTGAAATAATACTCAAAAAAATATTCAAAAATAACCTCTATTCACAAAATAACCTTTAACATTTAAGGTCTGTTGCTGAACTATATGCATGTATTGATAACTTAATTTACATTAATAACCATTAAGAAATAAGTTCTAAAATAACTTCAACTATTAAATTACAAAATAAAATAAAAAATAACATATATGAACCATTTGGTACACATTTAGTACACCTCACTTTGAATACTTGAAAACATATATGGAACCAGTAGGCAAAAAAATGTTTAGATAACCAGTATTCAAAATGCTTGATAACATAATGGTGCAAAAAAAAAAAAAAAAACCCAGTAACATATGGTCCTACACCTCACTGTGATTTACGTTTTAAGTAGTTACAAATTCTATGAACCATATCTATACATATAATAATTATGTAGAACATCACGTAAAATTAACCTAGGCTCTTGATACCAAATATAAGTCAATTATAACTTATATAATTATGTTACAAACATAATAAGCTAAGATCTTATTCCTACACGATGATCATACATTTAACGTTACGAAAAATACGTCGAAACGCATACCTTGAGCCATGTGAATGTTTGTGATGTAACATCCCGTATTTTTATAAGTGGTTTTATTTATGATTTAATTTATCCAAAAATGTTTTATTCAAATTTTACCAAAAAAACCGGTCACTCGACTAATTTTTAGCCAAAAACCGAAACTCTTTCAAAAACTTTATTTTAAAAACCTGTTACTAATTTTACTAATAAAAAAAACCCAATAGATTTGTTTCTAAAGATTTGTTATTTTTGAGTAGTAAAACAATATTTTTGGATTAAAAGTTAGCTTTTAGAACTTTGGGGACCAAATAGTTCGCTTCCACAAACTATCTAAAAACAGTTTTTTCTAAACAAAAAATCAGCCCACTTTCAATTCTTTAAACCTAAAACTAGCAAAATACAAGAGAGAAAAGAGAGAAAAAGGAGAAGAAGAAGAAGAAGAAGAAGAAGAAACCACGTTAGCGGGTTCATACCGGAAGCATCTCTTCTACGCTCTAAGGTAACGGGGGTTATCCATTGCGCCTAGACGAGGGTGTATGTAAGGTTTTGGTTTTGTGTTTATTATAAATTGGGGAGTTTTTGCCTTTTATCTTAATTATGTTCTTAAATTGATAATTGGGTTTATTTGTTGTACGTTTAATTCACTTATTTGATTTTGGAGTAGTTGAGGATTTAGTCTTTCAATTTCGGATTAATGAGAATATTAATGGGTTGCGTGTTTTATGCGTTGATTATGTGTTATTATGGATGTTGATAGAATTGGGTAAATTATTGTTGAATAATTATGGGTTTTATATTGCGTATACAAGATGTTTGTTAAAATGCCTGAATGAAATTTTATATTGATAGAGTTGGTTGGCTAGTTGTGAATCTAGTACCTATGCTTATTTGCTTTGTTGAATTGCGTCAAAGTGACGTATGAGAATGTGTTATTTGCGTGGATTTATATTATTGGCCGAGGCCGTATGAGATGTGATTAGTTGAATGGATTTACATTATTGGCCGAGGCCATATGAGATGTGATTAGTTGAATGATTTTATATTATTGGCCGAGGCCTTGTGATTTAGCTATAGTGGCAATGGTCTCTGTCTCTTCCTAATTCCGGGGACAGAAGACGGCCGAGGGGATAGGGAATGACTCGTCTTACGGACTGGGACGAGTGGCATGAGAGGTCCTAGTGTGCACTCTATTTATTTTTCTGTTAGCAATGGTCTCTGTCTCTTCCTAATTCTGGGGACAGAAGACGGCCGTGGGGATAGGGAATGACTCGTCTTACGGACTAGGACGAGTGGCATGAGAGGTCCAAGTGCGCACTTTAAATCTACTTTTATGTTAGCAATGGTCTCTGTCTCTTTCTAATTTCGGGGACAGAAGACGGCCGAGGGGATAGGAAATGACCTACCTTACGGACTGGGGTAGGTGGCATGAGAGGTCCATGTTTGCTATAGATGTTTATTTAATTTATTTCCTTGTTCGATGTTATTATTAGTTCTTTTATACGTTGATTATTGTAGTTGTTGTTTGTGAGTTCTTGCATTTATGGGATGGAGTGACGGTATTTGTGGTGCCGTCCCGTCTAGGTATGTGCGTGGGACTCACCATTACAGTTTTGTATTTCAGGTACAACTTAGGCTGAGGCGTTTGGTTAGGAGCATTAGCAAGATATCGCATGGGCTCGGGGCTTCTTTCTATTGTTTTCTTTTTCTTAGACTATCTTTTTAAGGTTGTAGCCTACGGGTAAATTACATTCGTTGTTTTTCTTTTCTTATAACTTTGTTAAAATCATTACGTCTTGTAGCCGTGTTTGAAAAGCATTTTATTTATTGTTTAATTGTCCCTTTAGCTCGCAAGTGTTTTTTTTTAAATTTTAATTTTGTACCAACAGGTTTCGTTTTCCTTTTATTTAAAAAGGTCATGCCTCGATATCCGTGTTTATGGAATTTGGGGCGTGACATGTGAGCTCGGGACTTGAACACGGACTTGATTGTTGAGTTTCTCCCCCTTACCAATGCTATTTCTTATAATTTTTGGTGTGTTTCAAAGTGATGGATTTGAGTCGTTTATATAGATGGGGAGAGGACTCAACCTCATGAAAAGACTTTCCGATCTCAACCATCCATCATGGTAGGATCAATATTGACCATTCATAATGTCAAGACATGAAAGATTGTAACTCACCATTCATTACCACTAAGTCATAAACATTTTAACCTATGAATGTCAAAAGACCACATTAATGACCAATAATTTATGTATCGTAACTCTTGGTAATGGGATTAATTCTTACAAATACATTTTAAATCATCAAACAGAGCCAAGAAACATGGATGGACAAATACTTATATGTTTACAAAAGCTATGGGAGAAATGATGATTGATAGTATGAGAGGGGAACTACCGGTAGTGATCATTCGACCAAGTGTTATAGAGAGCACTTATAAGGACCTTTTTCCTGGTTGGATAGAAGGAAATAGGTACATAAAAAAAGGTTTTTCGATTATGCTTGATTAATGCTGTATGAGATGTGATATAATATTTCTACTTTTTTTTTTGTTTCTCTCCCCCTCTATACAGAATGATGGATCCGGTTGTTATTTCCTATGGAAAAGGACAAATTACTGGTTTCCCGGCTGACCCAAATGGAGTACTTGATGTTGTTAGTACCATTCCACTTTGTCTTTCCAGTTAATCATATTCTAATAATTTCACCTTTTTAGGTTATCCTTTTCATAGTTTAAATAAACAAGGGAGACTTTTAATGAGTTCCCACGCTAGTTAGTGACCATCAAAGGTATTTACACCCCTTTACCCATGGGTTTTAGTAGGTGACACATCGTTAAATGTAGTACATCAGCTTTACAGTAATGTTTCTCCTGAATAAGTGTGAGAGTCGTGTGCAAATAGCTATTCCTAACAACTATAATTGTAAAAAACAATTACTTCGTTACTATGTTTGTACTACAATTTATAGAAAATTATGAATTTTTTTTAACATAAATTCTGAAATTCAGCACTACATTTACCTTGCCTTGACCCCGCGTTCCGATAAATAGTCAAAAGGATTGTGGTCCTGATATTCAAATAAGAATGTTACAATTTTTTTTAAGAACATGTCATTTACAACAATTCAACAAAATCATTGCCTATTATTAGAATCCATATTCCTTTACTATTAACAGGCCTCGTAATGAAATGATGAATATCTCTTTATAAACCACAGGCTCGATTATTATCTAGACGATGTGTGATAATTACTCTAACACCCCCCCTCGCTCGTGACCCGACATTTCAAGGGTTCTACGAGCGGACATATTAAATGGGTGGAGGTGAGCCCAACATTGCTCGGGCCGCTCTGATACCATATTAGAATCCATATTCCTTTACCATTAAAAGATCTTGTAATGGTAATGATGGAAATTATTTATAAACCACAAGCTTGATCGATATTACATCGATGTGTGATAATATAACTCTAACACCTAGTTCCATGAAAATAAAGCTTAATATATGAAGGAAATAGATTTTCCTTTGAAAAACCTTTCCTTGTGTTGGTTTATAACCGTAAAAAGGTTACGACAGGTCCCTGTAGACATGGTTGTGAATGCAACGTTGGCAGCGATAGCAAAACATGCGTTAGCTGGAAAATCTGAAAGTCACGTGTACCATCTCGCCTCCTCTGTTTCAAACCCGCTAGTTTTTAAAGACCTATGTGATTATATCTATCAGCACTTCAAATCTATGCCATGTATTGACTCAAAGGGGGATCCCATCTATGTTTCCCCTATGAAGCTTTTTGATTCCGTGGACAAGTTTTCATCTCACTTACAGAATAAAGGGACTGGATTAGATTCCTTTGGCACTTGGAATGGGAAGTTGTCTCGGAAGCAAGAGAGTCTTCATAAAAAAATTGTTGAGCAAGCAAAGAATCTGGCAAATACATATAGGCCATTTTTATTTCATGGTGGAAGGTAATAACGTTTCTCTTATTTTATGAAGATGCTTTCCAGTAATTTTAATTGTGTATTTTTTCATTGTGTTGCCAGTGCAGGTGTTTAGATTTCTTGTTATCTTTCAATTTGTTTTGAACTTCAAAGATATATAAACCCTTAAAAAATCATCATTTTTATGTTGTTATATTGGAATGAGAAAATGGTAAACTGGTAATGGTGAAAGTATCTGGATGTAAGTTTCTTATGTTGGGTGTAAAACTATATCATTCATGAGTTGGCTGCAATTTTTATTTTTTTAAATCCTTACAAGACAACTTTCAGAAATCTAATAAATAAATGCTTAAATATTCTAGCATTTGACAAATTCAGTCTATACTCTCGCATAGGCCGATTTAAGTCTATAACTGTTATACATTAATATTGTTGTGTACATATTTTGTAATTTGCGCTACAACCTCGAAACAAACTACTATCTCGCATCTATCTTCACATTATCAATTAAACCAACATTTTTTTATTGAATCAAGTCATCAATGTACCCAATTTGTTTTATTCTCCAAAACCACAATGCTCGCCTGTTATGTCCTTTCTCTATAACTAGAAACATCAACTCATCATGGTGATAATGACCAACTAGACAGTTTTGTTTTAACAGTTGCTCAAGATAGGTACAACCATAGTTGTCAAGTGGAAAAGTAGAAGCGGGAAATGATACGGTAAACTCAAGATAATATCTGATAGGAAACGGGAATGCCAACATATTTAAATTTTGAGAATAGAATATGTAGTTAATGCCCCATTGAAGCTCTCCCTACTATAAGAATATAAATATAATAAAAATTAGTTGAGTTTCAATACTTTATGACATATTATAGCTAATTAGTTTAATAATAAGAGATTAAATTATTAAAATATCATATATGCTTTTTTACAAACTTTTGTATCTATACAAACTTTTGGCTTTGTACATTGTGTTGAGCAGGTTTGATAACAGCAATACAAAGAGGTTGATGCAATTCATGAGTGAAGAAGAGACTAAAGAGTTTGGGTTTGATGTGGATTGTATTAACTGGGAAGATTACATAACAAATATCCACATCCCGGGACTAAGGAGATATGTCATGAAAGGAAGATTGGACGGGAATGTAAACTCGGGTTAAAATGCTGAAAACAAAAAAGGAATAAAACCAATGGAATAACTAAAACAAATAATCAGTAATGCGTGTGTTTAATTCTCTTTCTTGACGGAGGTTCAAAATCATCAACCAAGAATTAGAAAAACCAATGTTGTAAACCCAAATCCCATATTAAGCCGTCTCTGTGTGTGTAGAAAGTTAGTCTATGAACAAGAATATGTGATAGTGTGAAAACAAGAATACGTGTGTTTGTGAAAATAAAATGAGTGTATGAATAATATTATTATATACTGGGTAAGACTTATTTCAGCCCCATATATTTTCATCTTCATTCTTCATAATTTGTACATCTTTTCTAAATTCGTATTGATACCTCTCTTTTTAGTTTGTTAACGATGGAGGGGTCATGAGGACGAGCCTGGATAGTGGTGGAGAAGTGGTGAAAAGATGGAGACCGAATTCTGAGCGTCTGTCCTTTCATTACGTAGTTTTTTACTACGCACTAAAAGGGCTCACATCAGCATGAGATTAGCAGTAGTATTTTTCTTGGTAAATATATCAAGGTTATCGTCCATGTAACCGTTTGGTTGTTATCCTAGATAGTTTTACGGGGGTTTACTTTTAGATACTTTGTCTTCTGAAATCTTCTATTTTAGTCATTCCTTTGTGTTCTTGCGTCATTGTCTTATTTTTGCGTTAAATCCATACTTTTTCCTACAAAAATGCAAACGATTGCAAGTAAAATGGGAAAACGTAGAAAAACACAAAACATAGCATAAACAAGTCTAAATGTCAACAAAACCACGCTAATTCATATCATATTAACACCTAAAAATGATCATTTCGTATCCTAATCATACCCCCCAACTAGCTCAATGCTCGTCTCGAGCGTTGGTAGTTATAACAAAGAAGTAAAGTTTGTCGGTTGTCTTTCAAAAATTTCTTTTCCTTTTGAGTTTAATGTACTAAATAGTCTAAAATTAAATACGATAAAATTAAGGATAAACCACTATCGTACAAAACAAGATTTCATTTAGCGTATTCAACAAGCCGTTAAACCGTTTATGTGTAAAAGGACGAGTTTTGTCTCGTAAGGATTTACTAAAGAACATACACAAATTGATTAAGTTTTAAATCTATCAATTAAGTCCCACACTCTTACGAACTCACATGAATGCAAATAGATGAAAAGTACTTGTAGTCATATTAAAACAGTGTAAGACCTCCAAAGATACGTAAAGTTGACCGTTAAAAATCATCCTCCTCCCCAAAATAGCCTGATTTAATATTGTACATGCTTTATAATTAGTATATACTGTTAGCCCTAAAGGTTATACAATAAAAATATATACTGTTGCATAATCTACATTCTACTTTACTCACGGCATCTTTCATTTTTTCATATAATAGGAGCCTATTTTTTTTTTAATTATTATTATTTATTTTTTTGCACATTTGAGCATTCGGCTTTTTTTTCTCAATTGTTCACCCTACACCGCTCCTCCTTATCTCATCGGCTCTTTTTACCCATTTATTATTTCGGACTTTTCCCATCCGTCCTTTCAATGCCAATGATACTTATATCCCCCTCACATCTACCTGTGTTTTGACATCACTGGTAGGGTATTTAACCATCTCAATGAATAGGGATGCATGTGACAATACTAAGTTTAGAAAAATATTCACTCAATCTCTGCTTACAAATGTGTGTAAGTGAAGACTTATTGGGCATGCTGCGGATTCCTAAACTAGCCGAATTATAAATATATATGTCGTAAGGCTAGACATGTTATCTTAGAGAATGGTGGGTGTACGCACATGTCGATCCACCCCTAACCTAGTGTTGGGGCTAAGGGGTACTGGCAAAGGTACACAGATCATTGACACCGTCTACTTAAAATAAAGATTTGTAAATAGTGTGAAAGTTTTATAAAAACGTTTTTGCAAGTTTTTAGGGCTGTCATGGAAAAATGAGTAAACATAAACAAACTTTAAAATCTAGGTATAGCATGCAACTTGTATAATATTATATCACACTAAATTGGCTTGAGTGAAATGATTAAGGACAAACCAAACTTATCTAAAGATTTAACACCCTATATTAATACAAATATTTTTTCACTTTCAAATTATCGTCACATGTTCACGTATAAGAGCGGGTTTCCTAACAGATAAACCAAAATAAAAATTCTTTTTTTTTCCAATTTTTTCTTTTATCCTGCATTCATAACACGATATTCACAATTCACCAATGCAACACGCAAAATATTCGCAAATTTAACAAAAAGCGGAGTTATAGATTAGATACACCTTTTGTGTGGTAATGAAGCAGACTAAATGGCTGAATTTCGACAAAATCAGCTCTGGTCCAAATCTACAATAGGTTGATCGGTCAGGTCCGCAATGCCTCAATTCTGATTAATTCTTCCAAAAATCCTTGCGATTGTCTAACACAAACAATAAAAAAACCATATAAAATGCAAGGGTGATAGAAAATCTTATATAAATTCTAAAACTCCTAAATATTCTCCAAAGTAGGAGATAAGAAGAGACACTAATTTTTGTTTTAATTTTTTTTGTATATATAAAAAACAAATGGGGGTTTCAAATAACTAAGAAAAACCCATATATACTATTTTTGAAAAATACTCCTCATTTCCGTGAGTAACCAAAGAAGATGTATCTACTCCCCAAACTAAAATTGACAGTGTCCTCACTGTTAAGAAAATTATACAACACCGGAGTTGGTTAACCCAAAGAGACTCCATGTGTACTAAATGCAAGACAATATATATGCAAAAATAGAATGCGGTTATATACAGATGAAACTGATGGCGGCGTGATGGTGGGATTAGGAAGAAGTAGGAGGACTGTCGTCCTCTCCTACCTCGTCACGCTTCGTGACTAATGTATGATCAGAGGTCAACATGCTCGCTAGTATAACGTTTATGTTAATATATATATGTATCTATATGTATATTTATATATAAAAAATATATGTATATATATTTGGGGAAAGATCTAAAAACATATAAAAACACACACTATATTTACACATGCATTCTAACCATCCATTTATTTTATTTTCAATGGCCAAGATTACTTTTAACTATTCATAAAAATACCTATTTAAAAATAGTTGAGATTTAACCTTATAAATTTAATAAATAAATAAAATAGCATTGCCTAACCCATCTCTCTCTCACACATTTAGCTTTGTGTAGGATTGACAAAAAAACAATTGAAGTAAAAAATAAACCACCGTATTTGTCACTCTGCTTGTTAAAAAGCATCCATAGATTTATAATTTGAAAGTGGGTAAAAAAATTGAAGAAAATTTCATATATTAAATTAGTGTGTAATGGAATTCAATATTAAAAAATCATAGATTGGATCTCATCGGTTTTCTATGATTAAAAGATTTTGTAAAATGATAAATTCGGAAGCTTTTAAGTTGTATCAATAACAAAAAATTAGATGTATACAAATTTATACATGTGAGTAAATAAAGTTCTGATTAGTTAATGTTTTTTTTTTTAGCAAAAAAGGATGACGAAGGAATGAACTGGGTATTTCCCAAAAAATTTACTAAACTGCTGATTTTAGTTAGAATAGTTGTTTGTGAATTTATGTATAATAAAAGTGGGTATTTTTGGTGAATAGTTAAAAGTAATCTTGGTCATTGAAAATAAACTAAATGGATAGCTATGATGAGTGTGTATAGATCCCCATATTATATATAAATATATATAGTAAATATAAATATATAAATATAAATATAAATATACATATACATATATATATTAATGTTTATCCAAAAAATTATATATACATGTGTGTGTCATTTATGTTACTTTTGTTAAAAAAAGTAAATATTTGCTAGTATTCACTTTGTTAGATATGTAGCTTTAAAACAAAAAATTTAAATATTAATGTTTATCCAAAATCATACATATACATATGTACATACATACATATACATACATGTACATATATATACATATATACATATATACATATACATACATGTACATATACATATATATATATATATACATATATATATATATATGGAAAATGATCCATACATATATATCTGTGTGTGTGTGTTAATGTATCTCCAACAGTTAAATTGAAGAATACATAGTGAAGGTTACTAATTAGGTTGTAATATTCAAGAGTCCATACACTTCATGATTTATTTATTTTAATTGATCTTTTAATCCAATATATGAGTTGTGCATGCAATCCGTGTATATCAGTCCCTGGTAGACTAGTATATATTGGGGTTGTTTGGTAATGTCCGTATGTCATTAAAAACATGACTAAGCATGCTTTTAATTTAAAAAAGTAAAGTGTGTTTGTTTTGTATCTAAAAAGCATGCTTATTTAAAAAGTAAACTTGACAAAAGTATTCTTTTTAAAAATATGATTTATGTAACTTTTGTTAAAAAAAGCAAATAGTCGCTACTATTCACTTTGTTATATAAGTGGCTTTAGAACAAAAAATTAAATTTTAATGTTTATCCAAAATCATAAATATATATATAAATATACAAGTATACATATGTATATATATTATATAAACATATATATATGCATATTATATAAATAAACACACACATATATATATATATATTTACTAGTATATATATATATTTACTAGTATATATATATATATATATATGTATACTAGTAATCGTGCCCCACGCTTTGCGTGTGTAACACGTAATGCAATTAAAATATAAAAAATAAGTGTAGTTATGATACAAATACATGGATAATAAATAAAAAATTATAATACTTAAAAGAATGTTTGATTGTTAAAGAGGGACACATAGTGTTATTAGTTGTTATTTTTTATTTTATTTTATGTAAGCATGGTATTATTGTAATTAATAAAAAAAGTATAGGGGCATTTTTGGAAAAAAGTGGCTAAATTGGACAGTCTCATTTCGCTTGAGTTGATTTATTATAATAAAATGATATATAGGGGAAGAATATATACACAAATAGAAAAACACACTATAGTTACATTTTAATCATAACCATTCATTTAGAGTTTTTTCAATTGCCAAGATATATCTAAACCAAAAAAACCATCACAGCCCTTAAAAACATATGTAATTAATGGTTATAATTAAAATGTAACCATAATGTTTTTTTTTATGTGTCGATATATTATTTCATGCCCTTATATGGGGAGGATCCATACACACATAAAAAAACACATTATGTTTACATATCAATCACAACCCTCTATTTATTTTTTCATTTAATTGTCAATATTAAACTACTTAATTAAAAAAAAAAAATCTCTTTCTCCCTATTTTCTTTCCCAAAACTCCTCTCATCTCACGTCTAAAAAAAAAAAAAAACATGTTTACATAGCACATGTTTTTTTTTATATTAGTAAATTAGGAGAAACTGTATGAATATTTTTTTTTTTTGTTTTTCTCTCCATTTTCTGCAAACCCACCCGTTTCCTCCCCGTTTTGTCCTGTTTTTGTTGATAAATGTAAAACCTTTAACTGACATATGAGTTTGCCATTTGGATAATTTACCTTTTTTGTTTGTTCACTCTTTACTTTTAATGAATAAACTATCAACAAAACAAAAGTATTTCAAGTACACAAATACTCTTAAGTAGTACAAGGGATGAGGGTGTTTTAAACGTGAGAGGATAATGGAAGTATGAGAAAAAAAATGAAGGAGAGAGTTTTTTATTTTTTTAATTAAGTGGTTTCTTTTTTAAACAAATTAAGTGGTTTAATCTTGACCAAATGAAAACTAAATTGAGAGTTGTGATTGATGTGTAATCATATCGTGTTTTTTATGTGGGGATAGATTCCCCCAATATTAATATGTATATGTTTATTTATATAATGGGAAATATATATATATATATATGTAGAGAGAAGTTATATGAACATCAATTTAGACATCACCTTGAACATTTTTTTTGTAAAAACGCTCCAAATATGCGTCTTGTTTTTGGTCAAATACTACCATTTAGCTAGAATACTGAATATATATTCCGAAAAATACTACATACTTATTTCATATATATACAATCATTAAAACCGCAACAGGTGTCGTGACGACGTGGTGGATGCGCGATCGGATCGAAGCAACAAATCTCGTTGGAGTTACCTCGAAGACAAAGGTTTCGATCCGTGGTGACAGATTGGAGCAGGAAGGAGAAAGACACAGATAATGTGGCGGCGGGCTTGGTGCTTATGATGAATATGGTCGTGGTAGGTCATGTCGGTGGGGTGAGGTTGTCGTAGATGCGGTAGATGGAGGGCTGAGGAACAAAGGGAGGAAGGGGGTATGCGAGATAGTATAGGCATTTGTGACCTAATTGCAAATAGTTTTACGAGACTTATGTTTTTACTAAATAAGTCAACAAATTATAACTCCATCTAATATTCCCCGTATAATCATTTATAACTAATAACTATAAGAAAATTAGGATTTAGAGACAAATTATTAACATAAAGTCAAACATTGCCTCAATAGTATTTTTTTTAGAGACAATAATATTTTGGGGAAATGCCAAAAAACTCTAAACCAATGTAAAATATTTCAAAAAATTACTACTCCAAACATTTTGTTCCATTTAGTTAATACTTTCTCGCTCCTCAATTCTCTCTCTCCACTCAACTAAAAAGTCAAACATTGTTTAAATAGTATGTTTTCGATTACATTTAGTTAAACCACCACACTGCACTTCAACTCTCTCTGCTCAACAAAAGTTTGTATCTATAATTCGAACCACCACTTGTCCATGGGTTGGTGATGACGGTGGTGGTTCGTTGGAGCTCCAACGAGGTCGTCAGAGCTCCGAACAGCCACCGCCGTCAAACCCCCACTCAAAAAAATTCACAAAATTCACAAAAAAATCAAGAAAATTTTAAAAAAAACAAAAAATTTAATAACAAATTAAATATTAAAAATTTAAAAAAATTGCATACATAATTGTGAAAAAATATGCATACACAATAAAAAAATATGCATATACAATCCAAAAAATATGCATAACAGTAAAAAAAAATGGTGTATACACAATCGAAAAATGATGCATACACAATCCAAAAAATAGGCATACACAATCGTGAAAAAGGTGCATACACAATCAAGAAAAAAGAGCATACACAATACAAAAAATTCCATACATAATCGATAAAAGTGCATACACAACCCAAAAAATGTGTAACTATAATCGCGTAAGTTGCATACACAATATAAAAATATGCATACACAATCTCTAACCTCCGTTTAATTTTATTTTTTTTAAAAGTCAATTTTTTTTAAAGCACAATTCAAAATAAAGAAATTGAGAAAGTGCATACATAATCAAAAAAGTTGCATACACAATCGAGAAAAAATGCATAAACAATAAAATAAAAATGCATAAACAATCGTGAAAAAGCTGCATATATAATCCAAGAAATGTACACACACAATCGTGAAAAAAGTGTATACACAATCCAAAAAAGATGCATACACAATCGTGAAAAGGTGCATACACAATAGAAAAAAAGTGTATACACAATTGTGAAAAATATGCGTACACAATAAGAAAGATGTATACACAATAAGAAAGGTGTGTACACAATCGAGAAAAAACGTATACACAATACAAAATAAGGTGAATACAAAATCAAAAAAATGTATATAGACAATCCAAAAAAATGTTCATTAACAATCGTGAAAAATTTACATAAATAATCCAAAAAACATGCATACACAAGCGAGAAAAGCCACAATTCAAATAAGGTGTACACAATCACTAAAATGGCATAAAGAAAAAAAAAATGTGTATACACATGTTGGAACTTTTAATTTTTTTTGAATTTTTTTTGAATTTTTTTGAATTTTGGTGTTTTTTGAGTGAGGTTGGCGGTGGTGGTGGCGGCTCTCCGGAGCTCCGACGACCTCTTCGGAGCTCCGATGGAAAACAACCGTCACCGCCAACCCATGTGTAAGTGCTGGATCGAATTATAGATATAAAATTTAGTTGAGAAAACACAGAGTTGAAGTTCAGTGTGGTGATTTTTAAATGAGAACAGAGAGAGAGTTGAGGAGAGATAAATTAAGAACTAAATTGAATGAAAAGTTTGAGGGTGTGTTATTTGGAATAAAGTTAAAAAATTATTATTTTTTTGACATTTCCTTTAATATTTTTTGATGGACATAAATAATTTTTTTTGTCTGCAAATCTAACATTATGGACAAAAATTTATAAAAAGATTTTTTGCCAAATGATTTCCTATACTTACATAAAGAGGAAAACTAAATTTTGTGTAAAAATAAATTTAAATTGTCCGCTTATGTTATACAATTAGAGATAATTTTTTTTTTAATTTGGTCCCTGGAAATTAGTTTTTTGGACAAAAAATTTATGTCCCTAAAATATACTAGTAATAAATCTAGGGTAAATTTTGGATTGATACCTTATATACAACTTAATTAAAGATTAGTGCATTAAACTAAAACTAATAAAAAATTAGTCAATTTCTCCTAACTAACCAATAAAAATGTAAAAAATAAGAAAAAATGGAAAAATTAAAGAAAATAAAAATGGAAAAATAAAAAAATAAAAAAAATCTGAAAAAACACGAATAAAATTTTAAAAATCCCAAAAAATATAAAATCAACAAAAATACAAAAACGCAAAAAAAAAAGTCTGACTCAACTTAATTGATATTGAAAACAATCTGACTCATTTTAAAAAAAGTCTGAGTCATTTTAATTCATTTTAAAAATAGTCTTGAATCGTTTTAAGTCATTTTAAAAACATTTCGAGTCATCTTAAATCATTTAAAAAAGAGTACGAGTCGTTTTAACTAATTTTAAAAACAGTTTGACTCATTTTAAGTAATTTTAAAAACAGTCTAAGTCATTCCAAGTCATTTAAAAATTCTCTTAGTGGTTTTAAGTAATTTTAAAAACAATCTGGGTCGTTAAAAGTAATTTTAAAAGCAGTCTGAGTCATTTTAAGTAAGTTTAAAAATAGTCTGAGTAATTTGAAAAATAGTCTGAGTCATTTTAAATACAATCTGAGTCGTTTTAAGTCCTTTTAAAAAGAGTTTGAGTCATTTTAATTCATTTTAAAAGCAGTTGAGTCATTTTTACTTATTTTAAAAGCAGACTGAGTCGTTTTAAGTTATTTGAAAAATAGTCCGAGTCATTTTAAGTCATTTTTAAAATTATCTGAGTCATTTTAAGTCATTTTAAAAACTGTCCGAGTCATTTTTAAAATAGTCCGAGTAATTTTATATTATTTTAAAAATAGTCTGAGTAATTCTAAAAACAGACTGAGTCCTTTTAAATCATTTTAAAAATAGTCTGAGTCATTTTAATTTATTTTAAAAATAGTCTGAGTCATTTTCAGTCATTTTAAAAAAGTCTGAGTCATTTTCAGTCATTTTAAAAATAGTCTTAGTAATTTAGAAATAATGTGAGTGATTTTAAAAATAGTATGAGTTTTTTCTAGTCATCTTAAAAAGAGTCTGGGCCATTTTAAGACATTTTAAGAATAGTCTTAGTCATTTTAAGTAATTTTAAAAACAGTTCGAGTCATTTTAAAAACAGTCCGAGTCATATTTAAATTATTTGAAAAACAGTACGAGTTAATTTTGATAAGTTTAAAAATAGTTCAAGTCATTTTAAAAAACTGCTCGAATAATTTTAAAAACAGTCTGAGTCATTTTTAAGTCATTTTGAGTAATTTGAAAACAATTGCAAGTTATTTTAAAGTTTTTATCATTTTTTGGACTTTCCGGCTTTTTTTGACTTTTGCGAACTTTTTTTTTCATTTTTGTATTATTTTGGATTTTTTGGATTTTTCTTGGTTTTTTAATTTTTTTTTACCATTTTTTGGATTTTTTTCAGGTTCCCGACTGTTGTGAACGTTTTTTTATTTTTTTTTGTTATTTTAGATTTTTCTTGGTTTGTTTTTTTAATTTTTTATCATTTTTCGGGTTTCCGACTTTTTTGAACCGTTTTTCATTGTTTTGTGATTTTGGATTTTTTTTGGATTTTTAGGGGTTTTTTTTAATAATAATTGTGGGTTTTTTCGGGTTCCGAATTTTTTTGAACTTTTTTTCATTTTTTTTGTGATTTTGGTTTTTTGGAATTTTCTTTGTTGTTTTTCGGATTTTTTCGGGTTCCCAACCTCTTTATAGGTTTTTTCATTTTTTTGGATTTTTTTTTTTAATTTTTCTGGTTTTTATGGTTTTTTTTTCCAATTTTGTTTTTTTTTAATTTTCCCATTTTTTTCTATTCTTTTATTGGGTAACTAGGTGGGTGACCAATCCTTAATTAATTTTACAAATAATGTACCAATGTTTAATTAAATTTTATAGGGTGACCAATAATTAAATAGTTTTATTT
This sequence comes from Primula veris, assembly GCA_963682055.1. NCBI lineage: Eukaryota > Viridiplantae > Streptophyta > Magnoliopsida > Ericales > Primulaceae > Primula > Primula veris. The sequence goes on from OY821741.1 coordinate 15,679,978, forward strand.
TCATGGTTCAATACTTAATTAACCCTTTTGGGGTCTCTAAATCATAATTATCTAAAATCATATGCATCACTTTCTTTATAACACCTCTTTCCCTTAGTTTTAGGGATGTATCCCAATATTTGCTCTTGCATGGGTTACTTAGTTATCCCTCTATCATCACTTTATCATATACGGAAAGTACAAGCTCACTTTATCATGTATATAGGGAAAGTACAAGCTCACTGTATAATTAAAATATTATTAGTGTTGTGAGTCTTATTAGCTCAGTATGAATATAAGTGGGCCATAACCTTCTTTATATAGGTTAGAGTTATACAAGTTAGAAATCCCAACTTAGACCCACTATGAGTAAGGCCCAATAGTCCAATAATATACTACAACAATTACTTTTTTATTGCTTGCATAGTTTTAAAATTTTAGCCATTGAAGCTGAAAAAATACTAAAAGAAAAATTAGTGTTTTGCATTAGGGATTTTATCGTTGTAACTTTGAAGGTCATAATTTTTTCTTACTTTAGTTTTTATTATAAATTTTTTGGCGCGGCTTAAAAGAGTGAACCTTTGAGTTTCTAGATGAGAATTATATGAGCCTTTAGATATAAAGATTGTCTGGGTGAAAATTTAAGCTGCATATATACTTCATGCTTAGCTTATTATAAATTTTTCAATTGATTATGATCATTTGATTGTGCAACAGTGTCGTAAAACAACAGTGCATTAGTAATATTAGTATATATGAAAAGAAAATATTTGAAAAGCCTTGGTGTTCGGTAAACAAAACTAATTATGAGTGAGAAAAAAAATAATAGACGAACGTTAAAATATGTTTTAGTTAGTTAAATAAGGAATTTGGTAGAAAAGATGAAAATTGTACAAAGTTAAATGGTGAGCCTGAAATTCCTATCCGTTGTTCTAGATGCAGTTTTGCAGTAAGGTTCCAAGTGGGGTTGGAACTGCAGTTGGAACCAAGTGTATAAGGTTCCAAGTGAGGTTGGAACTGCAGTTGGAACCAAGTGTATTAATGGACAGAACTGTTTTAAAATTAAATGTACTTGGAAATAATTCACACGCACATTTAACAACGGAGTTCACCTGACTAGGCTACGTCTCCGGGGCACTTACCCAGATTATGATATTATAAAAAGCTTACAATATATGACTCAAGTCTTAATGAAAAACTTAGACTCCCTCTACGTTTTTCTGCCTATCACTATATTGCTCCTACTCTATAACTATCACTTATAAATCAATGGCATCCCACCATTGTTTTTCTTTTTAAAGCTCACGTGTATTCTCTCTAGAAAATAAGTTCTTTATAATTTAGAACACACACATTTACAAGCTTAGTTATCAACTATATAAAGAGAACAAATCAATCTTCTTTCTTCAAGATCTTTTGTGATTGCTTTGACTCTATTTGATTGGCTTCAATCTTCCCAATCAATGCGTGATTCTTCAGCGTGGATTAACTCCAATCATCATTGGTTGATACCTGATTGATAACTAGCTTGATTGTAGGAATTAGTATTTGCATATGACAAGGAAACATATGAAGATAATATCCTTTAGAGATAATATCTTCCCATATAAATATGAAACACTTAACTCCATATTTCATTCAATCTTTACACAATTCATACTGAATATAGATAAGGAATAAAGATTGAAACATGTGATAAGGACAAGCATAAGAATAGAGATTTATATTTAAAAGGAAACATAACCTTATAAACTAATCTCTTTATATCTTGTAGAAAACATCTTTCCTTAACACATTAATATTCTCAATAAACACATATAAACGATTAAGACCTTATGAGAATATATCCTACATACTTTAAAACAAATGATAAACATTAAACAAGTAGTAATGTAGAATAATGAAACAAGACAGAATTCTGCTTCGCAGTAGGTTTGAACTCGTGGTTGCAACTGAGGTTGCAACATTACTTGAAACCTGTCAACACAGGTTGTAACTGAGGTTGCAACTAGTACTTGAAACCTAATACTACTAACTTGGTAGGTTGTAACTGAGGTTGCAACTTGTACTTGGAACCTGTCAATCCTGTCTTAGTTCTTAATAACAGTTAGGATTTATTTAGTAAAAACCAATAGACAATTAACAATATTTAGACCAGAAATCTGGTCCTAACAATCTCCCCCTTTGTCATTGGTTTTGACAAATCAATAAAGTTTATAAATCATCCCAACCACCTGCAAATTCCATATCAGTAAGCTCCCCCTGTATGTTAGAATTGCAGGCAAAATAAATAAGCACAATGTATGTGCACACAATTAGTTTTCAGACCTGTTGACCTGTTTCAAGTTTAAAGGCATTCATACTTCAACAAGATATCAAGATATTTGCAGAAGGAAATTGCAGAATGATTAAAGCCAAACAGGCATAAACTTGTCTTAATACAGCAGAATTGAAAAACAGATTAAAGTCTTGAAAACATCAAAATGAAACAAAACATAAAACAAAAGCATAAACTTCACTCCCCCTATTTGTCAGCAACCATTGGAATTAGTCACTTGGAATATCACACTGTGGGGGTCTTTCTCTTAGAAGATTCTGCCTGACTACTTCTTCATCTTCTGCATTGTCATCCTCACTGCTGATTGAAACACCATCACTATCATCATCATCCTCACTCTCAATAATATCCACCAGCAGCTTATTGATTTGATAATCATCAGCATCCAATTCAGCTCTCCTTTCTTGATTATAAGCCAGCTTCTGGAGTAAGTACCACTTTACTCCTTTCTTCTTTGCTGAAGGAGCAGTTGACGGTCCTTCTTCTTTTTCTTTCCCTTTGTCACCAGAAATGTCATTGACATGTCCTTCTTTTAGTAGTTTGGCAGAAATATAGAGAGCAGAGGGACAGTCTGTGATTGGTTCATTAGTGATACTAATGGGAGAATCTCTATGCATAGAAGAGACTTGGCCCAGAAGAAGACTAGATATGAGGCAAGGGAAAGGAAGCAGAATGGATGGTGAATTATCATCACTAAATTCCTTTATAAGATTAAAGATATGATGGCCAAAGTTGATGGGTAGTGAAGACATAATCCTGTATAGAAAAATAGCCATATCTTTGTTGACTTTGGAAGATTGTTTGGTGGGTGTCCAGTTAAACCTAGCAATTTTGTGCAACACAGCAGCACTTAATGTGAGAGAGGATGTTTTGATGGAATGACCATCAAACCTATTGTTCTTCCCAGTTAGAATTAAAGCTAGAATTTCTAAATCTGGTTCAGCATTGTTGTCTACAGTAGGACTGGGACAACACAGATAGTCATTAATCAACTTAGGGGTGAAATCCAAAGTTACACCTCTCAAAAACACTCTTCCATACTTAGGATTACCCTCTTCAAAGACACCACTGCTTAAATTGGAATAGAATTCTTTTACAACAGCAGGGTAATAGGAGTCTGCATAACAAACAGTTTTGGCTAATCCAACAGCAGAGAGTAATTTCTCAACATACACCTGTATGTGAGGATAGCTAACTAAATTAAGCCTTCTTTCACACAGAATTTCCTTACTAGCCATTCCCCTAAACCTCCTATATGTTGTCCTACTCCAGAAACGAGGATCAACATTATTGATTGTTGGAACATACTCAAACTTAGCAATAACAGGGTCATTATCAAAATTCCTTCTAGCACGCTTCTTAGTGCGCTTAATTTTGGGTGAGGAAGACTCACTTACCTTTGATTTGGAACCTTGACGTGATGGAGATTTATTCAGAAAATCTCTGAGGGTGCAATCATCATCAGAATTGGGGTTTTTGGACATGGTTGCAACTAAGGGTTGGAAGTGAGCTTTGAACCTAGCACTGGGTTTTTGACAGTGAGCCTAGGGTTTTTGACAGTTTAGAGAGAGAGAGAGATATTCTGTAAATTGGAGTTGATTTTGGATAGTAAAAGAAGTTTGTATAAATAGCAATAAAGACCATATCTTTTTGAAATTGGAAATAGATACATGCAAATCAATTAAGGGACAGATTTTGGCTTAAAAATAGGAAGTATTTTATCAACAGAATTTTGAAAAATAAATCATACTATGATCACGAAAGAAACAGTTGGCATTAAGATAAATTCAGCCAATTAAACAGATAAACATTCCTTTTTCAAAACAGATTCATCCAAAATTTGAAAAATCAAAAATTGAAGCTTTAAGGAAATTTGACTTGATTCAAGATAAAGAACACTTAAACAGATATCTAACTTTTAGGAGAACAAAACAAAATCTAGCTATTTACTCAAGAAAAGATGTTTATCAAAGAATAACTCTAATAAAGATTAAATTTTAGGAGCTTAAATTGAGCAAATCCGTTTTTATTTCTACACAAAAACTAGTTTGATGACCTCAGCAAGGAAAGAGTATAAGTGATGTCAAAATTTTACAAGACTTTGTCTTGACAGCTATAACAGAGACTGAGGTTTCAACTGATGTTTCAACTGAGCTTGCAACCAGTATTTTTAACACGAGGTTTCAACTGATGTTGCAACTGAACTTCCAACCAACTATAGAGAGTGTGAGGTTTCAACTGATGTTGCAACTGAACTTGCAACCATCATATAAAATTGCACTTTGTGCTTGCAACTCTATTACCAGAGAGGTTTTTTTAAGGACAAGTTACCTCACATCTGTTTTTGAGACACCAAAAAAGCGGCTTTTTCAAGACAAAAACATCATAGCTCAAAATAAGACTTTAACCTTAGAAATAAAACTTATTAAAGGTACTCAATACAGACATATTTAGCAAAAGTATTCAATTAGATTGATAATGACATACCCCTATGTCACTTCTTAATGATTCAAACTTGTTTGTATCAAGGGGCTTTGTGAAAATATCTGCTAGTTGTCTTTCAGTTGAAACATGTTCTAAAATTAAGCTCTTTTCTTCAACTAGTTCTCTAATAAAATGATGCCTTAGATCAATATGTTTGGTTCTGGAATGTTGAACTGGATTTTTGGCTAAATCTATAGCACTTTTGTTATCACAAAACAGAGTTAATATCTCTTGTTTAACATTATAATCAGTTAACATTTGTTTCATCCAAATTAGTTGAGTGCATCCACTTCCAGCTGCAACATATTCTGCCTCAGCAGTAGATAAAGATATGCAATTTTGCTTTTTACTGAACCAAGAAACAAGATTATTTCCAAAATAAAAACAACCACCAGAAGTACTCTTTCTGTCATCTATGTTTCCTGCCCAATCTGCATCACAGTAGCCACTAAGAAAATGGTTTGTATCTTTAGAATACCATAGGCCTAGATGAGGTGTTCCTTTTACATACCTTAGAATTCTTTTGACAGCTAGAAGATGAGGTTCTAAAGGATTTGCTTGATATCTGGCACAAACTCCTACACTTAAGCAAAGGTCTGGTCTACTAGCAGTTAAATACAGCAAACTTCCAATCATGGATCTATAAAGACTGGGACAAACACTTTTTCCTCTATCATTTTTAGACAGTTTAAGGGTAGTACTCATAGGAGTTCTCTTTTCTTTACTCTCACTTAGACCAAACTTCTTAACAAGATTGTCTGCATACTTGCTTTGACATAGAAAAATCCCTTTCTCATTCTGTTTAACTTGCAATCCTAGAAAGTAAGTCAATTCACCTCCCCCACTCATTTCAAATTCATTTTTCATATCAGAAATGAATTCTTCAATCCTCTTATTAGAAGATGAGCCAAACACAATGTCATCAACATATATTTGAGCAACAATTATATCCTTTGTAGTTTTCTTTGTAAACAGAGTTTTATCCACTCCCCCTCTTTTAAAACCTTTTTCAAGCAAAAACTTGGTCAATCTATCATACCAAGCTCTAGGGGCTTGCTTAAGACCATACAAGGCCTTTTTCAGCAAATAAACATGTTCAGGAAAGTTAGGATCTTCAAATCCCTTAGGTTGACAGACATAAACCTCTTCATTAATCACACCATTAAGAAAAGCACTCTTTATGTCAAGTTGAAACAGTTTAAAATCATACAGACATGCAAGAGATAGTAGCATTCTAATGGATTCAATTCTAGCTACAGGAGCAAAGGTTTCATCAAAGTCAATTCCCTCAATTTGTGTATAACCCTGAGCTACCAACCTAGCTTTATTCCTGATAATCACTCCATCTTCATCACTTTTATTTCTAAAAATCCATTTAGTCCCTATAACATTTTTATTAGAAGGTCTGGGTACTAAAGTCCATACATCATTTCTCTCAAATTGGGCCAATTCATCCTGCATAGCTAAAATCCATTCACTATCTTCTAGAGCTTCTTTTATATTCTTAGGTTCTAACTGAGAGATATAACAAGCAAAGTGAACAACATTATTTCTTTTACCTCTGGTTTTCATACCTGATGTAACTTCTCCTATGACATTGTCAAGAGAATGATTTTTCTGAGTCCTTACATATCGAGGCCTGCTACTTGACTGAGCATGAGAACTTTCTTCTTCTTCTTCAGATTCAGCAGCATTCTGGGTTTCAACTGTGGTTCCAACCTCAGTTCCAACCTCAGTTGTAACCTCAGTTGCAACTGGACTTCCAACCACTCTGGAACTTCCCGTTTGTTGAGTTTCTTCTTTCTCTTTTTCTGTAGTCTCAGCCTGTTCATCATCACCTGTAATCTCATCAATAGTTTTTAGGTCATCAAATAACACATTATAAGATTCCATAACACAGTTTGTTCTTTGATTGAAGACTCTAAATGCTCTACTATTCTGAGCATAACCAAGAAAAATCCCTTTATCACTTTTAGAGTCAAATTTACCAAGATGCTCTCTATCTCTGAGAATGTAACAAACACATCCAAAAACTTGAAAATACTTTACATTGGGTTTTCTACCTTTCCATATTTCATAAGTTGTCATGGAAGTACCTTTAGTAATATAAACTCTATTAACTATATGACAGGCAGTATTAACAGCTTCAGCCCAAAATCTATTGGCAAGTTTCTTAGAGTTAAGCATTACTCTAGCCATTTCCTGAATGGTTCTATTTTTCCTTTCAACTATGCCATTTTGCTGTGGAGTCTTAGGAGCAGAGAACTCATGACATATTCCTAAGGAGTTGCAGAATTCTTTAAACCTGATATTTTCAAATTCAGTTCCATGATCACTTCTAATCCTAGCAATATTACCACTAGTGGAACCTTTTTCAACTTGCAGTTTTAAGCACAGAGTTCTGAATAGTTCAAAAGTTTCAGACTTATCCTTTAAGAACACTACCCAAGAGTATCTAGAGAAATCATCTACAACTACTAGAATGTACTTCTTACCACCTATACTAGCAGTTTGCATAGGACCCATCAAGTCAATGTGAAGAAGTTCTAAGACTCTTTTAGTGTAGATTAGACTAGTACTTTTGTGTATACTTTTGGTTTGTTTGCCTATAGCACAATCACCACAGACACTTTGAGTTTTAGCACTAAGTTTAGGAATTCCTCTTATCAATTCCTTTTTAACAAGCTTATCTAAAGTTTTGTAATTCACATGCCCAAGCCTTTTATGCCAAATATCTGCATTATTAGTAATAGCTTGATTACACCTACTTTGAGGCAATTCTTTTTCAGCTTTTTCAAACACATAGCAACTGTTGGTTGATCTAACTCCAGTCATGATTAAATCATTGTTAAGATTAGTAATTAGACACCTTTCTTTGTCAAATTTAACAGTCATTTCATTATCACAGAGTTGACTGATACTAATAAGATTAGCTTTTAGACCATCTACAAGAAAAACATCCTCAATATCAGGCATTCCAGGTTTGTTTAAGGTACCTTTACCAATAATTTTACCTGTATCTCCTCCTCCAAACACAACAGTGTTACCTGTAAGAATGGTGACATTTTTTAGGAGGCTTGCAGTACCTGTCATATGCTTAGAGCATCCACTGTCAAAATACCAATCATTAGAAGTAACAGCATTCAAAGAGTTGATAACAGCTTTGTTGTTAGCAACTAAGGTTGCTTTTTCTTTAACTTTCCAAACCCATTTCAAATTTTTATTGACAGAAGCCAACCAGGTTTTCTGGGAAATATACTTTCTGTTTCTTTTTAAATAACACTGGATTTCAGAATGACCAGGTTTTTTACAGAAATTGCACAATTTCAACCTAAAGTTATTCAGTTTGTTCATGGTTGCAACTTTGGTTGTAACTGAGCTTCCAACCTTCTTTACATAAACCTGAGTTTTATTCCTGGTTGCAACTCTGGTTGCAACTGAGCTTCTAACCTTGTGATCAAAATCATGAGTTTTAGCTTTAGCAACAGCTTTAATAAAAGTAGTTTTTCCTGTACTCTTACCACCATAGTAACCTAGACCACTGATATCTTTGGATCCTCTAGAATATGACAGCATGTCATCTAATTTATCTGAAGCAGAGACATTCAGCAATTTTATTATCTTTTTAGTTTCAGTAAGTTCAGCCAGTTGTAATTTAAGCTTCTCAGTAAGATTTTTAACCTCATCCTTTAGATCAACATTCAGCTTGCTTATGATCAAACATTGTTTACTCAGACATTTATACTTTTCATACAGAACAAGGTATTGCTTAGTAATGTTTTCATCAGAAGGCTCTTCCTCATCACTGCTATATGTTTCACAGGCAGTTGTAACTGGGGTTGAAACATGCTCACAGTCACTTTCATAAGTAGGTTCTTTTTCAGTGATTATTCCCATGAAATTAACAAAATTTGAACCATCCTCTTCATCACTGTTATTCTCAGAATCACTATCACTATGAGTGGTTATATAAGCATTTTTGTTTCTTTTTAAAGTGTTTGCACACTCAGCCTGAATATGACCAAAACCTCTACATTCTCTACACTGAATCTCTTTAGATTTGTATTCTTTGTTATCCTTTTCTTTGGAATTCCACTTTCCTGTAGAGTTATTATTGAATCTAGACTCTGTCTTAAACTGGTTATCCTTTTTCTGAAAGTTTTTAGATGAACCAGTATCATCCTCCTTTTTCTTATAAAACTTCTTGTACACCTTTTTTGCAAAGAAAGCTAGTTGTTCTTCATCACTCATTTTATCACAGGTATTAGATTCAGATTTCTTAGCTTGAAATGCTATTCCCTTTTCTGGTCTTTTATGTTTGAAGAATTTCAGTTCATGTGTACTAAGATTTCCTATGAGTTCTTCAAGTTTAAGATTATCTAAGTCAGTTGATTCTTCAATAGCTGTGACCTTAATTTCAAACCTTTCTGGGAGTGACCTAAGAGTTTTCTTAACAAGCTTAGCATCACTGTATTTTTCACCTAATGTTCCAGCTTGGTGAGCAATGTGGCAGATTCTACCATTAAATTGTTCAATGTTTTCATCTTCCTCCATTCTTAAGTTCTCAAATTGGGTAGTTAACTGTTGAAGTTTGAAAGCTTTTACTTTAGTTGTTCCTTCAAAAGTAACTTGCAAAATATCCCATGCTTCTTTAGCTGTTTCACAATGAGAGATATACCTGAATACGCTGAGAGTTACACCAGCAAAAATCAAGTTTATGGCTGTTGAGTTGGCACTTGATTTTCTGTCTTCTTCAGCAGACCATCTGTCTTCAGGTAAGAGAATCAGTTCTCCTTCATTATCCATGGTAGTTGGAGCCTCCCATCCATACATAACAGTCTTCCATGCATGTTCATTCTGCTGTTTGATGAAGGACCTCATTCTAATTTTCCATACTCCATAGTTTACTCCTCCTTCAAGCAATGGAGGTTTGTTGAAGGCGTTTCCTTCCCTCATTAAGTCCATTGTTACTAGAACACAGGATCCACACTAAGTAAGATCTAGTGTGAAGCTCTGATACCAATTGAAATTCCTATCCGTTGTTCTAGATGCAGTTTTGCAGTAAGGTTCCAAGTGGGGTTGGAACTGCAGTTGAAACCAAGTGTATAAGGTTCCAAGTGAGGTTGGAACTGCAGTTGGAACCAAGTGTATTAATGGACAGAACTGTTTTAAAATTAAATGTACTTGGAAATAATTCACACGCACATTTAACAACGGAGTTCACCTGACTAGGCTACGTCTCCGGGGCACTTACCCAGATTATGATATTATAAAAAGCTTACAATATATGACTCAAGTCTTAATGAAAAACTTAGACTCCCTCTACGTTTTTCTGCCTATCACTATATTGCTCCTACTCTATAACTATCACTTATAAATCAATGGCATCCCACCATTGTTTTTCTTTTTAAAGCTCACGTGTATTCTCTCTAGAAAATAAGTTCTTTATAATTTAGAACACACACATTTACAAGCTTAGTTATCAACTATATAAAGAGAACAAATCAATCTTCTTTCTTCAAGATCTTTTGTGATTGCTTTGACTCTATTTGATTGGCTTCAATCTTCCCAATCAATGCGTGATTCTTCAGCGTGGATTAACTCCAATCATCATTGGTTGATACCTGATTGATAACTAGCTTGATTGTAGGAATTAGTATTTGCATATGACAAGGAAACATATGAAGATAATATCCTTTAGAGATAATATCTTCCCATATAAATATGAAACACTTAACTCCATATTTCATTCAATCTTTACACAATTCATACTGAATATAGATAAGGAATAAAGATTGAAACATGTGATAAGGACAAGCATAAGAATAGAGATTTATATTTAAAAGGAAACATAACCTTATAAACTAATCTCTTTATATCTTGTAGAAAACATCTTTCCTTAACACATTAATATTCTCAATAAACACATATAAACGATTAAGACCTTATGAGAATATATCCTACATACTTTAAAACAAATGATAAACATTAAACAAGTAGTAATGTAGAATAATGAAACAAGACAGAATTCTGCTTCGCAGTAGGTTTGAACTCGTGGTTGCAACTGAGGTTGCAACATTACTTGAAACCTGTCAACACAGGTTGTAACTGAGGTTGCAACTAGTACTTGAAACCTAATACTACTAACTTGGTAGGTTGTAACTGAGGTTGCAACTTGTACTTGGAACCTGTCAATCCTGTCTTAGTTCTTAATAACAGTTAGGATTTATTTAGTAAAAACCAATAGACAATTAACAATATTTAGACCAGAAATCTGGTCCTAACAGAGCCTAAACATGTAAAATTGATGTTAATCAACTTATATTTAGGAAAAAATATAGAGAAATTGATACGGTTGCTCTAGTGGATACTAGAGACGTAGTGTATACTACAAAAAGTCATAGCCTTACCAATAAAAAATTTAAAAAATTACAAAAAAATTAATTCAATAAAGAAATCATCAACACTTCTCCAATATTACAAAAAAAGATTCCAATCCGGAATGGCCAAATCTGTTAGAAATCTGTCGCTAAATGACCATATATGTCAGTAAAATTGAAATTCGTCGCCATACCGTCCCTCATTCGGACGTTGCGAAGTAAAATCTGTCACTAATTTCGTCTGTGATCTAAAATTTTTTTTGTACGTAGTGGACCTAAAAAAGTCATAGCCTTACCAAGATTGGCCAATACCTACAGTTATAGTGAAATAGAGAGATAACTTAATTGTATAGGTATTGATTAACACCTAATTGCAACCGTAGTATCTAGATAATTATAGTAATATAAAGTAAAACATAAATAAGAAAGAAGTTATTTCTCCTAACATTGGGATTTTAGTTTAATTATTAACCTTGACAATGTATATCAAATTTCAGTTAGATATTATACATTGTATCAGATCTTATTATGTGATTATTAGGGGCAATTAACATAAACATACCCTAAAAAGTTACATTATTAAAAACATATCTTCAATTAATAATAATAAAAATCTGTAATATTTACTCTCTCTCTTCCTCTCACTCAATCTCTTTCTCCTCTCTCTCCTCATTTCACTCACTCTCCGATCTATCTTCTCCTCCTTCTTTCTCTCTCCAATCTCTCTCTCCTACTCCTTCTTTCTCCCTTCCATCTATCCTCTTTCTTTTCTCTTTCCGATCTCTCTTATCATCTTTGATCTTTCTCTCACTCTCCCTCTCTCTCTCTCCGATCTCTCTTTTCGGTGGAGATTGAGATGGAGACATCCGTCGGAGTGGGTGGCGAGGGTGTAGAGCGAGGTCAAAAACTCGAGGTCAATGACGATGGAGATGCTGTCGTCGAATAAGAGGCGCACGACGGCGACGTGAAAGTTCGAGATCAGAGGACGGGTAAGAGTTGGATTTATTAACTATTGTATACGTTTGAAAAATAAGTGTATTGACTTCTTGAATTAAGTGTATGGAGTTGAAAATTATAGATATAAATTTTATAAATAAGTATATGAATTTGTAAATTGGGGTATGAACTTTACGAATTAAGGTATGGACTTTTAGAATAAAGGTATGAACTTTTGGAATAAGTGTATGAAAAATTTCTATATAAAACTTCATATCATTATTTTGTGCAACTCATATCCTAATTTTTTAAGTTCATACACTAATTATAAAATTTCATATTCTAATTTTAAAACTTCATACCCTAATTATAAAACTTCATACCCTAATTTTAAAACTTCATACCTTAATTTTCAAACTTCATACCCTAATTTTAAAACTTCATACCCTAATTATAAAACTTCATACCCTAATTTTAAAACTTCATACCCTAATTTTAAAACTTCATGCCCTAATGAACTGCCATGTGTAAACAAGCATATACTACTAATTCATAGAGTTCATATTCTAATTATAAAACTTTATACCCTAATTAACTGCAAAACACAAACATTAAGAAAGTGTCTCCTTGCAAGTTTTATTGCTATGTCCTTGCTGATGGCATCGCGAACATGTGGCCCCATGTGAACATGTGAAAATTGGGGTATGAACTTTCGAAATAAGAATATGAACTTTACGAATTAGGGTATGACATCTACAAATTATAGTATGACCTTGAAAATGGGTATGAATTCTGTAAATTGAGGTATGAACTTTTGAAATAATGGTATGACCTTCTATTTTTACTTTTTCGGTGGGATATGGAGGGGCAGAAAAATTTGATGATTCTATTTATATGTATCTATATGTGTGTTATGTATTTATATATATGTATCAATATGTGTGTCGATATTTATATATAAATATATATATATATATATATATATATATATATATATATATAGATATACCGATATGACGTGAGAGATAGAGAGAGAAACTATGACAATGAGCCGTCGCCGGAGAGGCAACGACCATTTCCGGAGAAGAGAGAGAGGGAGAGAGGAGAGAGAAAGATGGGGTTCTATGTATAAACATGAAAGAGTGTTACATGAAATTAGAATAATAGGATGACATCACCAAATTATGTTTTTGATAGTTAAAAAGTTTAGGCTATGTTTTTGTTAATTTAATTGTAAAAGTGATATGTTTTGTTAATTTATCCTTATTATTATAATTGACACTTCCCGCAAGGCGACATGATCATATTCTACAATATTGTGATAAACATCTTGAAAACAATTTTCTCGAAACCATATGAGCTTTCTATTGTAACAATATTATTCCATTTATAGGATAAGTGACTGCCCCTCACACGTGTTTATTTACGTGCGAGGGTTTCGTAGGAGCACATGACTTGACTTAGTATTTCTTGAATTAGTTACCCAAGTTATCGATAGTGGTTACTACTGCGTATTAATTAAATAAATAAGGAGGGTGGTCGTAGTTGCCTTGTCAATCAAACGATTCGATTTCTCTAACTTAAACTTAAAAACTCAGCTTATAATATTATACTTTAGATTATAATATGTTAATAACTTATTCGAATGCAAGATCTATAATTAATAACTAACTTTAATACGTTATTAATGTGTTTTAGGTGATTAACATGCAAGATCACGAGTTATAATGCCAACACTGAATTAAAACAAGTTAAAGCAGCAAGAAAAGTAAAAGAGAGCGAATAAAACAACGATATATTGAAGTAAAATCAACAAACTTACAATAACCGTATTAAAAGCAATGTATTTGTGCACCAAAACTCATTTTTTTTCTCTCCTATGGGGAGTTTTTGGATGAAAAGATGCTGATTATTGTTAATGACGTGTTTAAAGTCGGAATAAAAGGTTTAAATATCAAAAACTTAACAAACTATATCTTTTTCAAAATTACAAATTTGATCCGCCATAACCGATCAAGCTAACCGGTTATGCCTAACAGGTTAAGCTGACCGGCGAGGTATTCTTCTGAAATATTCTTCTCTTTGACTGGTTAAGCTGACCATTTTTTGGATTTTATTGGTTTTTCAATTTTTTTGGGTTTTCGTTTTTATAAAAATAAAAATGAAAGGGGGTTTCAATTACATAAAATTACTAAAAAATTAATTTGCCCACCCCTTTATCTAAAGTCTACCGTTGCAATTAAGTGTTACTAATTAAGTAGAGTAGCTGCTCAATCCAACTGTCGAGTTAAGTAGCTCTAGGGATTGCAATTTTTCGGGTTTTGACCAGACTTGACCCGACTCAACTCGTCCCGTTTCGGATAAAAGTGCAATTCTATTTGGGTCGGATATAAATGGGTAAAAATGCAAATGAAAAAAATGCAACTTAAAAGTGCAAGTTAATATAATACTCTTTCTATCTCTCATATACATTAAATTCTCTTTATTATAGTAATAGACAACATACATTTAAATGGTTAAACGTGTAATTTAAAAAATCTTATATTCTCAATTCTTATTTAATAGTTTGGGAAGCCCTAATATGTTTAGATACCTACGTAAAATTATACTTATTATCTAAAATCTTATATTCTCAATTCTTATTTAATAGTTTGGGAGGCCCTAATATGTTTAGAATAAATTTTGGGGATTTTTTATTACTTAATTCGGATACAATAAATTACATTGGTGAATATTAAAAAGATAGCGAATGCAGTAATAAATTCTTATTGTCCAGATTGTACAAATAAAAGTTTTAAGTTACTTATATAAACTAGGTTTAAAATTTTTAGAGAGATCCGAACCCATGACCTTGCAAAGTGAGAAGAACTTAGCCACAAAACTCTTACAATTAAACCACACTTTGAAATATGCTATTAAGCCTCGTTTGTTTTAGTGTAAAATCTCGATAAACAAACCATTACGGGTAAATCAAATATTAAAAGCGATTGGTTGAGTAAATGTAACTATTTAGTAAAATCTTTCATCCAAATCAAGGAATAATGGGAGAAAGGTATACAATAGCAAAAAAAGGGAAACATTTACTCCAATGTTAACGCCCAATAGGCTAATGCTATATAAAGTTTTTTTTGTAATCAATGCTATATATATATTATATAGCTTCCACCAAATATATTTCAACTACCCAATCAAATATAACTACAATGATACTATTATTATACTTTGATAAGGATATGCAGAAGTAAATTAATAAGAAAGCATTCGAAATAAAAACATTTACTTTTGAATATACCTTTTACATATATAGATACTTTTTTATATATATAAACTAGTGCGGAAGACCCACTATTTCAGTCATAAAAATGGCGAACGGTCGAAACGACTTTATTACATCTGAAATATCAAAAACAATAAAAAAAAAAAATCAAGAATTAATACAAGTGCTAACGAAATAAAATAATTTATTTGTTACATTTGTCCTTCTACAGACTTCATATTGTTCCTCCAAACATTTACATGTCTTATGACATCATATATGTTGATATCGCCAGTTTTTTACGAAACATTTATTTTTGGAGAGACAGACTTCTCATCGAGTATATCGAGTATATGTTAGTAGCAATTCTTAAATCACTAATTTGGGTTGGCTAGAAGAGTACAACAGAGGTCCCTAAATGTTAAATTAGTAAGACTGACAGTAACCTCTATCGGGGTGACACCACACAAATTAAGTTGATCTAAATATTGTTATTATATATTAGGATACAAAACTATGACCATACACCAACTTAATCCAAAGAGTCCTAAAAGAACTTACTTGATATTTTATGATTTTACCGATTTTTAATCTTGAGGCTAAACCAGAGATTTAAGGAGTTGCAAGACGAACACGTGTGTATGAATATATACATACATACGTATATGCACGTGTATTTTTATTTAAATTATGATTTTAATTTAATCGATGTAATTTTTATCTTATATCAAATCAGGTTTGAATGAATAATTGTTTACATTGTTTGAAATTAGGTGTTTAATTTGAGCTATTTCTGTTATTCTGTATTTTGATTAAAAAATTAGTTTAATTTCTTCATCCTCTCCTTTTCGGTTCCTTTGAATTTGACCCATTGTTCTATGAAAACGGAGTCGTTTCCCCTACAGAAAACATCCATCCTCTCCTCTTTTGTGGTTGCTCTTATATATTGAGTCTTATTTGCATTTCTCTGCAAGGAAATTAAGTGTTCCTTTTCCTAGGTTAATTATATCCCTTTTCACTATCTTTTGTAATATTTTTATTTCTTTAAGAAAGTTATGAGGGCTTTCTCTCTTTCTTCCCCAGTTTCACAGAAGAATCTTATTTTCTGATAAGCGTGACTGGTCTTTGTCGGTGAGGAACAAGCTTAATATTGTATGTCAAACTAGTGGCAATGTAGCAGAACCTAACCCATTATCATCTGTTTTAACCATGGGATCGTCAGAAGTGGTAATAAATGATCGTTGGAGTCGGAAAAATTCTCTTCCTCATGGTGAAATTGGAATTGTCCAATTTTATAAAGGAAAGAATATTTTTGTTACTGGTGCAACTGGTTTTTTGGCAAAAGGTATTTATTCTTTCCAATCGTCTACTTGACTCTTTTGTTTTTCTAAATTGTGGATCTCTAAAGCTATGGAATTTTAGTTAAACATCTCTTCACTGTCCAAGAACGAAATATCAACTGAATGCTAATCAAAATATGTGTTTAATAAAGTAAAAGTTACGTTGTTGCTGAAGTCACTGCGTTGTTGGAATTTTTTTGGACATATTTTCTTCATCACTATGAAAACATTATCTGCCAATAATATCTAGTGACTAATTCTTTTTTAACTTCAGTTTTTATTGAGAAAATATTGAGGACAATGCCTGATGTGGGTACAAAATTTGTCCTGATCATGTCGAAAAGCAAGGAAGCTGCAATGCAGAGATTAGAAAATGAGGTAAGCCTAAGTTATGGATGATTATTTAATTTGAATCTTACATCGTTGGTATATTCGTTTTAATACAATTTAATCGATATTTGTGCATTATGTAGATCATAGATGCTGAATTGTTCAAGTCTCTGCGACAAATCTATGGAAAATCTTATAGGGATTTTATGATTGGCAAGTTGGTTCCTGTATTGGGAAATATTATTGTTAACTCTGCTGCTAATACCACTTTTGATGAAAGGTAGGCTAATGCCATCCTTCAATTTCTTCTTTAGTGATGATTATTTCTCTAAACATGAAAAAAAAAGTGTTTATAAAACTATTGCAGATATGATGTGTCTCTGAACATAAATATGGGAAGTCCTATTCGGCTTTTGAATTTTGCGAAGAACTGCAGGAAACTCCAGCTCTTTCTCCATATATCAACTGGTAATCAACAAAATTCTATATAGTTTTTTGTTTACTGCAAATAAAAGTAATGTATTGGTTCAAACCATTGTATTAATTAATTGAAAAGAAATAAATAATATATTCATGATCTGTCACTTGGTGTAGTTTATGCTAATAGACAAAGACATGGAATAATAAATGAAACTCTATTGGGCTTGGGATATAGCGCAGCGAGTGACAATTTTTTTACAATTGAGAATGAAGAAAAGTTGGTTTTAGATACAAAGGAAACTTTCGATGACAACACTCTACCAAGAAAACTGAAGGAACTAGGAACGAAGAGGTAAATAATCGTATTTCCAATTTCTGTTCCAAAAACATTCAGTTCCTTAAGATCTACAAATATTCTCATTTTGATCGGTTTAATATAATTTATTTTAAATTTAAATATATCGAGCAATGTTTTAGAACGCAAGGCATCACTCAAGCGGTATTTTATGAGATTTACCGAAACATAATTACCGACGCTAAAAGAGTAAACTTTACGGATAAAATTATATATTCTTATATAAAATTTGATATAGCAAAACCTCATAACAATCAAGACATCATGCCTACAGATTAATCAACCAACATACCCAATTAACGATATCAAAGGCGTGTGTTGCACGGAAGCGTCGAACGAACATAAATAAACAATCAAGCGTAATTAAAACTAAGACACCAAATTTGACGTGGTCTCCAAGAATTATAAACAATTGTGATCCTTCATTAATCCACGTGAGAGAGATTAATTTTTCATTATTTAAACATGAGTATAATCATTCAAAACGTCCTAATCCACAAACAAAATCAATATCAATAACTTATATCATGTTCAAGATGTAAATGTTACAAAACATTTCAACCTCAATCCCATCAATAATATTTAAAACTCACATCTCTCTCTTCTCTTTCTCCCTGTCTCAAGAAAACCATACACACATTACAATAGCCAATCAAGAGGTCTAGTATTAAACCGAAAATGAAACAAATCATATGTCTATTTTTGATAAAATAGGAAATACATTTCATAATTTTAATTCTATTTAAAATAGGTAATAAATCAAATCGTAAAGTCATAACGTCAAATATTTAGATACAAATCAAATCTCCACCGAATCAGTCAAACCATCTAAAATTTCATTATAGAATTTAAGCTAATTTCTAACATCATAGACACTAATAGGAGAAAAAAAATCTAAGTCAGTCGCATCAAATGTATGGAATCAATTGTGAAAAGTGTGTACTTGAACAAAACACATAATTGCAAATTAAAATTTCATAATCCAAATTAAAACCAATTGTCTGGAATCAATTGTGCAAAAGTATGTACTTGAACAAAACACATAATTGCAAATGCCGCAACGTAAATCTGAATCATCCTTTAAAGCGTTTATTCTCTCCTGAAAGAAGATCATGCATGTCATAACAGATGACTATCAACTTCATCGTTGCCAACAATAATATTGACGTCAGTATCACTATCATCATCATTCAAAATTGGTGATGCTTCACAATTACGTAATCATTATTTTCATGGACATTAACACGATCAACATTAGTGCCATTTCCACTCCCAACACTAGATTGATGACGGATTCTTTTCTCTAAAAAAATCATACAAATCATTAATTATATTTATTGTTATTTCGTATTTCATGCCAATTAAATTCAGAATTACTGAAAACGGCAAATGAAAACCAATTCTATTTTTTTTTCACTCTAATTCCTGATATTTGGAAGTGAATACTGTAAGTCTATTATAACTTATATAATTATGTTACAAACATAATAACCTAGGATCTTATTCCTACATGATGATATACATTTAACGTTACGAAAAATACGTCTAAACGCATACCTTGAGCCATGGGAATGTTTGTGAGCTCGGTACTTGAACACGGACTTGATTGTTGAGTTTCTCCCACTTACCTATACTATTTCTTATAATTTTTGGTGTGTCTCAAAGTGATGGATTTGAGTCCTTTATAGAGGTGGGGAGATGACTCAACCTGATGAAAAGACTTTCTGATCTCAACCATCCATCATGGTAGGATCAATCTTGACCATCCATAATGTCAAGACATGAAAGGTTGTAACTCACCATTCATTACCACTAAGTCATAAACATTTTAACCTATGAATGTCAAAAGACCACACTAATGACCAAGAATTTATGTATTGTAACTCTTGGTAATGGGATTAATTCTTACATTCTCCCACTTGGTCTATTGAACATCTCATAAGCAACCATAAGAGCACAATTATAATATGACATCCTTTTCTAAACAAATCGTCAGTAAGAGTCATGGCGGTTCCATACTACATCAAGAGTATGGTTCCTTCCATGTACTACTATACTAACAATTTATCTTGAAAAACATTTAATGTGAGTTATCTTGTAATAGTCCCATAATGTCTCTGAGGAAAGACTATTTCTGTCACATAAATAATACATGCATGTAAAACATAACGTTAACAGAAATTATATTTATTCAGAAATTTAGTAATGATATCAAAATGTATCAAACATATAAGCACTAAGCAAAACCACCCATTAAACTTTAAATGCTACTACCAAGACTCATATCTTCAACATGTTTAATGAATGTCTCTGGTGGTAGGCCTTTTATTAGTGGATCTGCTATATTAACACTTGTACCAATGTGTTCAATTGATACTTTTTTCTTCTGAACATCCTCCTTAACCGACAGATACTTCATATCAATGTGCTTTGCAACTTTTGAATATCTGTCATTCTTTGAAAAGAATACCGCAGCAGCGTTATCACAATAAATTTTCAGTGGCTTGGAGATGGAGTCAACCACTGCCAAAGCTGAAATAAAGTTACGCAGCCATAAACCATGATTTGAAGCTTCATAATAGGATATAAACTCAGCCTCCATGGTGGATGTTGCTAGGGTACCTTCCTTAGCACTTTTCCATGAAATGGCTCCTCCGGCTAGACGGTAAATATAGCCAAAAGTGCTTACCCTAGTATCATAACAACCACCATAATCTGAATCTGTAAAGTCAACCACTTCAAGGTGATCGGTTTTTTTATAAGTGAGCATGTGATCTTTGGTTCCTTGCAAGTACCTCAATACTTTCTTTCCATCTTTCCAATGATCCAGTCCCGGATTGCTTTGGTATCTTCCTAGCATCCCAACAACAAAACTAATATCTGGTCTTGTACAGACCATAGCATACATTAAGCTCCCAACCATAGAGGCATAAGGAATGTTTTTCATACTGTTACGTTCGAGTTCATTTTGGGGACATTGACTTAAGCTGAACGTGTCTCCCTTTTGTCTGGGAACAACAGTAGAACTACAATTCCGCATATTATATCTTTCTAGAATTTGAGTAATGTAGGATTTTTGAGACAATCATAACAATTCAGGTGATCTGTCACAGAATATTTCAATTCCAATCACGAAAGATGCCTCTCCCATATCTTTCATCTAAAAATTCTTAGAAAGAAAATTCTTAGTTTCGCGTAATAAACTAAGGTCACTGCTGGCTATAAGTAAATCATCGACGTATAGGACTAAAAACATAAACTTGCTCCCACTCGTCTTAAGATATATACACCGATCAACAGTGTTTTCTTTAAATCCAAAAGACGTGATGGTATCGTGAAACATAAGATACCACTGGCGAGAAGCTTGTTTTAGTCCATAGATTGATTTCTTTAATATACAGACCATGTTTTCCTTTCCTTCTTTTATGAAGCCTTCTGACTGTGCCATATAAACTTCTTCTTCTAAACTCCCATTTAGAAAAGCTGTTTTAACATCCATTTGATGTAACTCTAAATCAAAATGAGCTACCAAGGCTAAAATGATTCTCAACGAGTCTTTCTTTGAAACTGGACCAAATGTCTCATTGTAATCAACACCTTCTCGTTGACTAAATCCTTTCGCAACAAGTCTAGCTTTATGTCATTCGATATTGCCTTGTGAGTCGCATTTGGTTTTAAAAACCCATTTACAACCTACTCGTTTTTTCTCTTTTGGCAATTCGACCAACTCCCAGACTTTATTGTAGCGCATGGATTCTATTTCATCTTTCATAGCATCCATTCATTTTGCAGATTCAGTACAACTAACAGCTTGAGAAAATGTAACCGGGTCATCTATATCTCCAATGTCTGTTTCTTGTAAATACACCTCATAGTCTTCGGAGATAGCAGATCTCTTACTTCTTTGAGATCTTCTTAATTCTTCCCCTTGAGGTGTATTCTTAACAGTATCATTGGAAATTGTGATTTTGTGGAATAACGAGTTGCTGATCATTTACTTGTCGTTCAATGTTGATTGGATCAACACGGTTAGGAACATCAAGTTCTTGATGAGATTCAGGTAACAAAATTGGTACCCTACTCTCTTGAATGATTGCATCGCTAACTTGAGTATTACTCCCACTGACTTCGCCGTTTTCAAGAAATTTGGCGTTTCCGGTTTCCATTATTCTTGTAGTTTGGTTAGGACAATAAAACCTATAACCTTTAGACTTTTCTGGATACCCAATAAAATAACAAGTTATTGTTTTTGGATCCAATTTCTTTTCTTGTGGATTATAAAAACTTGCTTCTGTTGGGCATCCCCAAACACGTAAATGTTTTTGGGAAGGTTTCCAGCCTTTCCACAGTTCAAAAGGTGTTTTTGGAACTGCTTTGCTAGGAACCCTGTTTAAAACATACACAGCGGTTTTAAGTGCATGCATCCATAAGTATATAGGCAAATTAATATTATTAATCATACTCCTAACCATCTCTAATAAGGTACGGTTGCGCCTTTCAGCTACACCATTTTGCCAAGGTGATCCTGGCATTGTGTATTGTGCACATATTCCTAATCGTTCAAGGAGTTTAGCAAAAGGACCGGGGTGTTGCCCCGTCTCGTTATATTGACCATAAAATTCACCACCTCTATCGGATCTTATTATTTTCACTTTTCTATGTAATTGCCTTTCTACCTCAGTAATAAATACTTCAACAGCATTTATAGATTGAGATTTGTCATGCAATAAATAAAGATAGCAATAGCATGAAAAATCATCGATAAAAGTAATAAAATATTTTTCTCCACCAATAGATGGAATATCGAAAGGTCCACATATGTCTGTATGTACAATTTCAAGAAGCTGCGTACTTCTTGTGCCTCCTTTCTTGGTGTGTTTGGTTTGTTTACCCTTGATACATTCCACACATACACCATAATCGGCCCAATCCAGATTTGGAAGAGTTTGATCTTTCACTAATCTTTCCAATCTATTTTTGGATATGTTACCTAATCTTTTATGCCACAAGTAAGACGATTGCTCATTAGATGAGCTACATTTAGTTTCAACATTATGATGTAAGGTAACAAGGGATTCAGAAAAAGAAGGTTCAAGATTTAGTTTGTATAATCCATTTGAGAGAAAACCATAGCCAATAGCGGAAGCATTATTAAATAAAGTGAAGCCATTTTTATTAAAATGAAAGGAAAAACCATCAACAGAGAGTTTCGATATTGAAATTAAATTGCGAGAAATTGAAGTACAATAAAGAGTTTCAGCTAAATCTAAACTGAAACCAGAATCTAAAATTAAACGAAAGGTTCCAATTGCTTCAACGGGGGCCTTTGCCCGATTTCCCATGTATAAAAAGGCTTCATTTGGGTTTGTGTTTCGGGTTGTAAGGAATCCCTGCATCGTATTAGAAACATGAGTACTGGATCCAGAATCAATCCACCATGTATTAGAAAGAACATCAATTAAGTTTGATTTGAAACATACTAAGGCAAAATGTTTACCTTTGTTTTCAAACCAAGCCTTACGTTTCAGGCAGTCATTCTGAAAGTGCCCAATCTTTTTGCACTATCTGCACCTTTCATTTCTTTTGTCCTTCTTTTTGGATTGAGATGATCCATCAAATCTGGGTTGGCCTTGCTTTTTACCTTTTCCAAATTTGCTTTTACCACCTCCTTTAGTGGCAAAATGCGCCACATTAATATTCTCCTGCTTCAACCTACGCTCTTCTTCGACCAACATACTTTGCAGTTCATTTACATTCCACTTTCCTAAATAGTGTTGTAATTGATCTGAAATGGTCCATATTGCGCAAGAAGCGAATTGAGGACAAGTTGGATGATAAGAGAATCATCCAAATTCATCCCCAAGTTTCTTAATTTCGCAGCCAGATTTGTCATTTCAATGATATGGTTACTCATCGTTCGAGAACCATCAAAATGCATTGTCGTAATTTCAGCCAAAAGCTTTGAAGCAAGTGACTTATCAGCAGCCTTAAAACATTCCTTAACATTGTTAAGATACTATTTGGAAGTGTTTGCCTCAGGTAAGGAAGTCTAATGTTTGTGGCAACAGTCATGCGCAAGAACATCATACTCAGTCTGTTGGATCTAGACCATGCCTTATGAACTTCTTTCTCGGCCACACTACTAGTAGCCGTTATAGCAGCGGGCTCATCAACGAGAAGAGACATGTCAAGGTCTAGAACACCCAAACTGAACTGAACTTGCTCATTCCATTCGGAAAAGTTGGTGCCATCAAACAGGAGAATATTTGATGCTTGAGAGTGAAGGGCTAGTGGGACTGTGTTTGAAACTGCAATTTATTTTATAACATGCTCAAAATTAAAATTAGAACACACAACATAAATGCAAGGAAAATTATATAAATGCTGATATTAAAACATAATGGGTTCTAACAGTTTTCCAAGAAATAAAATATGGCACCTGTGGGTGACCTCTATCTTGTTCATACTTTTAAGGTTCAACTAATTATTACCCCAATTATATTTATTTATTAATGCTACCGGACCTGTGGGCAACCTAGTAACAAAACTTAAATAAATGTTTTACATAATTACCAACAATTGAGCATTCACTATTTAAAATTTTGTACATGTAGGCAACCAAAATCTACTTATATGAATGCTTGATAACATTTCGTTAATATTTATTCAATACGGATAAAAGCATGTGTTGTGTTTGATCTAATTTTAAATATTAACAAATGAACATAATTATAGAAACACAAACGGGAAAACTATTACATACTCTAACCCTTTCGGTAGCTCTAACATGATCCGACCAGGTAAGAGAGGGTGATGGTTGGTGCAGCTAAGGCTGCTTAAAAACCGCCCTTACTAAGATACCAAGTATCAGCCGAAGTCTTGCCTTGCCATCGCATCATATTAGGTGAGCCTATTCGGGAAATATTTATAATTTTCCAACCTTAATGTGAGTCTAAACTTGTTCGTAAGCTTTTAACTACATTTACATAATTGTAGTATTAACAATTTTCTTATATGCACATGTCAAATCAAATGAGTTACATGTAAACCCGTTTCGACAAATAAAACTTGTATTAAATATTCGTAACCTTCTATCTTAATGTTGTTTAAGCAACTAGAGAAGCATACAAAAAATATTGTGTACTAAATATGTTTTCCATATTCACCAAGGCAACGTCGTACAATTGAAATAATACTCAAAAAAATATTCAAAAATAACCTCTATTCACAAAATAACCTTTAACATTTAAGGTCTGTTTCTGAACTATATGCATGTATTGATAACTTAATTTACATTAATAACCATTAAGAAATAAGTTCTAAAATAACTTCAACTATTAAATTACAAAATAAAATAAAAAATAACATATATGAACCATTTGGTACACATTTAGTACACCTCACTTTGAATACTTGAAAACATATATGGAACCAGTAGGCAAAAAAATGTTTAGATAACCAGTATTCAAAATGCTTGATAACATAATGGTGCAAAAAAAAAAAAACCCCAGTAACATATGGTCCTACACCTCACTGTGATTTACGTTTTAAGTAGTTACAAATTCTATGAACCATATCTATACATATAATAATTATGTAGAACATCACGTAAAATTAACCTAGGCTCTTGATACCAAATATAAGTCTATTATAACTTATATAATTATGTTACAAACATAATAAGCTAAGATCTTATTCCTACACGATGATCATACATTTAACGTTACGAAAAATACGTCGAAACGCATACCTTGAGCCATGTGAATGTTTGTGATGTAACATCCCGTATTTTTATAAGTGGTTTTATTTATGATTTAATTTATCCAAAAATGTTTTATTCAAATTTTACCAAAAAAACCGGTCACTCGACTAATTTTTAGCCAAAAACCGAAACTCTTTCAAAAACTTTATTTTAAAAACCTGTTACTAATTTTACTAATAAAAAAAACTCAATAGATTTGTTTCTAAAGATTTGTTATTTTTGAGTAGTAAAACAATATTTTTGGATTAAAAGTTAGCTTTTAGAACTTTGGGGACCAAATAGTTCGCTTCCACAAACTATCTAAAAACAGTTTTTTCTAAACAAAAAATCAGCCCACTTTCAATTCTTTAAACCTAAAACCAGCAAAATACAAGAGAGAAAAGAGAGAAAAAGGAGAAGAAGAAGAAGAAGAAGAAGAAGAAACCACGTTAGCGGGTTCATACCGGAAGCATCTCCTCTACGCTCCAAGGTAACGGGGGTTATCCATTGCGCCTAGACGAGGGTGTATGTAAGGTTTTGGTTTTGTGTTTATTATAAATTGGGGAGTTTTTGCCTTTTATCTTAATTATGTTCTTAAATTGATAATTGGGTTTATTTGTTGTACGTTTAATTCACTTATTTGATTTTGGAGTAGTTGAGGATTTAGTCTTTCAATTTCGGATTAATGAGAATATTAATGGGTTGCGTGTTTTATGCGTTGATTATGTGTTATTATGGATGTTGATAGAATTGGGTAAATTATTATTGAATAATTATGGGTTTTATATTGCGTATACAAGGTGTTTGTTAAAATGCCTGAATGAAATTTTATATTGATAGAGTTGGTTGGCTAGTTGTGAATCTAGTACCTATGCTTATTTTCTTTGTTGAATTGCGTCAAAGTGACGTATGAGAATGTGCTATTTGCGTGGATTTATATTATTGGCCGAGGCCGTATGAGATGTGATTAGTTGAATGGATTTACATTATTGGCCGAGGCCGTATGAGATGTGATTAGTTGAATGGTTTTATATTATTGGCCGAGGCCTTGTGATTTAGCTATAGTGGCAATGGTCTCTGTCTCTTCCTAATTCCGGGGACAGAAGACGGCCGAGGGGATAGGGAATGACTCGTCTTACGGACTGGGACGAGTGGCATGAGAGGTCCTAGTGTGCACTCTATTTATTTTTCTGTTAGCAATGGTCTCTGTCTCTTCCTAATTCTGGGGACAGAAGACGGCCGTGGGGATAGGGAATGACTCGTCTTACGGACTGGGACTAGTGGCATGAGAGGTCCAAGTGCGCACTTTAAATCTACTTTTATGTTAGCAATGGTCTCTGTCTCTTTCTAATTTCGGGGACAGAAGACGGCCGAGGGGATAGGGAATGACCTACCTTACGGACTGGGGTAGGTGGCATGAGAGGTCCATGTTTGCTATAGATGTTTATTTAATTTATTTCCTTGTTCGATGTTATTATTAGTTCTTTTATACGTTGATTATCGTAGTTGTTGTTTGTGAGTTCTTGCATTTATGGGATGGAGTGACGGTATTTGTGGTGCCGTCCCGTCTAGGTATGTGCGTGTGACTCACCATTACAGTTTTGTATTTCAGGTACAACTTAGGCTGAGGCGTTTGGTTAGGAGCATTAGCAAGATATCGCATGGGCTCGGGGCTTCTTTCTATTGTTTTCTTTTTCTTAGACTATCTTTTTAAGGTTGTAGCCTACGGGTAAATTACATTCGTTGTTTTTCTTTTCTTATAACTTTGTTAAAATCATTACGTCTTGTAGCCGTGTTTGGCAAGCATTTTATTTATTGTTTAATTGTCCCTTTAGCTCGCAAGTGTTTTTTTTTTAAAATTTTAATTTTGTACCAACAGGTTTCGTTTTCCTTTTATTTAAAAAGGTCATGCCTCGATATCCGTGTTTATGGAATTTGGGGCGTGACATGTGAGCTCGGGACTTGAACACGGACTTGATTGTTGAGTTTCTCCCCCTTACCAATGCTATTTCTTATAATTTTTGGTGTGTTTCAAGGTGATGGATTTGAGTCGTTTATATAGATGGGGAGAGGACTCAACCTCATGAAAAGACTTTCCGATCTCAACCATCCATCATGGTAGGATCAATCTTGACCATTCATAATGTCAAGACATGAAATATTGTAACTCACCATTCATTACCACTAAGTCATAAACATTTTAACCTATGAATGTCAAAAGACCACATTAATGACCAATAATTTATGTATCGTAACTCTTGGTAATGGGATTAATTCTTACAAATACATTTTAAATCTTCAAACAGAGCCAAGAAACATGGATGGACAAATACTTATGTGTTTACAAAAGCTATGGGAGAAATGATGATTGATAGTATGAGAGGGGAACTACCGGTAGTGATCATTCGACCAAGTGTTATAGAGAGCACTTATAAGGACCCTTTTCCTGGTTGGATAGAAGGAAATAGGTACATAAAAAAAGGTTTTTCGATTATGCTTGATTAATGCTGTATGAGATGTGATATAATATTTCTACTTTTTTTTTGTTTCTCTCCCCCTCTATACAGAATGATGGATCCGGTTGTTATTTCCTATGGAAAAGGACAAATTACTGGTTTCCCGGCTGACCCAAATGGAGTACTTGATGTTGTTAATACCATTCCACTTTGTCTTTCCAGTTAATCATATTCTAATAATTTCACCTTTTTAGGTTATCCTTTTCATAGTTTAAATAAACAAGGGAGACTTTTAATGAGTTCCCACGCTAGTTAGTGACCATCAGAGGTATTTACACCCCTTTACCCATGGGTTTTAGTAGGTGACACATCGTTAAATGTAGTACATCAGCTTTACAGTAATGTTTCTCCTGAATAAGTGTGAGAGTCGTGTGCAAATAGCTATTCCTAACAACTATAATTGTAAAAAACAATTACTTCGTTACTATGTTTGTACTACAATTTATAGAAAATTATGAATTTTTTTTAACATAAATTCTGCAAATTCAGCACTACATTTACCTTGCCTTGACCCCGCGTTCCGATAAATAGTCAAAAGGATTGTGGTCCTGATATTCAAATAAGAATGTTACAATTTTTTTTAAGAACATGTCATTTACAACAATTCAACAAAATCATTGCCTATTATTAGAATCCATATTCCTTTACTATTAAAAGGCCTCGTAATGAAATGATGAATATCTCTTTATAAACCACAGGCTCGATTATTATCTAGACGATGTGTGATAATTACTCTAACACCCCCCCTCGCTCATGACCCGACATTTCAAGGGTTCTACGAGCGGACATATTAAATGGGTGGAGGTGAGCGCAACATTGCTCGGGCCGCTCTGATACCATATTAGAATCCATATTCCTTTACCATTAAAAGATCTTGTAATGGTAATGATGGAAATTATTTATAAACCACAAGCTTGATCGATATTACATCGATGTGTGATAATATAACTCTAACACCTAGTTCCATGAAAATAAAGCTTAATATATGAAGGAAATAGATTTTCCTTTGAAAAACCTTTCCTTGTGTTGGTTTATAACCGTAAAAAGGTTACGACAGGTCCCTGTAGACATGGTTGTGAATGCAACGTTGGCAGCGATAGCAAAACATGCGTTAGCTGGAAAATCTGAAAGTCACTTGTACCATCTCGCCTCCTCTGTTTCAAACCCGCTAGTTTTTAAAGACCTATGTGATTATATCTATCAGCACTTCAAATCTATGCCATGTATTGACTCAAAGGGGGATCCCATCTATGTTTCCCCTATGAAGCTTTTTGATTCCGTGGACAAGTTTTCATCTCACTTACAGAATAAAGGGACTGGATTAGATTCCTTTGGCACTTGGAATGGGAAGTTGTGTCGGAAGCAAGAGAGTCTTCATAAAAAAATTGTTGAGCAAGCAAAGAATCTGGCAAATACATATAGGCCATTTTTATTTCATGGTGGAAGGTAATAACGTTTCTCTTATTTTATGAAGATGCTTTCCAGTAATTTTAATTGTGTATTTTTTCATTGTGTTGCCAGTGCAGGTGTTTAGATTTCTTGTTATCTTTCAATTTGTTTTGAACTTCAAAGATATATAAACCCTTAAAAAATCATCATTTTTATGTTGTTATATTGGAATGAGAAAATGGTAAACTGGTAATGGTGAAAGTATCTGGATGTAAGTTTCTTATGTTGGGTGCAAAACTATATCATTCATGAGTTGGCTGCAATTTTTATTTTTTTAAATCCTTACAAGACAACTTTCAGAAATCTAATAAATAAATGCTTAAATATTCTAGCATTTGACAAATTCCGTCTATACTCTCGCATAGGCCGATTTAAGTCTATAACTGTTATACATTAATATTGTTGTGTACATATTTTGTAATTTGCGCTACAACCTCGAAACAAACTACTATCTCGCATCTATCTTCACATTATCAATTAAACCAACATTTTTTTATTGAATCAAGTCATCAATGTACCCAATTTGTTTTATTCTCCAAAACCACAATGCTCGCCTGTTATGTCCTTTCTCTATAACTAGAAACATCAACTCATCATGGTGATAATGACCAACTAGACAGTTTTGTTTTAACAGTTGCTCAAGATAGGTACAACCATAGTTGTCAAGTGGAAAAGTAGAAGCGGGAAATGATACGGTAAACTCAAGATAATATCTGATAGGAAACGGGAATGCCAACATATTTAAATTTTCAGAATAGAATATGTAGTTAATGCCCCATTGAAGCTCTCCCTACTATAAGAATATAAATATAATAAAAATTAGTTGAGTTTCAATACTTTATGACATATTATAGCTAATTAGTTTAATAATAAGAGATTAAATTATTAAAATATCATATATGCTTTTTTACAAACTTTTGTATCTATACAAACTTTTGGCTTTGTACATTGTGTTGAGCAGGTTTGATAACAGCAATACAAAGAGGTTGATGCAATTCATGAGTGAAGAAGAGACTAAAGAGTTTGGGTTTGATGTGGATTGTATTAACTGGGAAGATTACATAACAAATATCCACATCCCGGGACTAAGGAGATATGTCATGAAAGGAAGATTGGACGGGAATGTAAACTCGGGTTAAAATGCTGAAAACAAAAAAGGAATAAAACCAATGGAATAACTACAACAAATAATCAGTAATCCGTGTGTTTAATTCTCTTTCTTGACGGAGGTTCAAAATCATCAACCAAGAATTAGAAAAACCAATGTTGTAAACCCAAATCCCATATTAAGCCGTCTCTGTGTGTGTAGAAAGTTAGTCTATGAACAAGAATATGTGATAGTGTGAAAACAAGAATACGTGTGTTTGTGAAAATAAAATGAGTGTATGAATAATATTATTATATACTGGGTAAGACTTATTTCAGCCCCATATATTTTCATCTTCATTCTTCATAATTTGTACATCTTTTCTAAATTCGTATTGATACCTCTCTTTTTAGTTTGTTAACGATGGAGGGGTCATGAGGACGAGCCTGGATAGTGATGGAGAAGTGGTGAAAAGATGGAGACCGAATTCTGAGTGTCTGTCCTTTCATTACGTAGTTTTTTACTACGCACTAAAAGGGCTCACATCAGCATGAGATTAGCAGTAGTATTTTTCTTGGTAAATATATCAAGGTTATCGTCCATGTAACCGTTTGGTTGTTATCCTAGATAGTTTTACGGGGGTTTACTTTTAGATACTTTGTCTTCTGAAATCTTCTATTTTAGTCATTCATTTGTGTTCTTGCGTCATTGTCTTATTTTTGCGTTAAATCCATACTTTTTCCTACAAAAATGCAAACGATTGCAAGTAAAATGGAAAAACGTAGAAAAACACAAAACATAGCATAAACAAGTCTAAATGTCAACAAAACCACGCTAATTCATATCATATTAACACCTAAAAATGATCATTTCGTATCCTAATCATACCCCCCAACTAGCTCAATGCTCGTCTCGAGCGTTGGTAGTTATAACAAAGAAGTAAAGTTTGTCGGTTGTCTTTCAAAAATTTCTTTTCCTTTTGAGTTTAATGTACTAAATAGTCTAAAATTAAATACGATAAAAATAAAGGATAAACCACTATCGTACAAAACAAGATTTCATTTAGCGTATTCAACAAGCCGTTAAACCGTTTATGTGTAAAAGGACGAGTTTTGTCTCGTAAGGATTTACTAAAGAACATACACAAATTGATTAAGTTTTAAATCTATCAATTAAGTCCCACACTCTTACGAACTCACATGAATGCAAATAGATGAAAAGTACTTGTAGTCATATTAAAACAGTGTAAGACCTCCAAAGATACGTAAAGTTGACCGTTAAAAATCATCCTCCTTCCCAAAATAGCCTGATTTAATATTGTACATGCTTTATAATTAGTATATACTGTTAGCCCTAAAGGTTATACAATAAAAATATATACTGTTGCATAATCTACATTCTACTTTACTCACGGCATCTTTCATTTTTTCATATAATAGGAGCCTATTTTTTTTTTTAATTATTATTATTTATTTTTTTGCACATTTGAGCATTCGGCTTTTTTTTCTCAATTGTTCACCCTACACCGCTCCTCCTTATCTCATCGGCTCTTTTTACCCATTTATTATTTCGGACTTTTCCCATCCGTCCTTTCAATGCCAATGATACTTATATCCCCCTCACATCTACCTGTGTTTTGACATCACTGGTAGGGTATTTAACCATCTCAATGAATAGGGATGCATGTGACAATACTAAGTTTAGAAAAATATTCACTCAATCTCTGCTTACAAATGTGTGTAAGTGAAGACTTATTGGGCATGCTGCGGATTCCTAAACTAGCCGAATTATAAATATATATGTCGTAAGGCTAGACATGTTATCTTAGAGAATGGTGGGTGTACGCACATGTCGATCCACCCCTAACCTAGTGTTGGGGCTAAGGGGTACTGGCAAAGGTACACAGATCATTGACACCGTCTACTTAAATAAAGATTTGTAAATAGTGTGAAAGTTTTATAAAAACGTTTTTACAAGTTTTTAGGGCTGTCATGGAAAAATGAGTAAACATAAACAAACTTTAAAATCTAGGTATAGCATGCAACTTGTATAATATTATATCACACTAAATTGGCTTGAGTGAAATGATTAAGGACAAACCAAACTTATCTAAAGATTTAACACCCTATATTAATACAAATATTTTTTCACTTTCAAATTATCGTCACATGTTCACGTATAAGAGCGGGTTTCCTAACAGATAAACCAAAATAAAAATTCTTTTTTTTTCCATTTTTTTCTTTTATCCTGCATTCATAACACGATATTCACAATTCACCAATGCAACACGCAAAATATTCGCAAATTTAACAAAAAGCGGAGTTATAGATTAGATACACCTTTTGTGTGGTAATGAAGCAGACTAAATGGCTGAATTTCGACAAAATCAGCTCTGGTCCAAATCTACAATAGGTTGATCGGTCAGGTCCGCAATGCCTCAATTCTGATTAATTCTTCCAAAAATCCTTGCGATTGTCTAACACAAATAATAAAAAAACCATATAAAATGCAAGGGTGATAGAAAATCTTATATAAATTCTAAAACTCCTAAATATTCTCCAAAGTAGGAGATAAGAAGAGACACTAATTTTTGTTTTAATTTTTTTTGTATATATAAAAAACAAATGGGGGTTTCAAATAACTAAGAAAAACCCATATATACTATTTTTGAAAAATACTCCTCATTTCCGTGAGTAACCAAAGAAGATGTATCTACTCCCCAAACTAAAATTGACAGTGTCCTCACTGTTAAGAAAATTATACAACACCGGAGTTGGTTAACCCAAAGAGACTCCATGTGTACTAAATGCAAGACAATATATATGCAAAAATAGAATGCGGTTATATACAGATGAAACTGATGGCGGCGTGATGGTGGGATTAGGAAGAAGTAGGAGGACTGTCGTCCTCTCCTACCTCGTCACGCTTCGTGACTAATGTATGATCAGAGGTCAACATGCTCGCTAGAGAAGAGGGTAAGAATTCTTTAGCTTGAGAGGAAGGTTACCCTTTGAATCCTTCCTTGTTCCGACATATCTCATTTCCTTATTCAATATGTGACGACCTTGGGAGATGGGTAGTGGACACCAAGCCCTACCTATGTCGATGTCAACTGTCCTATCATCTCAATGTAATATAAGCTTGTTCATTCCAAAGTTCAAGATGGCTTTTGATGAGGCAAGGAATGGGACTCGTAGAAGTACGACATAAATATGACTAGAAGATTCTTCGAGTGGAATGTCATAGAATAGAAAATCCAAAACATAGATGAAATCAATTATGCGACACATTATTCCCATAACTTTTCCTAGAGACTTGACTGATATCGACCCGTTAGCTAGACTCATCGGGGCATCATAGGGGATGTGTTTAATTAATCATAATCCAAAAAATATGCTAGCGGGCATGATATTTCTAGACGCCCCATGATCAATTAAGACCCTATCTAAAACGCAATCACTAATAACCATATTGACTGTCGCAAACTCCTTGTTTTACCTCTAGTGCTTGCTTTATCTTGGCCAATTTCTGCATGTAAGATGGGAGATGGATTGGAAGACCGTATTCAATAAGATCGGAAGAGAATGACTGGTAAGGTCCTAGAGATGTGTCTTTTAGAGGATTCTCAATTTGCATACTTTTTCATAGCTCGTGCTCACTCAACTTATAAGATAGGGGTACAATTGGTCAAAATCAGTTGTGAGATATATTATGCTGATTAGTTGAGGGAAGAAAACCTAGAGGAAAATGAGGTGTCTTAACCGGTTGGGAATTCCTATCACTAGCATGAACAACTACGAGTTCCTTGGTTCTAGCTAAAATTTTCTCTATAAGTTGTTCCTACATCCTTCCCACACTCTCTTTCTTTCCTCTATCTCCTCGGCCGGGTACCGTGGTATGTAAGGTATACTCCCCCACTCTTCCTTGTCGTCTCCTAATCCTATGGACATACACCTCTGGCCCTTATGACTATCGGAGTTATCAGAATAAAAGGTTGGCTCTAACTGTCTTTCTAAGGAAAAATGATCCTCTCTACCCCTATACCTTAAAACTGCAGTCATGGTGTTATAATCCAATGTTGCTTTTGCAGTACTAAGGAAAGGTCGTCCTAAGATGATGGGAGTGCTAAATAACCGATTCTTCCAATACAATTCTAAAACCATGGATTCTACCAAATAACGGAAGTCCCCCATATTCACTCCTACATTCCTAACCATTCCCATTGCATTCTTATATGACGCATCACCGAAGTACAACTGTGTGGAAGAGACTACCAACGGGCCATACTACTCATTATACTCATAACTAGGCATTAAATTAGTGCCCCCCCCCCCCCCAATCAATGATCCCATGATGGGTAGAAAACTCTACAGGGTTTCCTTATATTGGAGTGAGGCTTGAGAAATAGGAGTGAAATCATTCATAGCATCAATGGTGAAGTAAAAATCAGAGTACACAGACGTGTTCTCCTCATTTTCTTTTTTCACCGCTTGCTCAACTATTTTTGTGTTATAAAACATAGTCCTAAGTCCTTTGGCCCTGAAAGAAAATTTTTGAGCCGTAGTCAAGTTGGACAACTCTCGGAGAGATTCATCGTCTGAAGTATCGCTAGAAGAGGTGTGGTGTAATGTCATCATGGGGTGACAAGCATTGAAACCACTATCAAGAGAAGGATGGTGGGGAACATCCAGGGTACGACAAAGTTTTGGAATAACCTTTGTGCATTCCCGAGTATCCACCGGAATGGTTGGAATATCCTCACTAGATCTCTCAGATAAAGATGAGAAGTCGACTTGCTCCTCAATTCGAACACCCCACTCTCTTTCGGTTGCACACATGGTGTCAATGAGGGAAAAAATCTCCTCCGGAGTAGAATCACGAAAGCTGGTAGGTCAGGTTTCATCTATGAGGTTCTTAAAAGCTTGTGGCACTAAGGAGTAAAAAATGCTAATGTAGCTTCTACGGTAGTTGTCTAGGTCATGGAAGTAGTTGTTGATATGATAATAGTTGAAGCTAATTCTACTTAGGTGGAAGTGGTTCTCTACACGTCGGCGTTTAGCATAAAGATTAGAAAGATTGGTGGCGGAATCGTTCGGGTTTTCGGGACTCAGAAGTTGGATTTCAGAATTTTCGAGATTGCTCGGGTCTGACCGGTCAACATGACCGGTCAGGATTGGGTTTTTAGAAAAGTTGGATTTTGGCATTTAAAGAAATAGGGGTTTTAAGCGATTTTTTTCAAGATTTGGTCAAATAAGACTAAATAAACTGATTTAAATTAATTAAAAACAATTAGAAACACTAACAACGATATAAGTAAATTAAAAACAATAAGAAGTACAAAACTATCAATTTTAACAACCGTGTTTCCCCAGCAGCGGCACCAAAATGGCTATCTGCTCTTTCGGTACTTAGTATTTCCCTATACACTAAAAGTTCTCGCAGGAGCATGAGGGTAGTGCAGAGTAGTATTTTCCTTGAGAAGCACACCAAGGTTATCGTCCATGGAACCGTTTGGTTGTTATCCTAGATAGTTTGACAATGGTTTACTTTGAGGTCATTTGTCTTCTGAAATATTTTCTTTTATTCATTCATTTGGTCTTCTTGTGTACTTGTCTTGTTTTTGCTTTAAATGCATGTTTTTTCCTACAAAAATGCAAACGGTTGCAAGTAAACTGGGAAAACGCAAAAAAACACAAAACATAGCATAAACAAACCTAAATGTCAACAAAACTATGCTAATTCATATCATATTAACACCTAAAAATGACCATTTCGTGGCCTAATCAACTTCATCTTCAGTACTACGTTTCCGGATGCGCCATTTGATTGTTCAGTTCTACATTTCTAGAGATGCTATTTGATTATTCGTAGTTCTTAATTTTAATTTAGTTGTGAAAGGTTATTTTGTTTTAAAGCTTCTTATTTTATTTCATAGGTTAGAAAGTGTTTTATTAATTAGTTGTGGACCATATCGTGATTAGAGAGGATATATAATCCTCTCATTGTTTACAGTTTCATTAAGTTAAAATTAATAAAAGTGGTCATTCAATTTCTTCTCTTACCTAAAAGTCTTCCTTTATAGCTCAACTTCTTCTTTTTATTCTTGTTAATTCTTGTTTTCTCGACCAAATTCACTCACGTAAATTTGGTCTCCATCATTTGGTATCAGAGCCATAGTTCTTACGTACTGTGCAAATTTTAAAAATAAGGCTTTTTGAGATGGCGTCATCTTGGGAAAAGTTTAAAAAGGTGCAAGCGCGTAATAAGAAGTTTATAAAGGATAGTATGTCCTTTTTGAACAATTAATGGCGACATTTAGTGACGAATTTCCACCGCTAACTACGATTATGAAGGTGAGGTAGGACGATTTGACCAAGTAGGGCTCAAATACAAGTGGGGTAAATGAGGTGGATGCAACATGTAAGGGGATGGTTCCCTCATATGAGACCTCGTCAATTTGTATGAAGACTAGTAGTGTTTAGTATTTCTACGAAGACTAAAGTTGATGTACCTGAAGATCTTAAAAAAAAAATTAAAGATTGTGGTAAGATTCAAGTCCCTTTTTAGTGGTAGTCAATTTATTAATTGGTTTGATCCTGAATATTTTGATGTTGATTTAGTTGTCTGTCTAGAAAAATCATCTATATATAAGCATTTTGTGACACTTGGTGATATTATAAAATAAAATCCCAAAAAATATAAAATCAACAAAAATCCAAAAACGCAAAAAAAAAAAAAAAACAGTGTGACTCGTCTTAATTGATATTGAAAATAGTCTGACTCATTTTAGAAACAGTCTGATTCATTTTAATTCATTTTAAAAGCAGTCTTGAATCATTTTAAGTTATTTTAAAAATAGCCTGAGTCATCTTAAATCATTTTAAAAACAGTACGAGTCGTTTAAAATAATTTTAAAACAGTTTGACTCATTTTAAGTAATTTTAAAAACAGTCTAAGTCGTTTCAAGTCATTTAAAAACTGTCTGAGTGGTTTTAAGTAAATTTAAAAACAATCTGAGTCGTTTTAAGTAATTTTAAAAACAGTCTGAGTCATTTTAAAAATAGTTTGAGTAATTTTAAAAATAGTCTGAGTCATTTTAAAAACAATCTGAGTCGTTTTAATTCATTTTAAAAATAGTTTGAGTCGTTTTAATTCATTTTAAAAATATCTTGAGTCGTTTTAAGTCATTTTAAAAGCAGTCTGGGTCATTTTAAAAATAGTCTGAGGTATTTTAAGTTATTTTAAAAATAGTCTGAGTCATTTTAAGTTATTTTCAAAACAGTCTGAGTCATTTTAAGTCATTTTTAAAATTGTCTGAGTCATTTTAAGTAATTTTAAAAACTGTCTGAGTCATTTTATATTATTTTAAAAACAGTCTAAGTAATTTTAAAAGTAGACTGAGTCGTTTTAAATCATTTTAAAAATAGTCTGAGTCGTTTTAATTTATTTTGAAAAACAGTCTGAGTCATTTTCAGTCATTTTTAAAAAGTCCGAGTAATTTTCAGTTATTTTAAAAAAGAGTTTGAGTAATTTAGAAATAATGTGAGTAATTTTAAAAACAGTTTGAGTTATTTTGAGTCATTTTAAAAACAGTCTGAGCCATTTAAGTCATTTTAAGAATAGTCTGAGTCATTGTAAGTAATTTTAAAAACAATCCGAGTCATTTTAAAAACAGTCCTAGTCATATTTAAATTATTTGAAAAACAGTACGAGATAAGTTTAAAAATAGTTCAAGTCATTTTAAAAAACAGCTCGAATAATTTTAAAAACAGTCTGAGTCATTTTTAAGTCATTTGAAGTCATTTTGAGTAATTAGAAAACAATAGCATGTTATTTTAAAGTTTTTAACATTTTTTGGACTTTCCGGCTTTTTTCGACTTTTTCAAACTTTTTTTCATTTTCTTGTGATTTTGGATTTTTTTCGATTTTTCTTGGTTTTTCTAATTTTTTTTTACCATTTTTTCGATTTTTTTCAAGTTCCTGACTATTGTGAACGGTTTTAATTTTTTTATGATTTTGGATTTTTCTTGGATTGTTTTTTTAATTTTTTACCATTATTCGGGTTCCCGACTGTTTTGAATGTTTTTTCATTGTTTTGTGATTTTGGTTTTTTTTTAGGGTTTTTTTTTTATAATAATTGTGGGTTTTTTTGGGTTCCTGAGTTTTTTGAACTTTTTTTACTTTTTTTTGTGATTTTGGTTTTTTTTTAAATTTTCTTGGTTTTTTTCGGGATTTTTTCGGGTTCCCGACTTTTTTATAGGTTTTTTCATTTTTTTCTGATTTTTTTTTTATTTTTCTGATTTTTGTTTCCATTTTTTTATTTTTTGAATTTTCCCAATTTTTTTTATTGGTTAATTAGGTGGGTGAAAAATCCTTAATTAGTTTTACAAATAATTTATCAATGTTTAATTAAATTTTATAGAGCGACCAATAATTAAATAGTTTTATTTTCATGGTTCAATACTTAATTAACTCTTTTGGGGTCTCTAAATCATAATTATCTAAAAGCATATGCATCAGTTTCCTTATAACACATATTTCCCTTAGTTTTAGGGACGTATCCTAATATTTGCTCTTGCATGGGTTACTTAGTTATCCCCCTATCATCAATTTATCATGTATATAGGAAAAGTACAAGATCACTGTATAATTAAACTATTATTACTTTTTTATTTGTTGCATAGTTTTAAGATTTTAACCATTAAACTTCTGGATAAGAATATGAGCCATTGAAGCTGAAAAAATACTAAAAGAAAAATTAGTGTTTTGCATTAGGGATTTTAACGTTGTAACTTTGAAGGTCATAATTTTTTCTTACTTTAGTTTTTATTATAAATTTAGTGACATGACTTAAAAGAATGAGCCTTTGAGTTTCTAGATGAGAATTATATGAGCCTTTAGATATAAAGATTGTCTGGGTGAAAATTAAGCTGCATACTTCATGCTTAGCTTATTATTAATTTTTCAACTGATTATGATCATTTGATTGTGCAACAATGCCGTAAAACAACAGTGCATTAGTAGTATTAGTATACATGAAAAGAAAATATTTGAAAAGCCTTGGTGTTCGGTAAACAAAACTAATTTTGAGTGAGAAAAAAATAATAGACGAATGTTAAAATATGTATTAGTTAGTTAAATAAGGAATTTGATAGAAAAGATGAAAATTGTACAAAGTTAAATGGTTACCCTAAACATGAAAAATTGATGTTAATCAACTTATATTTAGGAAAAAAGTAGAGAAACTGATTCGGTTGCTCTAGTGGATACAAGAGACGTAGTGTATACTAGGGACCTTCATACATGGGTTGTTGCATACACAAGTCATATCTTGGATTAAAAAAATTAATTCAATAAAGAAATCATCAACACTTCCCCAATATTAAAAAAAAAGTTTCCAATCCGGGACGGTCAAATCTGTTAGAAATTTGTCGCTAAATGACCATATATGTTACTAAAATTGAAATTCATCGTCATACCGTCCCTGATTCGTATGTTACGAAATAAAATCTGTCACTAATTTCGTCTGTGATTTAAGATTTTTTTGTACGTAGTGGACCTAAAAAAGTCATAGCCTTGCCAAGATTGGCCAAAACCTATAGTTATAGTAAAATAGAGAGAGAACTTAATTGTATAGGTACTATTAAAACCTAATTGCAATCATAGTATCTAGATAATTATAGTAATATAAAGTAAAACATAAATAAGATGAAGTTATTTCTCCTAACATTGGGATTTTAGTTTAATTATTAACCTTGACAATGTATATCAAATTTCAGTTAGTTATTATTCATTTTATCTAATCTTATTATGTTATTATTATAATTGACACTTCCCGCAAGGTGACATGATATTCTACAATATTGTGATAAGCATCTTGAAAACAATTTTCTCGAAACCATATGAGCTTTCTATTGTAACAATATTATTCCATTTACAGGGTAAGTGACTGCTCCTCGCACGTGTTTATTTTACATGCGAGGGCTTCGTAGGAGCACATGACTTGACTCAGTATTTCTTGAATTAGCTACCCTAGTTATCGATAGTGGTTTCTACTGCGTATTAATTAAATAAATAACGAGGGCAGTCGCAGTTGCCTTGTCAATCAAACGATTCAATTTCTCTAACTTAAAACTTAAAAACTTAATTTATAATATTATACTTTAAATTAGATATGTTAATAACTTATTCGCATGCAAGATCTACAATTAATAACTAACTTTAATATGTTATTAATGTGTTTTAGGTGATTAACATGCAAGATCACGAGTTATAATGCCAACACTAAATTAAAACAAGTTAAAGCAGCAAGCAAAAGCAAAAGAGAGGGAATAAAACAACGATATATTGAAGTAAAATCAACAAACTTACAATAACCGTATTAAAAGGAATGTATTTGTGCACCTAAACTCATATTTATTTTTCTCTCCTATGGGGAGTTTTTGGATGAAAAGATGCTGCGTATTGTTAATGACGTGTTTAAAGTCAGAATAAAAGGTTTAAATATCAAAAACCTAACAAACTATATCTTTTTCAAAATTACAAATTTGATCTGTCATAACCGATCAAGCTAACCGGTTATGCCTAACAGGTTAAGCTGACCGGCGAGTTATTTTTTTGGAATATTCTTCTCTTTGACTGGTTAAGCTGACCATTTTTTGGATTTTATTGGTTTTTCAATTTTTTTGGGTTTTGTTTTTATAAAAATAAAAATGAAATGGGGTTTCAATTACATAAAAATACTAAAAAATTTATCTGCCCACTCCTTTATCTAAAGTCTACCGTTGCAACTAAGTGTTACTAATTAAGTAGAGTAGTTGCTCAATCGAACTGTCGAGTTAAGTAGCCCTAGGGATTGCAATTTTTCTAGTTTTGATCTGTCCGATCATACCCAACTCGTTCCGGGTCGGGTAAAAGTGCAATTTTATTTTGGTCGAGTGCAAATAGGTAAAAATACAAATTAAAAAAATGTAACTTAAAAGTGCAAGTTAACATAATACTCTTTCTATCTCTCATATAGTCATATACATTAAATTCTCCCTCCTATAGTAATAGACAACATATATTTAAATGGTTAAAAGTATAATTTAAAAAATGTAAGTTAACACTATTTCTCCTCTATTTCATGTAAATTAAACTATTTATTCTCACTACAAAAAAAAGTTCATTCAGCATCATGAATTTTTTCGGTTATCTTGTTAAAATGGTTGTGGCTAAATTTTATAACAGTTTAGAAACAAATTATGTTGTTATTTATTGCTAAACCGTTGCTAAAATTTAGTTACAACCACTTTAGCAACATAACTCAAAAAGTTTTATAATGCTAAATGAATTTTTTCTTGTAGTGTCTATACTTTAAATAGGTAAAAATGTAATTTAAAAAGTATAATTTAAGAGTCTCATGTATCTCTCTCTCTCATATACATTAAACTCTTTATCTTATAGTAATAAATAACATACATTTTGGTGGGTTTATTAAAAAAAATCTTATATACAATTAATTTATTAATTAATGAAACAATATTTATGATAAATGTGAATGAAATTTATTCATGTTAAATAATGACTAATATCTCATCGTCTCTATTTATAGAACTATTTATGGAAAACCAAATTATCATATCCATCATATACATTTATATTACATTTTTACATATATCAATGTTTTAATTGACGAAATTAATGAGCCCAAATTAATTAAATAAACTTGGAAATGTTAAAAAGAAGATTGTAAAATTTAAATCACTAAATTAATATGAAAGGGTATTTAATGTCAAATTAATATTTATATATTATCTTTCTAAATCAAATGAATTTTTACTTTACCATATGGCCTTTTAACAAATTCTCTTTCAAATCTTGACATTTATGAGGTTTATTTTTCAAATAGAAAAAGAGTGTTATAAAAAAACGGGTAAAATGGGTTGGGTCGGTTCAAATGGCTAACAGTGAAAAATGGGAGAAAGGTATACAATAGGAAAAAAGGGGGAAGCATGTACTCCAATGTTAACGCCCAATAGGCTAATGCTATATATTGTTTTTTTTTGTAATCAATGCTATATATATATTATATAGTTACTTCCACCTAATATATTTCAACTACCCAATTAAATATAACTACAATGATCCTTTTATTATACTTTGATAAGGATATGCACAAGTAAATTAATAAGAAAGCATTCCAAATAAAAACATTTACTTTTGAATATACTTTTTACATATATAGATACTTTTTTTTATATAAGACCCACTATTTTAGTCATAAAAATAGTGAACGGTCGAAACGACTTTATAACATCTGAAATATCAAACAATAAAAAAAAATCAAGAATTAATACAAGTGCTAACGAAATAAAATAATTTATTTGTTACATTTTTCCTTCTACCGACTTCATATTGTTGCTCCAAACTTTTCCACGTCTTGTGACATCATATATGTTGTTATCGCCGGTTTTTTACGAAACATTTATTTTTGGAGAGACAGGCCTCTCATCGAGTATATCGAGTATATGTTAGCAGCAATTATTAAATCACTAATTTGGGTTGGCTAGAAGGGTACAACAGAGGTCACTAAATGTTAAATTAGTAAGACTGAGAGTAATTTCTACCGGGGTGACACAAGACTGATTAACCTGATCTAAATATTGTTATTATATATTATGATACAAAACTACGACCATACACCAACCTAATAAAAAGAGTCGTAAAAGAACTTACTTGATATTTTACGATTTTACCGATTTTTAATCTTGAGGCTAAACCAGGAATTTAAAGAGTTGCAAGACGAACACATGTGTATGAATATATACATACATACGTATATGCACGTCTATTTTTATTAAAATTGTGATTTTAATTTAATCGATGTAATTTTTATCTTATATCAAATCAGGTTTGAATGAATAATTGTTTACATTGTTAGAAATTAAGTGT
Source organism: Primula veris (assembly GCA_963682055.1). Lineage (NCBI taxonomy): Eukaryota > Viridiplantae > Streptophyta > Magnoliopsida > Ericales > Primulaceae > Primula > Primula veris. Next base: position 15,723,522 of record OY821741.1, read on the forward strand.
TTAATTTGAGCTATTTCTGTTATTCTGTATTTTGATTAAAAAATTAGTTTAATTTCTTCATCCTCTCCTTTTCCGTTCCTTTAAATTTGACCCATTGTTCTATGAAAACGGAGTCGTTTCCCCTAGAAAACATCCATCCCCTCCTCTTTTGTGGTTGCTCTTATATATTGAGTCTTATTTGCATTTCTCTGCAAGGAAATTAAGCGTTCCTTTGCCTAGGTTAATTATATCCCTTTTCACTATCTTTTGCAATATTTTTATTTCTGTAAGAAAGTTATGAGGGCTTTCTCTCTTTCTTCCCCAGTTTCACAGAAGAATCTCGTGTATTTATTTTCTGATAAGCGTGATTGGTCTTTGTCGGTGAGGAACAAGCTTAATATTGTATGTCAAACTAGTGGCAATGTAGCAGAACCTAACTCATTATCATCTGTTTTAACCAAGGGATCGTCAGAAGTTGTAATAAACGATCGTTGGAGTCGGAAAAACTCTCTTCCTCATGGTGAAATTGGAATTGTCAAATTTTATAGAGGAAAGAATATTTTTGTTACTGGTGCAACTGGTTTTTTGGCTAAAGGTATTTATTCTGTCCAATCGTCTACTTGACTCTTTTGTTTTTCTAAACTGTGGATCTCTAGAGCTATGGAATTTTAGTTAAACATCTCTTCACTGTCCCAGAACGAAATATCAAACGAATGCTAATCAAAATATGTGTTTAATAAAGTAAAAGTTGTTGCTGAAGTCACAGCGTTGTTGGAATTTTTTTGGACATATTTTCTTCATCACTATGAAAAAATTATCTGCCAATAATTTCCAGTGACTAATTCTTTTTATACTTCAGTGTTTATTGAGAAAATACTGAGGACAATGCCTGATGTGGGTACGATATTTGTCCTGATCATGGCGAAAAGCAAGGAAGCTGCAATGCAGAGATTAGAAAATGAGGTAAGCCTAAGTTATGGATGATTATTTAATTTGAATCTTACATCGTTGGTATATTCGTTTTAATACAATTTAATCGATATTTGTGCATTATGTAGATCATAGATGCTGAATTGTTCAAGTCTCTGCGACAAACCTATGGAAAATCTTATAGGGATTTTATGATTGGCAAGTTGGTTCCTGTATTGGGAAATATTAGTGAATTTAATCTTGGTCTTGAAGAACATGCAGTCGAAGCTATTGCGAAAGAGGTAGATATTATTGTTAACTCTGCTGCTAATACCACTTTTGATGAAAGGTAAAGATTAATGTCATCCTTCAATTTCTTCTTTAGTGATGATTATTTCTCTAAACATGAAAAAAAAGTGTTTATAAAACTATTGCAGATATGATGTGTCTCTGAACATAAATATGGGAAGTCCTATTCGGCTTTTGAATTTTGCGAAGAACTGCAGGAAACTCCAGCTCTTTCTCCATATATCAACTGGTAATCAACAAAATTCTATATAGTTTTTTGTTTACTGCAAATAAAAGTAATGTATTGGTTCAAACCATTGTATTAAATAATTGAAAAGAAATAAATAATATATTCATGATCTGTCACTTGATGTAGTTTATGCTAATGGACAAAGACATGGAATAATAAATGAAACTCTATTGGGCTTGGGATATAGCGCAGCGAGTGACAATTTTTTTACAATTGAGAATGAAGAAAAGTTGGTTTTAGATACAAAGGAAACTTTCGATGACAACACTCTACCAAGAAAACTGAAGGAACTAGGAACGAAGAGGTAAATAATTGTATTTCCAATTTCTGTTCCAAAAACATTCAGTTCCTTATGATCTACAAATATTCTCATTTTGATCGGTTTAATATAATATATTTTAAACTTAAATATATCGAGCAATGTTTTAGAACGCAAGGCATCACTCAAGCGGTATTTTATGAGCTTTACCGAAACATAATTACCGACGCTAAAAGAGTAAACTTTACAGAAAAATTATATATTCTTATATAAGATTTGATATATAGCAAAAACCTCATAACAATCAAGACATCATGCCTATAGATTAATCAACCAACATACCCGATTGACGATATCAATCGCGTGTGTTGTGCGGAAGCGTCGAACGAACATAAATAAACAATCAAATGTAACTAAAACTTAGACACCAAATTTGACGTGGTCTCCAAAAATTACAAACAATTGTGATCCTTCATTAATCCAATTGAGAGAGATTAATTTTTCATTATTTAAACATGAGTATAATCATTTCCTAACCCACAAACCAAATCAATATCAATAACTTATATCATGTTGTTACAAAACGAGTTACGTAAGAATTATAGTAATTAAAAAAACCTAGAGAGAGAGAAGACTAGGGTGAAATTCCCTAGCCGCGGAGAAGATGACCGCTCTTCAGCCACCTGACCCCAACCAAACCCTCTCCCCGGACCCTCCACATCTAAATCTTTTGCATCCATATTAAAAACCCAAACTGTGACAACTAGGGTTCCAGTTAAAGAAATCGAATCTTACGAAGGAGAACCAATGATTCACTATACAATCGAAGATCTTAACACTCTTTCAGAACCATTCAAATATACTATTGTAGGAAAATTCTCACACGGTAAGCCTCATATAGATATCATTCGTAAAATGTTTAGTTCTATGGATTTGAAATCTAACTATCATATTGGAGTCCTCGACTCAAAACATATTCTAATTCGCTGCTATTATGAAGAAGATTTTCTACGAATCTGGATGCGTAAAATTTGGTACATTGACAATAGCCCAATGAGAACTTTAAATGGTCATATGATTTTAGCCCAGAAAAAGAATCCACAGTTACCCCTGTTTGGTTCTCTCTATCAAAACTTCCTATCCATCTTTACAATAAATGTAGCATCTTTAGTATTGCTTCAGCCTTTGGAAAACCCCTTAAAGTAGACGAACCAACGGCGAAGCTGACTAGACCAAGTCTAGCTCGAATCTGTGTTGAAATTGACTTAAGAAAAGAACTGATAAAAAGAGTAAGAATAAACTATGGAGAAAGTGAAGGATTTTGGCAACATTGCTAATACGAAGATGTACCAAAATACTGTTCTCAATGTTTTAAACTAGGTCACTCGATAGAGGTTTGTAAGTTCACAAATCTAGATAAAATAGAAGAGGGCGGCAAAGAAGAAAATACCAACAAAGGGAAAGACACTGTAAAGGACAGAGAAGAAGCAAATAAAGAAAATTGCGAAAAGCAAGCAAAACAAAAGAATGAAAAGGCCAATAATTACAAAAACCAAGAGAAAATAAGCACAAAATAATGGGTTACTAAAAGCTTTAATAATGAAATAGCAAGGAATGGTGAAGAAGCAGCAGCTAAGACTCCAGCTGCAGAAAATCCTGAAAATGCCAATAAAATTATATTAATGGAGGAAGACGGGTGAAAAGTGTAATCTTAATACTGATATGGTCCTATTCATAGGTGAATCACCAGTTCTCAGACCTTTAAATATTACACCATATTATGATGATAATGTGACAATGAGAGACTCTAATCTCATTGATGCTCCAGACATATCTAAAGACCTGAGAATTGATCTGGGTCTCTCTCCTAGAGAAATTCCCAATATCTTAGAAGAACGAGAATGGAAAACCCCAAAAAATAAGAGAAAATTGGGGAAACTTTCAATTGTTGTTGCTAAAGATGCTATGGTTCTTAGATCCTCTAATGTAGGGGTTAAAAAGAGTTTTAAATGATCAATACACTCTTTTGGAATATCAGAGGAGTGGGTACTAAATCTACCACTAGGCATATCCAAAAGTTATGTAAATTACATCAAATTATGTTCTTAGTTTGCTTGGAACCAAAGAAAAATCAAGATAAAGTGGAGTTTTACAGAAGGAAGTTTGGGTTTGATGAAGTCCTGGTACATGAAGAGAATAAGATTTGGGTATTTTATATGCAAGAGATTAACATTTCTATTATTAATCAAATGAATCAAGCTGTAACTATGGCAGTTTCTATTGATTATTTGGGTCTATAATTACAAATTTCAGTGGTTTATGCCAAGTGTACAACAGCTGAAAGAGAAGTTCTTTGGAGTTTCTTAGAAAATTCTTTTACTAATAATCCTTGGTTGATTGGAGGGGATTTTAATACTATTTCATCTGGAGAAGATAAAATTGGGGGTTTCTTATCAATATTAATTCAGCTAACGATTACCTGTCTTGTATAAAAAATTTGGGTGTCTCAGAAACTATCTATAGTGGCTCTAAATATACTTGGTGGAACAAGCATAGTGGGGTGGATGCTATTTTTGAAAGAATAGATAAGATCTTATTTAATCAAGAATTTGCCAACTTATTCTGCAACATCTATCTTGACCATTTGAGCAAAACTACTTCAGATCACAGTCCTTTATTGTTAAAATTACAGTTGGTTGAAGTCAACAGTCCTAAAAGGTTTATATTTCAAAATTTCTGGGTAGATCATGAAGGTTTTCATAATATAGTGAAAGAAGTCTTGATTCCTAGTTCTAATTCTAATGCCTTGGAAAATCTTGTTGCAAATTTAAAGGCAACTAGAAAGAGAATGAAAAGGTGGAATTATAATACCTTTGGAAATATCTTTCAAGAAATCACAAAAGCTGAAGACAATCTTCTGAGAGCAGAGTGACAGTTTGAAATGAACCCAACACCTGCCAACAGAATTGAGCTCAATAAGGAGGAAGCTATTCTAAAAGCTAAACTCAGCATAGAAGAGAAATATTGGGCCTAAAAAGCTAATCTGAAATGGGCTTTACAAGGGGATGCTAATATGAAATTTTATCACAGTATAGTAAAGAAAAGAAGAATTAAGTGTGTCATTGGTGAAATAGAAAAAGAAGTTGGCACTTGTATTAAAGACCCAGTGGACATTAAAAGGGAGGCTATTGATTATTTTCAAAGCCTATTAGCAGCTGATCAATCCCATTTTTATGAATATAATAGCTTGAACAAAATTCCTAAAATGATTTCTGAAGAGGTTAATAATTTCTTGGACAAAGACCCCACTATAGAAGAGGTAAAAGAAGCTGTGTTTGATCTTAGCAAATCTAGTGCTCCTGGAATAGATGGTTTTACAGGCTAGTTTTTTGTATCCTGTTGAGATTTTATTGGAGAAGATGTTAACAAATCTATTTATCTTTTTTCATGGGAAATCTACTCCCTAGATCTCTATCCACTACTGTTATTGCTCTAATACCAAAGAAGATTTAGCCAAACAAGTTTGTTGAATTCAGACCTATCAGCTTATGTACTTTCTGCAGTAAGATCATTTCAAAAATTATGTCTTCTAGATTTGCCACTATACTTCCTAATATTATTTCTGAGAATCAAAGTGGATTTGTTAAATCTAGAGACATTGTGGGCAATATTCTTCTTGCTCAGGAGTTTATTTCAACTATCAATAAAAAGACTAGTGGAAAAATATTGCTTTAAAGCTAGATATGAAAAAAGCTTATGATCGAATATCTTGGCATTTCCTTATTTCTACACTAAGGAAATTGGGTTTTTCTGAGAAGGTTATAGACTTAGTATGGAGGGTTATTTCTGGAAATCAAACTTCTATTTTGGTGAATGGCAGCCCTACTGAGCTTTTTACTCCCAAAAATGGTCTTAGACAGGTGGATCCTCTATCCTCTAGTCTATTTATAATCTGCTCTGAAGTTTTAAGTAGGAATTTAAATGATTTGATTGATAACAAAAGATGGTCATCATTTAAAGCTCCTATTGGAAGTCCTATTATCACTCACCTTGCTTTTGCTGATGATCTAATAATCTTTAGTTCAGCAGACCTTCATTCTATCAGAAAGATAAGCAACACCCTGCAATGCTATAATAAAGATTCTGGTCAAGAAATCAGTTTAGACAAGAGATTTGTCTATTTCTCAAAAATTGTCAGTGGAATACAAAAAGAAAATATCTGCAAAGAGCTTAATGTCACAAGTAAGAAACCTCCTTTTTCCTACCTTGGCTGCAAATTAAATTATGGGCATAAAAAGTGTGTACTTTTTCATGAACTTATTCTAAAAGTCAGAAGTAAGCTGTCTACTTGGAAGGGTAACTGACTAAATTTGGGTTGGAAATTAATACTGATTAGGCATGTTCTTCAATCTATACCTATTTATACATTGGCTGCTATGAATCCTCCACTACAAGTAATTAAAAGAATAGACCAATTGTTGTCAAATTTTTTTGGGGTAACAAAAACAGTAAAAATAAGTACCATTGGGTTAGATGGAGCAAAGTTTGTACACCTGTGAAAGAAGGGGGCTTGAATGTTAAAAGTTTTCATGACATATCAAAAGCTTTTGCAATGAAACTCTGGTGGAAGTTCAAAACAAAAGACTCTTTGTGGACCAAATTCATGAAAGCAAAATAATGTAGAAATAAACAAGTAGAAGACATTCCTGTTAAAAGAGGAACTACTACTTGGTGCAGAATGCTTCAAGCTAGAGAATTGACTGAGAGTAATACTATTCTAGCTGGAAATGGGGTAAAACTTATATGGAAACCTACTAATCTTGGGAATTTTAGTATCAATTCAGCTTGGGAGATTTCTAGAGAAGTAGGCACTGAAAATTGGAGAAGTACATTTTTATGGAATAGAATGGTACCTTTAAAAGTCTCTTGCTTCATGTGAAAATTATTTAATCAAGCTGTCTTGTTGGATTGCAACATGCATAAATTTGGCATTAGTATGGCTTCTATGTGTGGTTGTTGCAAAATTTCAGAAGAAACATTTAACCATATTTTTAGTACTTGTATAGTTGCCAATGAGGTCTGGAACTTTTTTGAAAGAAAATGGGGTATAATTATTCAGAATAATTCTTTATATGGAAGAATTAACATCTGGTGGTCTTATATCACTAAGAAAAAGCATTTCTCTGGAAAAAAAATTTGTCAGGATCTACCTTCTATCATTATTTGGATTATTTGGAAATCCAGATGTTCATGCAAATTTGAGATTCTGCAATATTATTCGAAAATCTGAATAGTTGATTATTCAGTCTGGTTATAGGGAGAAAGATTTCTCTTATTCTAACTTCAGTTGTAAGAAGAAAATTACTAATGTCACCATTATTAAGTGGCTTCATCCTCCAACTGGGTATATGAAACTTAATATAGATGGTTGTTACAAAAAAACAGAGGTAATTAATGATATTGGAGGTTTAATTAGAGACGAAAAGGGCACTTTTATCAAAGGGTTTTCTAGATCTATTACCAGTGATTCAGTTCTTTATTCAGAGTTCAAATCTCTCTACTATGGTCTACAAATATCACCAAAAAAACAACTAATTATTGAGAGCGATTCATTACAATTAATAAATATTGTAGAAGGTAGACAAAAATGCCATTGGAAAGTTATAGATCTATTAAATCATATTAAAGATCTATTAAAGGATGGTGAGTACCTGTTCAAGCATGTGGTGCGAGAAGGCAGCAAAGCTGCTGATCTTCTTGCAAATTGGGAGGTTAACATCGTTTCTTCTTGTCTGGATGATTTCCCTTAGGTATTGAAAGGGGTTATTTTCACTTAAGCAAAAGGTTTCTCTAACCTAAGGTTTGGATGATAATGGAGAGCGTGGAAAGAGGAGAGATCTATCTCTCTCTTCGTTTGATTTTTAGGAGAAATGAAGAGGTGCAAGAGGACATATGTTAAGTTATTACATCCATATTACAGTTTCAGTCCTTCAAGTTTCGCTCGCCAGTCTATTGAATCATGCCTTAGCAATTTCTGAAATTTAATTTTCATTTATTTCAATTGGATGTAATAGTTTTCTATTATTTCTTTTGGGTCTCGACGTTTGAGATCCTTTCTGTATTTCTACTTAGTTTCTTTCTGTGGGGTTTTTTCATCCGCGATTTTCATTAATAAAATATGGGTTTTTCCCACTAATTATATATATATAAAAAAAAGATGTAAATGTTACAAAACTCTTCAACCTCAATCCCACAAATAATATTTAAAACTCATATCTCTCTCTTCTCTTTCTCTCTGTCTCAAGAAAACCATACACACGTTAAAATAGTCAATCAAGAGGTCTAGTATTAAACCAAAAAGAAAACAAATCATATGTCTATTTTTGATAAAATAGGAAATACATTCCATAATTCTAATCCTATTTAAAATAGGTAATAAATCAAATCGTAAAGTCATAACATCTAATATTTAGATACTAATCAAATCTCCGCCGAAACAGTCAAACCATCTAAAATTTCATTATAGAATTTAAGCCAATTTCTAACATCAATGACACTAATAGGAGGAAAAAAACCTAATTCATGTATCCAAATTAAAACCAATTGTCTGGAATCAATTGTGAAAAGTGTGAACTTGAACAAAACACATAATAATTGCCAACAATATTGACGTCAGTATTGACTATCATCCTTTAAAGCGTTTATCCTCTCCTGAAAGAAGGTCATCCATGTCATAACAGATGACTATCAACTTCATCGTTGCCAACAATATTGACGTCAGTATCACTATCATCATCATTTAAAATTGGTGATGCTTCAAAATTACGTAATCATTATTTTCATAGACATTAATACGATCAACATTAGTGCCATTTCCACTCCCAACACTAGATTGGTGACGGATTTTTTTCTTTAAAAAAATCATTCAAATCATTAATTATATTTATTGTTATTTCGTATTTCGTGCTAACTAAATTCAGAACTACTGAAAACGGAAAATGAAAACCAATTCTATTTTTTCTTCACTCTGATTCCTGATATATGGAAGTGAATACATTTTAAATCTTCAAACAGAGCCAAGAAACATGGATGGATAAATACTTATGCGTTTACAAAAGCTATGGGAGAAATGATGATTGATAGTATGAGAGGGGAACTACCGGTAGTGATCATTCGACCAAGTGCTATAGAGAGCACTTATAAGGACCCTTTTCCTGGTTGGATAGAAGGAAATAGGTACATAATAAAAGGTTTTTCGATTATGCTTCATCAATGATGTATGAGATGTGATATAATATTGCTGCTTTTTTTTGTTTCTCTCCCCCTCTATACAGAATGATGGATCCGGTTGTTATTTCCTATGGAAAAGGACAAATTACTGGTTTTCCGGCTGACCCAAATGGAGTACTTGATGTTGTTAGTACCATTCCACTTTGTCTTTTCAGTTAATCATATTTTAATAATTTCACCTTTTTAGGTCATCATTTTCAGGCAGCCCAGATACAGGTCATATAAGGCTTAGGCATGACTCAGAATTTTTTGATTTTTGATTTTTTTGGACAATGGTTCAGCGCAATATAATTATATAAATCTCAGTTTATTATAAATTTAGTTCTAATCCAAATTGGCAATTCTATTAATTCAACATTTGCAAAACAAAACACCCATCTATATGTATATATATATATATATATATATATATATATATATATATATATATATATATCAATTAAAATGAAACTGATTTTATTTTTATTTGATAAAAATGCTACGGACAACCGAATAATTTGAGGCTTGGGCAATCCGTGAAGTCGGGCCACCCCTGATCCTTTTCATAGTTTAAATAAACAAGAGAGACTTTTAATGAGTTCCCATGCTAGTTAGTGACCATCGGAGGTATCTACACCCCCTAACCCCTGGGCAATCATATGCCACACCCCTTACATTCATTCATACACTTAATTTTTGTGATAGCACCGAAGACAAAAACGTTACAAACCTACACTTTTGCCTTCAATATTCTCACTGAAAATGCGAATGAGAACAATTATATAAACTCGGTGCACTACTTTTGTGGGTGTGTCAACCAGTAAAATCTTTTATTTTTAATTTTAAATTAATTTTAGCCTATTTATTTTTGGGTTCATTAATGCATGTTGGATTTTAGTAGGTGACACATCGTTAAATGTAGCACGCCGGGTTTATAGTAATGTTTCTCCTGAATAAGTGTGAGAGTCGTGTGCAAATAGCTATTCCTAACACCTATAGTTGTAATTTTTTTTACTTCGTTAGTATGTTTTTACTACAATTTGTAGAAAATTATGAATTTTTTTTTCAACTTTCGTTACGACAGGTCCCTGTAGACATGGTTGTGAAAATCTGAAAGTCACGTGTACCATCTCGCTTCCTCTGTTTCAAACCCGTTAGTTTTTAAAGACCTATTTGATTATTTATATCAGCACTTCAAATCTATGCCATGTATTGACTCAAAGGGGGATCCCATCTATGTTTCCCCTATGAAGCTTTTCGATTCCATGGACAAATTTTCATCACATTTACGGAATAAAGGGATTGGATTAAATTCCCTTGGCACTTGGAATGGGAAATTGTCTCGGAAGCAAGACAGTCTTCATAAAAAAATTGTTGAGCAAGCAAAGAATCTGGCAAATATATATAGGCCATATTCATTTCATGGTGGAAGGTAATAACGCTTCTCTTATTTTACGAAGATGCTTTCCAGTAATTTTAATTGGGTATTTTTTCATTGTGTTGCCAGTGCAGGTGTTTAGATTTCTTGTTATCTTTCAATTTGTTTTGAACTTCAAAGATATATAAACCCTTAAAAAATCATCATTTTTATGTTGTTATATTGGAATGAGAAAATGGTAAACTGGTAATGGGGAAAGTACCTGGATGTAAGTTTCTTACGCTGGGTGCAAAACTATATCATTCATGAGTGGGCTGCAAAATTTTTTTAAACCCTTGCATGACAGCTTTCAGAAATCTAACAAATAAATGCTTAAATATTCTAGCATTTGACAAATTCAGTCTATACTCTCGCATAGGCCGATTTAAATCTATAATTGTTATGCATTAATATTGTTGTGTACATATTTTGTAATTTGCGCTACAAACTCGAAACAAACTACTGTCTCGCATGTATCTTCACATTATCAATGAAACCAACATTTTTTTATTGAATCATGTCACCAATGTACCCAATTTGTTTTATTCTCCAAAACCACAATGCTCGCATGTTATGTCCTTTCTCTATAGCTAGAAACATCAACTCATCATGGTGATAATGCAGTAATATGGACCAACTAGACAGTTTCGTTCTAACAGTTGCTCAAGATAGGTATAACCATAGTTGTCAAGTGGGAAAGCAGAGGCAGGAAATGATACGGTAAACTTAAGATAATATCTGATAGGAAACGGGAATGCCAACATGGTTAAATCTTTAGAATAGAATATGTAGTAAATGCCCTATTGAAGCTCTCCCTACTGTAAGAATATAAATATAATAAAAATTAGTTAAGTTTGTATACTTTATGACATATTATAGCTAATTAGTTTAATAATAAGAGATTAAATTATATAAATATCATATATGCTTTTTTACAAACTTTTGTATCTATACAAACTTTTGGCTTTGTACATTGTGTTGAGCAGGTTTGATAACAGCAATACAAAGAGGTTGATGCAATTCATGAGTGAAGAAGAGACTAAAGAGTTTGGGTTTGATGTGGATTGTATTAACTGGGAAGATTACATAACAAATATCCACATCCCGGGACTAAGGAGATATGTCATGAAAGGAAGATTGGACGGGAATGTAAACTCGGGTTAAAATGCTGGAAAAAAAAAAGGAATAAAACCAATGGAATAACTACAACAAATAATCAGTAATGCGTGTGTTTAATTCTCTTTCTTGACGGAGATTCAAAATCATCACCCAAGAATTAGAAAAGTCAATGTTGTAAACCCAAATCCCATATGGACAAGAATATGCGATAGTGTGAAAATAAAATGAGTGTACGAATAATATTATTATATACTGGGTAAGACTTATTTCAGCCCCATATATTTTCATCTTCATTCTTCATAATTTGTACATCTTTTCTAAATTCGTATTGATACCTCGCTTTTTTGTTTGTTAACGATGGAGGGGTCGTGAGGACGAGCCTGGATAGTGGTGGAGAAGTGGTGAAATGATGGAGACCGACTTTTGAGTGTCTGTGCTTTCGTTACGTAGTTTTTTCCTATGCACTAAAATGTCTCGCATCAATACGAGAGTAGCAGTAGTAGTTTTTTTGGGAAGTACACCAAGTTTATCATCCGTGTAACCGTTTTATTGTTATGCTAGATAGTTTTACGGGGGTTTACTTTGAGGTAATTTGTCTTTTGAAATTTTCTCTTTTAGTCATTCCTTTGTCTTCTTGCATCATTGTCTTGTTTTTGCATTAAATCCATATTTTTTTCTACAAAAATGCAAACGATTGCAAGTAAACCGGAAAAACGGAGAAAAACACAAAACATAGCATAAACAAGCCTAAATTTCAACAAAACTATGCTAATTCATATCATATTAACCCGTAAAAATGACCATTTCGTGGCCTGATTATACCCCCAACTAGCTCAATGCTCGTCTTGAGCATTGGAAGTGATAACAAAGAAGTAAAGTTTGTCGGCTGTCTTTCAAAAATTAATTTTTCTTTTGAGTTTAGTGCACTAGCTAGTATAAAATTAAATACGATAAAAATAAAGGATAAACCAGTGTCATAGAAAACACGGTCGCATTTAGCGTATGCAACAAACCGTTAAAACTTTTAAGCATAAAATGACGAGTTTTGTCTCGTGAGTATTTACTTAAAAAACATCCACAAGCTGATTAGTTTTTAAATCTAACAATTAAGTCTCACACTCTTACGAACTCACATGGGTGCAACTAGATGAAAAATATTTATAGTTATATTAAAACAGGGTAAAACCTCTAAAGATACGTACGCTTTATCGTTAAAAATACCCTCATCCCAAAATAGCCTGATTTAATATTATACATGGTTTATAATTAATGTATACTGTTAGCCCGAAATTCGACAGTTGATCGAGAAAAAACCCTTGCAATTCATCATTTTTACTAAAGTTAACTAGAAAATAAAAAGGTTATACAATAAAAATATATATTATTGCATAATATTCATTCTAGTTTACTCATAACATCTTTCATTTTTTCATATAATAGGAGCCCACTTTTTTGTTTCTTTTTACACATTTGAGCCTTCAGCTTCTTTTTTTCCTTTGTTTACCCTGCACCACTCCTTATTATCTCATTGGGTTTTTACCCATTTATTCTTTCGGACTTTTTCCATCCGTCCTGTCAAGGCCTATGATATTTATATCCCCCTCCGGTTTACCTGTCTTTTGACATCGCTGGGAGGGTATTCAACCATCTCAATGAATAGGGACGCATGTGATAGTACTACGTCTAGAAAAATGTTCCATCAATATCTTATTACATTTTAAGCATGATTGGTTCACAGGAAAATAAGAAACTAAGGAAAATATTTTTCGTCTCTCAAGGAAAATAAGGGAAAATGACTAATACCAAAATTGGGCGGAAAACATTTTCTTTCGTGAGAGAAAACATAAAATTTTCACGAAATTATATATTTTATCCTTTTTAACTCAGTTTTTTTCTTTTTTTTAATAAAAAAAAAATTATGCGTGTTTGATAAATTAGCTTTTTTAACTTTTCAAAAGCTAAAATTCGTGAAAAAACTCAAAATCACAGAACTTATGAATTCGGAAACTTATTTTAGCTTTTAAACAAAGAAGTTAAATTTTCTAATTAAATTATTTTGTATATTTCCGTGTAACCAATAAGTTAAAAGTGAAAAATGACTTATTAATAAAAATAAGTTATAAGTCATTTGAAGCTAAAATAATTCCCCTCGTAAATATTTTCTAGGATAAATATTTTCCGACCAAACAAACAGAATCTAAGTTATTTTCATGTGTCAGCTCAAGTTTTTTTATTTCTCCGATTAAGTCTGTATTTAATATTTCTAAACTTTGTAATCCTTTGTGTGGTTTTTCATCCACTTTTATTTTAAAATAAAGAGTGGGTTTTTTCCCATAATTAATTATAAAAATAAAAAAGACGCTTCACCCCTTGTACTTGTGCTCCCATATTATAATGAGTTCTTACATCAATTGATTATATCTCAAAAATAGATATTTCACGTCCAAGATGGGGGATTTACTCGTACTCATATATCTTTGCAGATCAAATATTATTGAGTACATGGAAGCCTCTTTTATGTTTTGAATATCATCAATATATTATATCCCTTGCACTAAGGCTGCTCTTTTGCATATCTCGTTCATATAGCATGAAACTCGCAATAGGTAGAAGTAAATGATTTAATAGGTCTTCTTTTGATTAGCATAAAAAATCCTAATATTGTACTTTAGAATAATATCTAGGTCATATTAATTATTGTAAACTTCTTGCTTACTGATTAGAGAAAAATAACCTTAAAATTAGACCCCATTACATACGATTATCCTTCAAATCTTAATTATGAAGATATATGTAGGGAATGTATTTGTGGATATACAAAGGAAAAGTGTGTAACTTGTTTAACCATGAGTAATTAGATAAAACACAAGTTCATAATCTTTCTTTCACTTCAAACAGTAATGTTATATTATTTTTAAATATTGCTAAGTATTTTCTTAATAGAGCCAAATTATTTTGAAAGTATTCTTCAAACTAACTGACTATTGGAGATACATTAACACATACTAGTAAAACAAGGCACATGATGCGTGTAATTGATTTCGTTTTTTGATTGTTTAAAAAATTCGAATTAACCTGAATGTTTTCCTGATTTAACTATTTCTAATCTGATAGAAGAAGAGGCAGGGATGATATTATATTGAGAATGAAAGTTTTTTTTGAAAATGATAATGAAATTTATTAACGTGTGGTAGTTTCTTTTTCAGGAATTTTTTTTTTTGGGTGTAATTTGATTAATAGGGTTAGTTTATAAATATTTGTTTCAAGACTTTATAAGTGGTATTGACATAAAATAATAGTATAGATGTACATTCCTAGGTGCCCATATTTTGTGTCAAATACTACATAATCAGCCAGAATACTGCATAATTATAATAAATAATACTACATAATCATTTCATATACAAGCATACAAACAACAACAGTGGGGGCGAAGTGGTGGATGGGAGATCAAGGACGAACCGACAAATCTTATCGGATTGACCTCGAATATGAAGGTCTGTATCTGTGGCGACATATTGGATGATGGAAGAGAGAGATATGTGTGGTGCTAATGGCGATGATGGTCGTGGTAGATCACGACTGTGCAAGTTAGGTTATGGTAGATCACGACGGTGGAAGTGAGGTTGTGGTAGATGGTGTAGGCCGTGGGCTGAGGATCTCGACGGGGAAAATAGATAGAGACGAAGATATAGTATT